>JAIZFV010000289.1:0-36513 GCA_021234005.1 Nephelium lappaceum
ACGGAAAAAAAAAAAAGATGTTATTCAAATTTATAGATTTCAATCACTATTTAATCTTCAGTTTCAACAGTATTATTTAGTCTTCAAACAAAAAACAAACTGCCCTATATTGTGCCTAACCCATTCAATGCATATCATGTAATGTCACATGTGTTGTTTGAGTGAGTTTGGTTCACTGTGCTTGTTTAATTGAAGTTTTGTTTTGAATATAGATCTAATTTCTTATCATTTTTCTGTTTGCATTTCACCCGTTTTTTGCAACCATAGATGACTTTTGTTTTATTCATCGTTTCTTTAGTGTGTGTTCTTTTTAATAGATAAACAATTTGACAAGTATTTCATTCAATTTCTTTAATAGTTCTCTTCATTGAACTTTAAATTAAATTAATCTATATCAATATCTTTATTAATTAAGGCCACAGTTTTACAAGTGCTTAAGATTTATAGATCTTTAACATAAATTTATGTTTCTTATTCATTCTTTGCTTATATGTGGTTTTGACATTAATTCGCTTCATTACAGATTTTTTAAGTTGATGTCTAAGTTCAGTGTAGTCTGAATTGAATTTTGTAAGCTCTTTTTTTTTTTTTTTTTTCAATCTGAATGAGTTTTATCGATTTTGGTCCAGTTCATTCCTAGATCGAAGAACCCAAATAGTTCTTCAATCTAGTTTGACTAGATTGAAGAGATGAAGAGAGAAAGATTAGATGTGGCTAAGACTTGGTTGTGGGAGAAGGGAAGGGGTTGAAGCATTTGAATGATTTGGACGATTTAGATCATACATAAATGTAGTTCCATCACCAGATCGAGCATCAATCTAATGATAGAACCAGGTCGATGAATACGATCTGGTTTCCCTTTCATCATATCTATTGTGTGATAAGATTGAGGTTACCTCAATTATTGACCTCCATCGTCCATTGATGGACATGAACATAGAGATACCCATGGATGGATGGATGATAGAAATTTAATCTGTATCTAACCTTTGATTTTTTGCCATTGTGTTATACAAATTTTGTTTTTCTATTTAATTATAGAAAAAAACTCAACCTTCTATCACATAGATGGAGAATAGTGATTAGAGGATTTCCATTTTTAGTTTTAAAATTTTAAATTTAGTTTAATTTAGTCTTTTATTATTAAATCTCTATCATCCATCATAACTTTGAAGGATGGTGAATATGTATAGTTTCCTTTTTAATTTTATTATTAGTTTTGTTATTAAATCTCCACCATACATGTGTCACCTATGCCCTTTTTCAATATCTTTTCTATCACCAAACGCAATCTCAAACTGTTACTCATTCGATGCAATTCTAAAAAGCAAGTTTAGGTGTAGATCTCGAGGACATATCTCGCATCCTATGGCTTCACTTTGTATTCAACATTTGTCTCACTATCAAAGTCTCCACTAGAATTGCTCATCTTCACGGTACTAAAATCTTCAACTTTGCATTTGAAAAACAATTCAAAGTTACAATCAGTTGCATTATAGGATATAGTAGTATCAATAATTCAATCATCACATTCACTAATAGTTTGAAAACATTCTTTTTCAATGAGTGGTAAGAGACACATGCATCTCCACCTGAGTCAATGATCTAAAAATCAGCCTAAACGTTTGAGAGTTCAATACTTAAAAAAATAAAATAAAAAATTGAAGCAAAATAGAAGATTCGATCTCGACTTCACCAGTTCAAGCAGAGCACAGTCACCACCACCAAACCCTAATCCCGACAGTTCATCACACCGCCAACTCGCCGGTTGCTGGTCCAATGCTGCTCATGTCTTCGCTGTTCCTCGTCATCACCATTCACCTGCTCATCGTCGCCTGGTAAGATTTTTGTTTCTATTTTAAGTTCTTTCTTATTTATTAATTTACATTTTTTTTACAAATATATTTTGTTACATATTCTGATATCTAATAGAGTATCATAACAATATTTACTTTCTTTAGTAACGAAATTATATAATTTTGGTGCGTATTGAGATTGCCTTTAGATTTTCTGATGCAGGGATTATTGATCTTAGTAATGAAGTTGTATAATTTTTGTGGGTATTTTGATTGCCGTCAGATTTTCTGATGCAAGGAGTGTTCATAGTAATGAAGCTGTATAATTTTGTGTGTATTGAGATTGCCTTTAGGTTTTTAGATGCTAGGGGTATTGATCTTAATTAGACTTTCTTATATACCATTTCATTTGAAAAAAAAATGAAAATGAAAAAAAAAAAGAAACAACTTTGTATAATTAATATACTATATTTAGTGTGCTAAATTTGGTGCAAGAGCATACTATAAGGTTGAATTTGGATTAGATTATATCTAATATGATTGGATTACTAAATTGGATTAGATAGTGTTTCATGAAATTGGATTGTGTTCATACTATTACTGAAATTGTATTGTGATAAGCAAACTTGCTGCCATTCAAATGCTGATTTTTAAACAATTGGTTTCATTTTAATTTTGTTGTTAGCTTTATTTTGAATTTTTTATTTTTATCATGTTTGTTAATGTATCAAGATTAGTGAGATTGAAATAAGAACATGGTGAATTGTGAATTTTGTAAATGTGTAAATTGCTCTAATATTTGTTGTGTAAATATGTTTCTGGATAATTAGATTGATTGATATTCAAGACAAATGTTAAAAAATTCTCAAACAGAAGTCAAATGATATCCTATGGGTGTATGGGATGTTGGTTGATGGAAGAGAAGAATGGATCAAGTTCATTGCAAATTGTGTGGAAAGCAAATGTCATTTGCTATAATCTAACAAAAAGCAATGTAATTTGAACAAATGCATATCCTTTTGTAAGTGAAATTCTCCGGCATAACGGTTTCTTTCTTTCTATTTTTTATTAGTTTGATAATTGGAAGAATTTAGGATTTAACATTCAATGGATCTATATAGCTTTTATTTTTTTTTATTAATTAATTGGTCATTATTGGTCACTTTATTCAAGGATGTATTATAATAATATTTTTAATATAAAAACCAGGTTTGTAAATCATACATTTGGGTGTCAATATCGACATCCATTTCTAATATAAAATTTAATAGATAAAATTTCAAAATTACCATTTAATTGTAATTGTTTTAAAATATGCACAAACTCAATAATACTATTTTTTTTTCTTTGTCAAACTTTGCCTATTATGGACGCAAATACTGTTAAATATTTACATTTTTTTAAAATGAAAGATAATAAATTATCTAACGTGGATTTAGATAGAAGTAGGAGAAAACAAAAAGTGAGAGTTATTAAATATTAAAATAAAAACCAGATTACCTATTCAATATCAGTTATGATTCATATCCTAGCATGATCTATCCATACTATGTGTTCATTACGTCCATAGATCATTCACAAATGATAAACAGTAATGTTCACTTATATATGACATGTAGCTCACCATATCTTAATGTACGACTAGCACGCGATCAGACCTCATTAATTCCTTGCAATTTGACTCCAATGATTAATGAGAGCTGTTACAAAATAGCAACCAATATCAAGAAAAGAATTCAAACAAGAAGCATCTTTGGAGACAATTATGGTAATAAAACCAGATATTTCAAAGTCAATAAATGAGGAATGTTTCCTAACATTCCTCCCTTATCATAGCATGATTCCAATTTCAAGAAGTCAAATGAGTTTTTCCTAAATTATTTTTAGTTACAGTTACACAAAATTGTATAAAAACTGTGTATACATTCTTTATAAATAAGGATATAAATTTACAGCTTGTTAGCTATCACTGAAAACCTTTCATTCTTTCATATTCTTTGAATTCATTAGCATGTAATGTTCACATATACTTAGTATGTAATGTTTAAGCATGAATCTCATGTAAGTTACAATAATTAAACCGACCCTATGCAGTATCATATATCATTTCTTTGGGCAATTGGGTTAACGGTCGAGTTGGACAAGACACGATAAGTAAACAGGTTAAATTCACTCGACACGAACACGACACGCTAATAAACAGAGTCAACACGAAAACGACACGATAACCCGTTTATTAATGAGGTTTTAGCTGACCCGTTACGTTATTAAATTAACCCGTTAAACTGACCCGTTTAATTGACCCGTTTATGAATTTAACCATATTATATTTTAAATTTTAATTCACATCTATAAAAAATAACATTAAAATACTCAAATACAATCTGAACCCTAAAAATACAATCATCCAAATTTCAAAAACACAAAAAAAAACACAATCATTCACAAATATAATCCAAAACCTAAAATACATCATCCACAAATTACAAATACAATATAAAATAATCTAAAACATCCACAAATTACAAATACAATCCAAAATAATCCAAAACATAAAAATACAAACTCATCATAATTACAATTACACTTACAATCCAAAACAATCTAAAACATAAAAATACAATCAGCCACAAATACAATCTAAAACAAAATTTCCCGTATCGTGGTCTCTACTTCGATAGAATCATCTCCTTCCTTATCGAAATCCTCTTCCATACTATTGGTTCCCAATCGTCTGATACTGACATCATTAGAATCCATAACCTATACATGAAAAGTAATCAATAATAAACAAAATTAATAAAATTACAACATAATTAGATTGTATCCAAATAACCTCAATAGTCAAATAATAATGAAAGGTGTTACAAGAACTCATATTAAGTGTAGTATTATTGACATGAAAGCTCTTGTTTTTCTTTTACAAACACTATAGTTGATTAGATTATGACAATCCGTCAAAAACTTCCAAATGATGCAGTTAAATAAGATTTTGAAACATGGGATCTTCAATATGTCGAAATTCATTAGATCAAAATCAAATTTGTAGCCAAAAGATAGAAACAAATGCAGCGTTCTCTATCATTAAGTATAAAGTATTCAAGAACAAAAAAATGGGAAAAAAAAACCCACTAGAATATAGGGGTTTGACACGATCTATATTGATATGGATATAACTATATCTAATTACAAAACCACAACTCAAGTAATCAACTATTTAAATTCCCAAAAAAAAAAAAAAAAAAAACCAGAAACACATCAGTTCCCAAAAAAAAAAAAAAAAAAACCACATCAAAGAAAAAAAGTTGCACGGAACTGAGGAGACAACTCATTGAGTCACTGTAGCAGTGCTGCGTGAGGGAGACGACGCTGCGCGGACAACGGGCGAAGATGCCGGATGGCGGCGCGGCGATAGCAGTTCTGGGGAAACGAAGCGTTGGGCGAGAACGCGCTTCGTGGAGGAGACGACAATGCAGTTGGCGACGACCGATGACGCTATAGCAGATGCGCTGTGACAACGCGGCGCGGGACAGCGGGAGAAGATGCTAGATGGTAGAGGTGACACGGCACGATGGGCGAGAATGCGTTTCACGGAGGAGAGATGACAGGGCAGTGTTGTGACGACTAACGACGCTGTAGCAGATGCGCGGAGATGACAAGAGAAGACTCTAGACGATGGAGGCGACACGGCGCGGTGGCAGATCGGCGTGTGTGGACGGACAGGATGGTGGACCGTGGTGTGGCTGCTGCTCAAGCTTGGGTTGGGTCTTGGGTGGTGTCGTTGAGAGAAAAAAGAAAGAGATGATAATGAAATGGTAGGTAGGGTTGTGAATCTTATATCGTATCAATAAATTACATAAAGACCTCTCTAATATAAAATTATCATTTTACCCTCATTAACGGATCACCCGTAACACGATAAAAAGAACACGAGCCCGACACGATAATATTACGGGTTAAACGGGTTGACCCATTATTTACCCAACCCGTTAATGCTCAACCCTAACCCGTAATATTCGTGTCGGATTCGTGTTGACTCGTCATGTCGGGTTCCAAATTGCCACCCCTAGTTTGAATATTGTGGTCTTTTTTACCGTACCTACACTTGCATTGCCTTTGTGTTTGGATGGGTGTAAATTTCACTTCTTTGTTGACTATAAAACATTAAGGAGAGTGGTAGATGGAAATGTAGAGAGAGAAAAGACAGATCAATTGTTGTGGTGAAAGTAAGGAGAAGCCATGGTGAACACAATATATAGCATGAAGATAGAAGTCAAGATGAAGAGAAGGGACAATAATGAAATAAAAAAGAGAGAGAAAGTATTTCAATAAAAGAGAAAGAGATAAGTTGGAGAGAAAATTGGTAAAGAGAAAGAGAGAGAACAATAAAATAAATAAATATATTAAAAAAATTAAAATTGGGTAGTTTTGCCTCTCCAATGGCTAGTGTTGATAAAAGAGTTAAATTCAATAAGTTTGTAATTTGGACTAAATTTAATAAGAAGACAAATGCAGAGGATTTTTATAATCGGTATATCTGATTTTAAAAAATAAGAACCAATCAATTAAATTCATTTTTGTATTCTCTTTCCTAAAACAAATTCTCTCTCCTATTTAATTAAAATATGATGAATTGATTAATTAGTCAATTACTTTTAAAATCAGTTATACTTATTATAAAAGCCCTCAAAAAATGTATATGGTTATTTTATGGAATTTTCTCAATTTAACTGTTTCAACTATTTCATACTTAATTGATGAGTTTTTCTTTTACCATGCATCTTTAATTACTTCTAGTATAATTTAATATTTAGTTTTTGAATCGATTACTATTCAATTTTAAAACGTTTTATTTCCGCTTTCTTAGTTAAAGTTAAAAGGAATAAACCTTCATTTCAAAATAATTAACAATTATTCATTGTTTTCTCTAATGTTTTTCTTTGTTTTTGGGAAAAAATAATTCTAAAGCAAATTAATGAATTCTCAATGATTAATAACATTTGTTAATTTGTTATTTTTCTATAATTTGTTTAGTAATTTTGATTATAAATATAATTTGTTTTACTATCAACTTTAAAGCGAAGCTATGAAATTTTGTAGATTTTACATAATATATTTGTTAGAACTTCTCACCAAATAATTAAAAACTTTTAGCTTAAGTAGTCACTAAAATATTATCAATTCATATTAAACCTACCAATTAAATATATGACTCTTTTCAATCAATCCATTTATTTTCAATCAACACTGAGAAATGAGTCTCAATCATTTGTTTCTCAATTATGCTTATCTCTAACTTTCTCAATTTATTTGGGTTTGTGTTTGAGTTTGTAGACAGGCTCCACTCTTTCATTTCATTTCATTTTGCTTTTTGCTTCTCTTTTTTTTTTTTTTTTTTTTTTTTTTTTTTTTTTTTTTATCCTTTGTCTCATTTGTTAACCATTCAACCACATGTTTTCTTTCTTTCCTACATCCACCGAAATTTCACCCTTGTATTATATCTTTTATGCTTGAAAAAGTAAGTAAGTGCAATTTAGTAGAAAAACAGGCTATGCTAGTTTCCAATTTGAGTTCACATAAATTTTGGACTTGATATATGATTGATTGAGCTATTTTTATCACTTCAATTGGACTTTTAATTTGAAATCTCTAATTAAGCCCCTTTACTTATTCATATGAGCCTTATTTATGCTTTGTTTTAAAAAATATATGTATATATATACATATATATATTCTAATGGATCTATTGGATTCAGACATTACATATCAAGAAACATTACGTTTTTATTAAATTTATCATTCTTAGTCTATTGAGTACTTAAATTACTAAAACAAAGAATTACACGAACCCTCTAGTACACCTTTCTACATACAGAAACAGGTTTACCTTTTTATTACACGAAACCGCATGTTGTGAGTCAAATTCTGTCAAACTTAGTTAAAACTGTTTAACTTAAGGGTATATTTATGTTTTGACTTGTTTATTTTATCTTAAAATTTAAAATATTAAAAAAAAAAAAATGGATCCTCACCATTCATCTCAAGATGCAGAATGGAGATCAAAAGGATTTTAAAAAAATGGAAAAAAAAAAAAGAAAAATAAAACAATAAGTGGAGATCTAACCCAGATTGGATATCCACCATCCATTCATTTATAAACGGATGGATGGACCTTCACTCAATCATCTTCAACCTCTACTCCCCATCTTCATCAATCCTCCCTCTTCAACCTCTCCTATCTCTTTAACTAATCCTCCCTCTTCAACCTCTTCTCTCTCTTCCTCTATCAATCTTCCTCGAATTCGACACCAAGCACCTCTCATTCTTTAACCCTCCACAAAATGCCTTGCTTTTTACCAAACACTCCGTTGAGTAATATAAGTACATCTCCTTTACACTGTACACCTTGTGATATTTTAACAATATCTTGCACCTCCCCTTCCGCGGTCGTGGCCTCTGATGGTGATAAGTTGTGTTAAAGCAAAATGGGTAGTCACAACGATTTGCGATCAATTGTTTTGTTACCATGTTTTCGTATACACCTCTAAACATTAGCGACCTTGCCGCTAACAGTAGCTTCTTATCATTGACACCATCAGAAGTAATAACTATAGTTTGTGGATGATGTTGTGCATAGCCTTAACCACCAGAGTCTTGGTCTCCCACCATAAAGAACCATAATAGGTTTTCCATTGTTGAAAAGCCAGTCTAGGTTTCCATCACACATAGAAATCTATTTTTTATGCTATGGTTTGGTTTATTGATGATGGTTGGGTCTATGATGATTTTGTTGTGTTTGTTGGGGTGATAGGGCTAGTGGTTGGGTGTTATTAGCTTTGTTATTGATGATCAATTGGAGGTGATTTTGAGAGGATCTAGGTTTGGCATTGAAAATGAAAGTGTTGATGAGCAATAGGTTTTTTAATTGTTAATTTTTTTTTAATTTATCAATTTTTAAATATTAAGTGTAGTTTCTTCATTTAATAAAAAATTATGGTCAATCATTAGACTTAACAAATTTGATTAATAGAGTAGAAGTGTGGTAATAAAAAAAAATAAATCTGTTTCCACATATATAAGGACATACGTGTAATTAACGCGACCTGAACCGGATACCTCTAACTCTGATCCGGTCGATCACGTCGGGCACCCCAACAGATCCCTCTCAGACTCGACTCGTCGGACTAAGCGAAACCTGTGGAGCGAACCCCTAAACTCTTTCATACTTTCTGAAACATCGTTGGGTTGGGTTTTCTTTAAAAACTAAAAACGTGTAGGAAAAATTTTTAATTTTAATTTTAAATTCATTTTCGAAACTTATTTTTCTAACAAATTTTCGACAGCATAACGGTTGCATTTTTAACGTTCCCCGAAAAACCTGTTTACAAAAATATCAACACTTCGACTAAAATTTATCACCAACCCAACTTCTGGTTGCCCGTAGGCCTCAATCATGCATTTGATTGTTAAATCAACTTAATGAAAATTCAAATGACATTTAATAAACCGCATTTAAATCAAAAACAGTTTAAAAAACAGTCATAAACAAATAATTACAACTTTTAAATTACTTATACATTTCAAAAGATATTTACATGAAATATAACTACTAAAACAAAATGAGCTACTCAATGATGTCGTGTCGCGCCGGCTCACCCGCTGGAGGTAATGCTACTGATCGGCTACATGCTGAGAGTACCTGAGGAGGTTTTTATAGAAAACAAAAAATAATGAGCTAGAAGCTCAGTGAGTGATAATTTATCTTTTCTTTGAAACTCTGGTTTTCAAAACGTCCTCCTCTGAAAACATTTGAAAACTATTCTTTGTTTCTAAAGCATTTCAAACTTAAATCTTTAAAACATCAACTTAAACATGAGAATTCATCTCTAAGCACATGCATGTATTTAAATACAAAACTTGCAACTGTAAATCATAAATAACTTCAATAATAATTATAAAATATCTTTTATCTCAAATAAGCTTTTCTTTTAAAAGTTGTTTCTCTATATCTTTCAAAATTACCATAGTATCCCTAAATCTGGGGTCTTTTCGAGTTTAACGCTATGTGCGGAATTGCCCAGCGCTAACCATAGCTCGCCAGCTCGGAGACATCTCGCGGCTATGTGCGGAATTAATCAGCGCTAACCATAGCTCGCCTACTCTGAGACATCTCGTGGCCATGTGCGGAATTGCCCAGCGCTAACCATAGCACACGAAACACTACCCCACATCAGTAATGGCGACTCGACTGATAAACTCTGACACTTATCCCCCTGGTTAGTGACTTATCCCTCCCCAGGACTGTGCCAACTGAAGTGGGATAGACCGATCGGGTCTAAACTGGTCTGTAATCTCTGAAAATCCCTGAAAGGATACTTTCTGGTTTTGAAAACACTTTTCTCTTTTCTGCTTTAACTTTCTGGTGCAAAAGCACAATTCTCTTTTCTGAGTGCGTAAAACACTAAAATCTTATTTCTGAGTGCCATAAGCACTAAAACTTATTTTCTGAGTGCATTAAGCACTAAAACTGATTTTTTCAATTCAAACTTGAAAACTAATTTCTGAAATTTCATTTCAACAACTTTATATGTATATGCATATAAAATCACATTCTCATTTCAAACTAATGCTCATGCATATATCAATGCATTTAAAATAAACTCAAGCAATTACTTATCAATTCAAATTTGATATTTGAAATACTTTTAAAATCTTAAATAAAACTCACTCACAAAACTGTTGATTGAAAATAGCGTGTGCGGAGCCCCTAATCCTCTCGCCTCGATCCACGGGCGTCCTCGTCACCTACATAACATATGAAAACGTAAACTTACGTTCACGTCACTTCTGGAAACTCGAAATGACACAATCGTCCCTATATGATCCTTTTTACGCGCAACTCTCCATTTTGATTTCTAATCTTAATCTTTCACTTTTAATAGCTTCAATACTCCTAATTAAACTCATTAGGATCGTCCAAACACTCAACGGATGCATATAGGGTCAATTTACGAAATTGCCCTTTAAACTAGTTTATTGCGCGTTTTAGTCTCTCTCTAATTTTTTTTGTCATTTTCTTAGTATTCTAAGCTCACATCAACGTAAATCCATTTATCTATCAACTTATTTTCACTCATAACCAACCAATAACGAATCCGATAAAATTTACTTCGAAGTCAACTCAATCATCAACTAAATCATCAATTTCAACTTTAATTACTCACCGATCTTTTCCCTACGGAATCACTTTCTTCCTCTTCACGTTAAGCTTGATGCTGGACTGGATTGGATGCGTAAATAGACTGATTTGAGCTAGATCTCCTCCCTCTTTCTTCTCCTCCTCACAAGCTTCTCTTTCTTCCTCGCCAAACTCACTTTACAACACTGTTTCGAGCTTGGTTTCAAGCTGAAAATAGACTTGATTGGAGCTGGTTTGAGCTGGGTTTTCTTCTCCTCTTTCTCCTCTCTCTTTCCCTCTCAGCTTCGCCGCGGTTGGAGGCTGGTTTTGTCGTCGATCGGCGGCGGTTTTCACGCCGGTTCTGCACGCGTACACTGCTGATCCAGTCACAGTTCTGCTCTGTTTTGGGTCGATCTGGTCGGGTCGGTACGGTGCGGCTGGAACAGCTCGTCGGCGTTGTCGCAGCGGCGGTCAAGTCTGGTTCGCGGCAGCTCTGCATTGTTTGGCATCACGTGGCAACGATCGGCGGATCTGCTTCGTTTCAGCGTCGCGCGATCGCATCTGGTGTGCGGGTGCTGTTCTGGTCTGGTCAATGGTAGCGCTGCGACGGCGAGCTGTCGGCGGCTGGTCAGACGTCGGCGTCTTCCTCCGGCGTCGCGCAGCTGTCTTCTTCTTCTTTTTCTTCTTCCTTCTTCTTCCTTCTTTTCTCTTCTCTTCTTTCTTTCTTTTCTTCTCTTCTGCGACAGCTCACTCTCTCTCTCTTTAGATTTTTAGACAACTTTTTGGCTTTATGCTTTCCTCCCCAAACTATCCTCAAAATGACGGTCACGTCCTGCTAAAATTTTAGTCTCCTCCCTTGACTTTTAGCTTAATTTACTTTGACCATAATTATTAAAATTTATCTTCAAATTAGTCCCTTAATTTCTTAAATATTTACTTGATTTCATTCACTATTTTATCATTCCATTTAGTCTCCAATCGAGTCAAAATCGATTTCTATGGGTTCTTTATGACCTTAAGTATTTCCATACACCAATTAGTCTCTAATAATTATTTAAGGACTATATCTGGGGAAATCCGTAAAATCCAATTCGAGGGCATACAGTAATTCCTTCTTATTAAAATTTTTTACCAAACTTTTGATAATTAACCATTAAAGCTAGTAAAAATATAATTTTACCCTTAAACTTTAATTAAACCAATAACATAATATCTTACCATCAAAATGCACTAAAAATTAAATTAAATTAATTAAAAAATAATTTTAACTATAAAAACTTAAATAACAAAATTTAGTTATTCTATTTAATTAAAAAGGTAAAATAAACAAATGCACGTGTTATATAATTCTAAATGATAAAAAGATTTAAATTTGAAAAATAATGAAAAACATATATGTTAGTTATTGTAAAATAAAAATTTATTTTAATTAATGAATTTAAATAGGAAAAAGAAAAAAGATAACACATGGCATATATGATCTAAAAAATTTATATGGCATGTTATTATATGACTTGTGTTACATGTTTTTTAACTCTTTTTTTTTTATATAAAATAACTTTTTTCAATTTTATAGTTTACATTATTTATGATTTTATTTTTTATTTTACTTTAATTTATTTTAAATTTTTTTAGAGCAACATTATAATGTTTTGGTTTAATTAAAGTCCTAGGGAAATTTTGTCCTTTCTACTTTTCTTTTAATAGTTGATTATCAAAATTTGGTCTAAACATCCTAATTGAGCAATTTTGAAAGAGAGAAGTTTAGTAAAAGAAAGAATTGAACGCTACCTACCTAAAGTTTGCTCTTTTACAAACAGATTAAAGTTTATTTTTCACTATCATTTATCCATCCCATAGCCAAAGTTGATCAACTCTAAAGTTTGACGGTGGTTTTCAACTGCAATAATCAAAATACCTTTGCACATAAAAATAGTTCTTTAAAACTAAATCAAGAAAATAAATTTAAAAAAAAAAGGTTTTTAAAAGTAAACTAAAATAAATTTTCAAATCTAACAAGTAAATGAATAGATCTCCAACATCCATTAATTTTGGTGGAGGGATGAATGGTGGAGAACAATTATTTTAAAAAATAGAATTAAAATAAAAAAAGAAGAAAAAAATAATTATAAAAAAAAATATGGCGATCCAATGAGATTGGACCTCCACCCATTCACCCCCATCTTGTTTGGACCTTCCATGGAGATCCCGAATGGAGACCAAATATTAACATCGTACGATGACCAACACTTCAAGAATTTCTCGAATATATCTGCTTGAATAATGATTGGCAGTCGAATAGAAAGACAAAAATATTCAGAGCATATGCTTGGCCTTCAGTCAATTATTTTTTGACTTTTGTGGATCAGAAATACATTTTTCAAATTTACTTTTTGACTTACTAATTAAGCATGTATTGAACTCCAAGTGTATCTACTCTAAAGAAAAAGATAAGAGATCTTTAATTAAAAAGCATCTTCTAATTCATAACAAGGGTAGAAGGACTTGACCCAAGACAGCAGTGTTGCTAAAATTTCTAAACAGGTAGGATGTTAGTTATTAATGCAGAGAAAAAGTAATGGAGGGATAACTCCATCTCTATTAGTTAATAATTAATAATTTATTTATTTTATTGTTTAATAGAAAAAAATCGTTTTTATTTTATTTGACAATGAAATAAGTCCTTGTTGTTGGTCAAATTTATTGAACTATATGTGATATGGATCTACAATAATTAAAAACGATTAACGAAGTAAGGAAATGAAAATTGCATGACAAAAAATTTGACTTACCTCATGATTTAAAGATATGATTATTTACACAAAAAAAAAAAAAAAAAAAAAACCACAAATTAACAGAAACTTTATCTTGTATAAAGTAGAACTACGTAACCTTTTGAGACTAAAATTAATGAACTTGGTTTATTAAACTTTTTTGAAAGTAATAAATAATTTCTAACTAATTCATTAAAATTTTTAAGAGTTTTAAGTTATATAAAAGATAGGGATAAACTTTTTTTTTTTTCAAATTTTTACTATGAACCTTAAAAAAAGAAAAAACATAAGTTGAATAAAAAAATGGCTTTAGTACTTGAAAAAATTTTCATACTTTTTGCACAAGTTAGTTCATCGTTCTTAATATTTAAAAAAGAACACATCAATATTCATTGAAATTGACTAGATTTCATCCAAGTCACCATCAATGTTAATGTACGGAATTATTCAATAAATACATATTTATAAAATATGCAACTTAAAACAAAAATTACCCAATCTTTGTAGACCCTTGATTTCTATTTACGATTTCCCCAGTAATAGTCTCTAAGTAATGATTTGAGACCCTCAATGAAAGTATTTAGGTTGTAGAGAATTTTTAGAGATTAATTGAACCTAATTGGAGAATAAATGGAATGATAAAATGGTAATGGCCTTAAGTGATTATAAGTGTGACATAGGGACTAAATTAAAGTAAGTAAAATATATATGGGGTCAAGTTAGAATTAAGCTAAAGTTGAAGGACGAAAACCAATTTTTCAGAGACATGCTTGTCATTTTGAAAATTGTTAGAGTATAAAAAGTTGAAAATTCTCACCCATTGACACAAACAAACGCAAAGCCGTAACAAAATAGAAGAGCTGAGAGAGAGTGAGAGAGAGGAGAATTGTGTTCAGACCAAGTGAGAGAAGGAGAGATCAAGTGACTTTAAGCAAGTTTCAACTCCCAAATCAAGCCTCCAAGCTAACCCAAGCTAGAGAACCAGTTAGAGCAAGAAACCAAAGAGAAAAAGGGTTAGTTTTTCATTTCGAAATTGTTATGATGGTTTGATGTTGGTGATTTTGTTGGAGTTTGATATGGGTTTTTGGGCATGTTATGGAGTGAATTCTAAGAGCCTTAAAACAAGTGTAAACTTGGTAGAATCATTAAGGATTGATGTGTTACGATTTTGATAAGAGAAACCCTAAGATTGAATTGAGTTTGATTTCAAGAAAGTGAGTTATTTGTTAGTTGTTTGATGAAATGCCTAAGTGATTTTAACATGAAAACTTGAATGAAATGAGCTTGGTGTGTGTTAGGCCATGCAAGGCCATAGAGAGGGGTATGTAATGCCAATGCCATTTGATAGTTTTAAGTATGATTCCATGTGGAATTTATACTAGAAAAACCTATGACAAACTTATAGAAGTGTTAGAAAATGAATTGGATAACTTTCCAAATTTTAGTCTAAATGAAGGACATAAGTGGTTATCATATAATACCACTTCTTTTATGTATTTAATGCATTGAATGAGTATAAATGAGTGTATAACATAAGAAAAAGAAAATTGAGATTAGAAATGAAAAATGAGAAAATTACCCTTAAATTAGTGTCGAAAAAAGAGGTTTTTAGTTAAAACCATTACCCGATAACCGTTTTTTTTTTGTTTGACTTTTGGACCGACCTAAGTGAGAGTTAGGAGATGAATGGAGCAAGAATTGAGAAAAGAAAATCAAGGGGTGAGTGGTTGCATCATATTCGGCCAAAGGGGTTCTAAATTTATCATTTTTCATTTCGAGCTTAAGAAAATTATTTCAGATATATGGGGATGTTCTAGGAGAATAAGTATGTTCATGGAAAGAAATAGGAATTTTAAAGCTTTGGTTAAGAAAAACCAAGTAGAGAAGTTTTTCAATGAAAATGCCCTTTTTTGAGTTAGTTGAGTTAGAATCAATGTGTTGAAGTTTGTGAAGTTAAATATTGTGTATTCTGAGTGAGAATATGTGTAGGTGAAGAGAAAGCAAGCGGAGCACGACAAGACCATTGAAGAGCCTTAAACCAACTTGAGATTCAAGTGAGTGCTGCTTTGTTTTTAAAGTGTTTGTTATAAATTTTGTACAGCATTGATTTATTGAAAAGTTTTAAGAAAGTTTTTATGAGATTTGAGCTTAAAAACTCTAGTGTATAACTTTTAAAAGTTGAGACATTTTGGCCTTTTTTCTCTTAGTAAAGATATTTAGTGCTTAATGCACTTAGAAATGAGATTCGGTGCTTAATATACCTAGAAAAAAGATTTTTTTGCACTTAGTAAGTTAAAGCAAAAGGGATTTTCAAAGGCCATTAGTATACCTTCATTTACTTTTAAAGTTTTAGACCTAGCCGGTACATCTCACATTAGTATGGCAAAGTTCCGGGGGGATACGTCACTAACTTGGGGGAAATTGAGTCTATCGTGTCGCCTCTATTTGTGTGAGATATTATCTTGCGTTATGGTTAGCGATACAGAATTCCGCACATAGTCGTGAGATGATATGTCTCATATAGTGTCACGGTTAGTGTCAGTTCAAAATCGCCACGTGTCATTGCCACAACGTAGCGTTAGTCGCCGTATGGTCAGATTATTTAGGAGTACGAATGGTGTTTTTAGAAAGTACACCAAGTGTTTGAGATATTGAAAGTAATCAAAAGCATTTTCGAACTTTATTACAAGTAATGAAAGTATTTAGCATTTTGTATGCTTTAGAAGTTACAAGTTTTCTATAAAGTTTTATATGTATATGAGTTTGATAAATTATCTATGAATGCTTTGCATTTAAATGAGATTTATATTTGTCTATTTTGAGAAATAGAAAGTTATTTTCAAATGTTTTAAGGAGATATTTTAGAAATTAAAAACTTTAGTTGAAAAAGAATTTCAAGTACTCACTGAGCTTCCAAAGCTCACAGTTTTTATGTTTTTATTATAAAAACCTCCTTAGGTATTGGCGTGGATGACCAGGAAGAGATAGCTCCTCCGGAAGTATAGGTGGGTATGACACGACGAAACTTCTGCACATTTGATACATTGCATATTTTGTAGTTTAAAGAAATCATTTGTAAATCTAATCTTTTGGATTGTAAATAAGTGGTTCATGAAGTTAAATTTTAGTTTTTTTTTTTTTTGTTTTTAAACAATTATGGAAGTTTACAAATTGTTAATTATGATTTTATGCTTTTAGCTTGATGAAACGAAATTTTAATTTGATATGCCTGTTTGTGGACAAAGAAGTTGGGTGGTATTTGAGAAATATTTTAGAAGTGTAAATTTCTTTTATGGGTTTTGGAAATATAAAAAATATAGCCGTTGTGCTGCCAGATTTTAATTTGGTAAAAATGATTTGGTTTTACAATTTGAAATAAAATTTTAGTTTTAAAACAAAACCAACTCAACTAGTTATTAGAAAAAAAAAAATTAAAAGAGTTAAGTTAATGAGTTTAAAGAAATGTAAGCCCTCTATTGTAATTTTTCGGATTTCCCAAGAATAGTTCCTAAATAATTATTGGAGACCCGAAATGGTCCATGGAAATGCCTAAGGGTATAGGGAACCCTTAGAGATCGATTTCGACTCGATTGGATATTAAACGGGAAGTTAAAATGATAAATGAAGTTGAATAATTTTTTAAGGTAGAAATGGATTAAAGTGAAAATAACTTTTAATAATTGTGGTTGTTGTAAGATTAAGCCAGAATCTAAGGGAAGAGAATGAAATTGTCTTAGGGCGTAAGTGGAATTATTGAGAGTGTTGTGGAGGAAAATAGAAGCCAAGAAGTATGTTTGACTTTTCAAAGTGAAAAGCAATCAATAAAACCAGTAGCTTCTCTCGCGAGAAGAAGAAAGAAAGAAAGAAGAAGAAAGAAAAAGAGAAAGAAAGAAGAAGAAGAAAGAAGAAGGAAGAGTGCCGGCCGACCAAGCCACCAACGCCGACCAGCTTGCTGCCGTCGCCGTCCAGCCGTGAACTGAAGCCAAGTTGCAGCAAAACCGTGACCGACCGAAGCTGAAGACCAAGCTGAAACCGAGACGAGACAGCTCCGATCTACGCGGAGGAGACACCGACGAGCTGCTCCAGCTCAACCTGCACCAAGATCAGCTCAAACTCGACCTGAATGGAGCTGAAACGGAGCTGATCCAGCGCCCAGAACAGCTCTCCACGCGTGCAGATCGGCGGCAGCAACGACGGCAAATCGCGGCAGAACCAAGGGGGAAAGAGAGAGAGGAAGAGAGGGGAAGAAAAGAGGAAGGAAACTAGCCCAAACTCGGCTCAGATCCATCCCAAAACCAATCCAAAACCACCCCAAAGCGAAGTCAACGCAGTAGAAAAAGGGGTGAGTTGTTTAAGTTTGAAAATGATAATTTTTGTTGGTGTATAAGTTGATTTGAGATGGGTTTTGTTGTGATTTGTTGTTGGTTAGTTTTGATTGAATAGAAGTTGAAAAAAATAAGTATTTGAAGTTGATAAGGAGTTTAGAATATCAAGAAATATCAAAGAGTTATAGAGAATCCAAACTGCAATAAACTAGTTTAAGGGCAATTTACGAAATTGCCCTTTAAACTAGTTTATTGCACGTTTTGGATTCTCTATAACTCTTTGATATTTCTTGATATTCTAAACTCCTTATAACTTCAAATAACTTATTTTTTCAACTTCTATTCAATCAAAACTAACCAACCAACAAATCACAACAAAACCCATCTCAAATCAACTTTACACCAACAAAATTATCATTTCAAACTTAAACAACTCACCCCTTTTCTACTGCGTTGACTTCGCTTTGGGTGGTTTTGGATTGGTTTTGGGATGGATCTGAGCAGTTTGGGCTAGTTTCTTCCTCTTTCTTCCCCTCTCTTCCTCTCTCTCTTTCCCCCTTGGTTCTGCCGCGATTTGCCGTCGTTGCTGCCGCCGATCTGCACGCGTGGAGAGCTGTTCGGGCGCTGGATCAGCTCCGTTTCAACTCCATTCAGGTCGAGTTTGAGCTGATCTTGGTGCAGGTTGAGCTGGAGCAGCTCGTCGTGTCTCCTCCGCGTAGATCGGAGCTGTCTCGTCTCGGTTTCAGCTTGGTCTTCAGCTTCGGTCGGTCACGGTTTTGCTGCAACTTGGCTTCAGTTCACTGGCGGACGACGGCAGCAAGCTGGTCGGCGTTGGTGGCTTGGTCGGCCGGCACTCTTCCTTCTTCTCTTCTCTTCTTCTTCTTTCTTCTTCTTTCTTTCTTCTTTCTTTCTTTCTTTCTTTCTTCTCGCGAGAGAAGCTACTGGTTTTATTGATTGCTTTCACTTTGAAAAGTCAAACATACTTCTTGGCTTCTATTTTCCTCCACAACACTCTCAATATTCCACTTACGCCCTAAGACAATTTCATTCTCTTCCCTTAGATTCTGGCTTAATCTTACAACAACCACAATTATTAAAAGTTATTTCACTTTAATCCATTTCTACCTTAAAAAATTCACTTCATTATCATTTTAACTTCCCGTTTAATATCCAATCGAGTCGAAATCGATCTCTAAGGGTTCCTATACCCTTAGGCATTTCCATGGACCATTTCGGGTCTCCAATAATTATTAGGAACTATTCTTGGGAAATCCGAAAAATTACAATAGAGGGCTTACATTTCTTTAACTCATTAACTTAACTCTTTTAACTTTTTTTTTTTTCTAATAACTAGTTGAGTTGGTTTTGTTTTAAAACTAAAATTTTATTTCAAATTGTAAAACCAAATCATTTTACCAAATTAAAATCTGGCAGCACAACGGCTATATTTTTATATTTCCAAAACCCATAAAAGAAATTTACACTTCTAAAATATTTCTCAAATACCACCCAACTTCTTTGTCCACAAACAGGCATATCAATTAAAATTTCATTTCATCAAGCTAAAAGCATAAATCATAATTAACAATTTGTAAACTTCCATAATTGTTTAAAAACAAAAAAAAAAAAAACTAAAATTTAACTTCATGAACCCTTATTACAATCCAAAAGATTAGATTTACAAATGATTTCTTTAAACTACAAAATATGCAATGTATCAAATGTGCAGAAGTTTCGTCGTGTCATACCCACCTATACTTCCGGAGGAGCTATCTCTTCCTGGTCATCCACGCCAATACCTAAGGAGGTTTTTAATAAAAACATAAAAACTGTGAGCTTTGGAAGCTCAGTGAGTACTTGAAATTCTTTTTCAACTAAAGTTTTAATTTCTAAAATACTCCTTAAAACATTTGAAAAAACTTTATTTCTCAAAATAGACAAATATAAATCTCATTTAAATGCAAGCATTCATAGATAATTATCAAACTCATATACATATAAAACTTTATAGAAAACTTGTAACTTCTAAAGCATACAAAAATGCTAAATACTTTCATTACTTGTAATAAAGTTCGAAAAATGCTTTTGATTACTTTATATCTCAAACACTTGGTGTACTTTCTAAAACACCATTCGTACTCCTAAATATCTGACCATACGGCGACTAACGCTACTCGTTGTGGCAATGACACGTTGGCGATTTGAACTGACACTAACCGTGACACTATATGAGATCTCATCTCATGACTATATGCGGAATTCTGTATCGCTAACCATAACGCAATAATATCTCACACAAATAGAGGCGACACGATAGACTCAATTTTCCCCCAAGTTAGTGACGTATCCCCCGGAACTTTGCCATACTAATGTGAGATGTACCGGCTAGGTCTAAAACTTTAAAAGTAAATGAAGGTATACTAATGGCCTTTGAAAATCCCTTTTGCTTTAACTTACTAAGTGCAAAAAATCTTTTTTCTAGGCGTATTAAGCACCGAATCTCATTTCTAAGTGCATTAAGCACTAAAATATCTTTATTAAGAGAAAAAAGGCCAAAATGTCTCAACTTTTAAAAGTTATACACTAGAGTTTTTAAGCTCAAATCTCATAAAAACTTTCTTAAAACTTTTCAATAAATCAATGCTGTACAAAATTTATAACAAACACTTTAAAAACAAAAGCAGCACTCACTTGAATCTCAAGTTGTTTAAGGCTCTTCAATGGTCTTGTCGTGCTCCGCTTGCTTTCTCTTCACCTACACATCATATTCTCACTCAGAATACACAATATTAACTTCACAAACTTCAACATTGATTCTAACTCAACTAACTCAAAAAAGGCATTTTCATTGAAAAACTTCTCTACTTGGTTTTTTCTTAACCAAAGCTTTAAAATTCCTATTTCTTTCCATGAAACATACTATTCTCACCTAGAAACATCCCCTATATCTGAAATAATTTTCTTAAGCTCGAAATGAAAAATGATAATTTAGAACCCCTTTGGCCGAATATGATGCACCACTCACCTTGATTTTCTTTTCTCAATTCTTGCTCCATTCATCTCCTAACTCTCACTTAGGTCGGTCCAAAAGTCAAACCAAAAAAAAAACGGTTATCGGGTAATGTTTCTAACTAAAAACCTCTTTTTTTAGACACTAATTTAAGGGTAATTTTCTCATTTTTCATTTCTAATCTCAATTTTCTTTTTCTTAATGTATACACACTCATTTATACTCATTCAATGCATTTAAATACATAAAAGAAGTGGTATTATATGATAACCACTTATGTCCTTCATTTAGACTAAAATTTGGAAAGTTATCCAATTCATTTTCTAACACTTACTATAGTTTGTCATAGGTTTTTTCTAGTATAAATTCCACATGGAATCATACTTAAAACTATCAAATGGCATTGGCATTACATACCCCTCTCTATGGCCTTGCTGGCCTAACACCACCAAGCTCAATTTCATTCAAGTTTTCATGTTAAAATCACTTAGGCATTTCATCAAACAACTAACAAATAACTCACTTTCTTGAAATCAAACTCAATTCAATCTTAGGGTTTCTCTTATCAAAATCGTACACATCAATCCTTAATGATTCTACCAAGTTTACACTTGTTTTAAGGCGCTTAGAATTCACTCCATAACATGCCCAAAAACCCCATATCAAACTCCAACAAAATCCCAACATCAAAACCATCATAACAATTTCGAAAATGAAAAAAACTAACCTCTTTTCTCTTTGGTTTCTTGCTCTAACTTGGTTCTCTAGCTTGGGTTAGCTTGGAGGCTTGATTTGGGAGTTGAAACTTGCTTAAAGTCACTTGATCTCTCCTTCTCTCACTTGCTGAACACAATTCTCCCTCTCTCACTCTCTCTCAGCTCTTCTATGTTTGTTACGGCTTTGCGTTTGTTTTGTGTCAATGGGTGAGAATTTTCAACTTTTTATACTCTAACAATTTTCAAAATGACAAGCATGTCTCTGAAAATTGTTTTTCGTCCTTCAACTTTAGCTTAATTCTAACTTGACCCATATATATTTTACTTACTTTAATTTAGTCCTATGGCACACTTATAATCACTTAAGGCCATTTACCATTTTATCATTCCATTTATTCTCCAATTAGGTTCAATTAATCTCTAAAAATTCTCTACAACCTTAAATACTTTCATTGAGGGTCTCAAATCATTTACTTAGAGACTATTACTGGGGAAATCGTAAATAGAAATCAAGGGTCTACAAAGATTGGGTATTTTTTGTTTTAGTGGCATATTTTATAAATATGTATTTATTGAAAATTCCGTACATTAACATTGATGGTGACTGGATGAAATCTAGTCAATTTCAATGAATATTGATGTGTTCTTTTTTTTTTTAAATATTAAGAACGATGAACTATACTTGTGCAAAAAGTATAAAATTTTTTCAGTACTAAAGCCATTTTTTTTATTCAACTTATGTTTTACTTCTTTTTTTAAGGTTCATAGTAAAAAATTTGAAAAAAAAAAAGTTTTCCCTATCTTTTATATAACTTAAAACTCTTAAAAATTTTAATGAATTAGTTAAAATTTTATTACTTTCAAAAAAGTTTTAATAACCAAAGTTCATTAAATTAGTTCAAAAGGTTTACGTAGTTCTACTTTATACAGATAAAGTTTCTTGTTAATTTGTGGTTTTTTTTTTTTTTTTTTTTTTGTAAATCATATCTTTAAATCATGAGGTAGTCAAAATTTGTTTTGTCATGCAATATCTTCCTTTACTTCGTTAATCGTTTTTAATTATTGTAGATCCATATCCCATATAGTTCAATAAATTTGACCAACAACAAGGACTTATTTCAGTCAAATAAAATAAAAACGACTTTTTTTTCTATTAACAATAAAAAAAAATTATTAATTATTAACTATAGAGAGATGGATTATCCCTCCATTACTTTTTCTCTGCTTAATAACTAACATCCTACCTGTTTAGAAATTTTAGCAACACTGCTGTCTTGGTCAACCTCTACCCTTGTTATGATTGAAGATGATTTTTAATTAAAGATCTCTTACTTTTTCTTTAAGAGTGATACACTTGGAGTTCAATACATGCTTAATTAGTAAGTCAAAAGTAAATTTGAAAATGTTTTCGATCCACAAAAAGTCAAAAATAATTGACTGAAGGCAAGCATATGCTCTGAATATTTTTGTCTTTCTTATTCGACTGCCAATCATTATTCAAGCAGATATATTCGAGAAATTCTTGAAGTGTTGGTCATCGTACGATGTTAATATTTGGTCTCCATTCGGGATCTCCATGGAAGGTCCAAACAAATGGGGGTGAATGGGTGGAGGTCCAATCTCATTGGATCGCCATATTTTTTTTTATAATTATTTTTTCTTCTTCTTTTTTATTTTTAATTCTATTTTTTAAAATAATTGTTCTCCACCATTCATCCCTCCACCAAAATTAATGGATGTTGGAGATCTATTCATTTACTTGTTAGATTTGAAAATTTATTTTAGTTTACTTTTAAAAACCTTTTTTTTTAATTTATTTTCTTGATTTAGTTTTTAAAGAACTATTTTTATGTGCAAAGGTATTTTGATTATTGCAGTTGAAAACCACCGTCAAACTTTAGAGTTGATCAACTTTGGCTAATGGGGATGGATAAATTGATAGTGAAAAATAAACTTTAATCTGTTTGTAAAAGAGCAAACTTTAGGTAGGTAGCGTTCAATTCTTTCTTTTACTAAACTTCTCTCTTTCAAAATTGCTCAATTAGGATGTTTAGACCAAATTTTGATAATCAACTATTAAAAGAAAAGTAGAAAGGACAAAATTTCCCTAGGACTTTAATTAAACCAAAACATTATAATGTTGCTCTAAAAAAATTTAAAATAAATTAAAGTAAAATAAAAAATAAAATCATAAAATAATGTAAACTATAAAATTGAAAAAAGTTATTTTATATAAAAAAAAAAGAGTTAAAAAACATGTAACACAAGTCATATAAATAACATGCCATATAAATTTTTTAGATCATATATGTGTTATCTTTTTTCTTTTTCCTATTTAAATTCTTATTAATTAAAATAAATAAATTTTTATTTTACAATAACTAACATATATGTTTTTCATTATTTTTCAAATTTAAATCTTTTTATCATTTAGAATTATATAACACGTGCATTTGTTTATTTTACCTTTTTAATATAGAATAACTAAATTTTGTTATTTAAGTTTTTATAGTTAAAATTATTTTTTTAATTAATTTAATTTAATTTTTAGTGCATTTTGATGGTAAGAATATTATGTTATTGGTTTAATTAAAGTTTAAGGGTAAAATTATATTTTTACTAGCTTTAATGGTTAATTATCAAAAGTTTGGTAAAAAATTTTAATAAGAAGGAATTACTGTATGCCCTCGAATTGGATTTTACGGATTTCCCCAGATATAGTCCTTAAATAATTATTAGAGACTCTAATTGGTGTATGGAAATACTTAAGGTCATAAAGAACCCATAGAAATCGATTTTGACTCGATTGGAGACTAAATGGAATGATAAAATAGAATGAAATCAAGTAAATATTTAAGAAATTAAGGGACTAATTTGAAGATAAATTTTAATAATTGGTCAAAGTAAATTAAGCTAAAAGTCAAGGGAGAGACTAAAATTTTAGCAGGACGTGACCGTCATTTTGAGGATAGTTTGGGGAGGAAAGCATAAAGGCCAAAAAGTTGTCATAAAAATCTAAAGAGAGAGAGAGTGAGCTGTCGCAGAAGAGAAAAAAGAAGAAGAAGAGAAGAGAAAAGAAGGAGAGAAGAAGGAAAAGAGAGAAGAAGAAGAAGACAGCTGCGCGACGCCGGAGGAAGACGCCGACGTCTGACCACCGCCGACAGCTCGCCGTCGCAGCGCTACCATTGAACCAGACCAGAACAGCACCCGCACACCAGATGCGATCGCGCGACGCTGAAACGAAGCAGATCCGCCGATCGTTGCCACGTGATGCCAACAATGCAGACTGCCGCGAACCAGACTTGACCGCCGCTGCGACAACGCCGACGAGCTGTTCCAGCCGCACCGTACCGACCCGAACCAGATCGACCCAAAACAGAGCAGAAACTGTGACTGGATCAGCAGTGTACGCGTGCAGAACCGGCGTGAAACCGCCGACGATCGACGACAAAACCAGCCTCCAACCGCGGCGAAGCTGAGAGGGAAAGAGAGAGGAGAAAGAGAGAAGAAAACCCAGCTCAACCAGCTCCAATCAAGTCTATTTTCAGCTTGAAACCAAGCCTCGAAACAGTGTTGAAAGTGAGTTTGGCGAGGAGAAAGAGAAGCTTGTGAGGAGGGAGAAGAAAGAGGGAGGAGATCTAGCTCAAATCAGTCTATTTACGCATCCAATCCAGCCAGCATCAAGCTTAACGTGAAGAGGAAGAAAGTGATTCCGTAGGGAAAAGATCGGGTGAGATAATTAAAAGTTGAAATTGATGATTAGTTGATGATTGAGTTGACTTCGAAGTAAATTTTATCGTATTCGTTATTGGTTGGTTATGAGTGAAAATAAGTTGATAGATAAATGATTTACGTTGATTGTGAGCTTAGAATACTAAGAAAATGACAAAAAAAATTAGAGAGAGACTAAAACGCGCAATAAACTAGTTTAAAGGGCAATTTCGTAAATTGACCCTTATGGCATCCGTTGAGTGTTTGGACGATCCTAATGAGTTTAATTAGGAGTATTGAAGCTATTAAAAGTGAAAGATTAAGATTAGAAATCAAAATGGAGAGTTGCGCGTAAAAGGATCATATAGGGACGATTGTGTCATTTCGAGTTTCCAGAAGTGACGTGAACGTAAGTTTACGTTTTCATATGTTATGTAGGTGACGAGGACGCCCGTGGATCGAGGCGAGAGGATTAGGGGCTCCGCACACGCTATTTTCAATCAACAGTTTGTGAGTGAGTTTTATTTAAAGATTTTAAAAGTATTTCAAATTATCAAATTTGAATTGATAAGTAATTGCTTGAGTTTATTTTAAATGCATTGATATATGCATGAGCATTAGTTTGAAATGAGAATGTGATTTTATATGCATATACATATAAAGTTGTTGAAATGAAATTTCAGAAATTAAGTTTTCAAGTTTGAATTGAAAAAAATCAGTTTAGTGCTTAATGCACTCAGAAAATAAGTTTAGTGCTTATGGCACTCAGAAATAAGATTTAGTGTTTTACGCACTCAGAAAAGAGAATTGTGCTTTTGCACCAGAAAGTGTAAAGCAGAAAAAGAGAAAAGTGTTTCAAAACCAGAAAGTATCCTTCAGGGATTTTCAGAGATTACAGACCAGTTTAGACCCGATCGTCTATCCCACTTCAGTTGGCACAGTCCTGGGGAGGATAAGTCACTAACCAGGGGGATAAGTGTCAGAGTTGTATCAGTCGAGTCGCCATTACTGATGTGGGGTAGTGTTTCGTGTGCTATGGTTAGCGCTGGGCAATTCCGCACATGGCCACGAGATGTCTCAGAGTAGGCGAGCTATGGTTAGCGCTGATTAATTCCGCACATAGCCGCGAGATGTCTCCGAGCTGGCGAGCTATGGTTAGCGCTGGGGCAATTCCGCACATAGCCGTTAAACCTCGAAAGACCCCAGATTTAGGGATACTATGGTAATTTTGAAAGATATAGAGAAACAACTTTAAAAGAAAAGCTTATTTGAGATAAAAGATATTTTATAATTATTATTGAAGTTATTTATGATTTACAGTTGCAAGTTTTGTATTTAAATACATGCATGTGCTTAGAGATGAATTCTACATGTTTAAGGTTGATGTTTTAAAGAGTTAAGTTTGAAATGCTTTAGAAACAAGAATAGTTTTCAAATGTTTTCAGAGGAGGACGTTTGAAAACCAGAGTTTCAAAGAAAAGATAAATTATCAATCACTGAGCTTCTAGCTCATTATTTTTGTTTTCTATAAAAACCATCCTCAGGTACTCTCAGCAGGTAGCCGATCAGTAGCATTACCTCCAGCGGGTGAGCCGGCGCGACACGACCATCATTGAGTAGCTCATTTGTTTAGTAGTTATATTTCATGTAAATATCTTTTGAAATGTATAAGTAATTTAAAAGTTGTAATTATTTGTTTATGACTGTTTTTAAACTGTTTTTGATTTAAATGCGGTTTAATTAAATGTCATTTGAATTTTCATAAGTTGATTTACAATCAAAATGCATGATTGAGGCCTACGGGCAACCAGAAGTTGGGTTGGTGATAAATTTTAGTCGAAGTGTTGATATTTTTGTAAACGGTTATTTCGGGAACGTTAAAATGCAACCGTTATGCTGTCGAAAATTTGTTAGAAAAATAAGTTTCGAAATGAATTTAAAATTAAAATTAAAAATTTTTCCTACACGTTTTTAGTTTTTAAGAAAACCCACCCAACGATGTTTCAGAAAGTATGAAAGAGTTTAGGGTTCGCTCCACAGGTTTCCCTTAGTCCGACGAGTCGAGTCTGAGAGGGATCTGTTGGGGTGCCCGACGTGATCGACCGGATCAGAGTTAGAGGTATCCGGTTCAGGTCGCGTTAATTACACGTATGTCTTTATATATGTGGAAACAGATTTATTTTTTTTATTACCACACTTCTACTCTATTAATCAAATTTTGTTAAGTCTAATGATTGACCATAATTTTTTATTAAATGAAGAAACTACACTTAATATTTAAAAATTGATAAATTAAAAAAAAATTAACAATTAAAAAACCTATTGCTCATCAACACTTTCATTTTCAATGCCAAACCTAGATCCTCTCAAAATCACCTCCAATTGATCATCAATAACAAAGCTAATAACACCCAACCACTAGCCCTATCACCCCAACAACACAACAAATCATCATAGACCCAACCATCATCAATAAACCAAACCATAGCATAAAAATAGATTTCTATGTGTGATGGAAACCTAGACTGGCTTTTCAACAATGGAAACCTATTATGGTTCTTTATGGTGGGAGACCAAGACTCTGGTGGTTAAGGCTATGCACAACATCATCCACAAACTATAGTTATTACTTCTTGATGGTGTCAATGATAAGAAGCTACTGTTAGCGGCAAGGTCGCTAATGTTTAGAGGTGTATACGAAAACATGGTAACAAAACAATTGATCGCAAATCGTTGTGACTACCCATTTTGCTTTAACACACTATCACCATCAGAGGCACGACCGCGGAAGGGGAGGTGCAAGATATTGTTAAAATATCACAAGGTGTACAGTGTAAAGGAGATGTACTTATATTACTCAACGGAGTGTTTGGTAAAAAGCAAGGCATTTTGTGGAGGGTTAAAGAATGAGAGGTGCTTGGTGTCGAATTCGAGGAAGATTGATAGAGGAAAGAGAGAAGAGGTTGAAGAGGGATAGTTAAAGAGATAGGAGAGGTTGAAGAGGGAGGATTGATTGAAGATGAGGGAGTAGAGGTTGAAGATGATTGAGTGAAGGTCCATCCATCCGTTTATAAATGAATGGATGGTGGATATCCAATCTGGGTTAGATCTCCACTTATTGTTTTATTTTTCTTTTTTTTTTTTTCCATTTTTTTAAAATCCTTTTGATCTCCATTCTGCATCTTGAGATGAATGGTGAGGATCCATTTTTTTTTTTAATATTTTAAATTTTAAGATAAAATAAACAAGTCAAAACATAAATATACCCTTAAGTTAAACAGTTTTAACTAAGTTTGACAGAATTTGACTCACAACATGCGGTTTCGTGTAATAAAAAGGTAAACCTGTTTCTGTATGTAGAAAGGTGTACTAGAGGGTTTCGTGTAATTCTTTGTTTTAGTAATTTAAGTACTCAATAGACTAAGAATGATAAATTTAATAAAAACGTAATGTTTCTTGATATGTAATGTCTGAATCCAAATAGATCCATTAGAATATATATATGTATATATATACATATATTTTTTAAAACAAAGCATAAATAAGGCTCATATGAATAAGTAAAGGGGCTTAATTAGAGATTTCAAATTAAAGTCCAATTGAAGTGATAAAAATAGCTCAATCAATCATATCAAGTCCAAAATTTATGTGAACTCAAATTGGAAACTAGCATAGCCTGTTTTTCTACTAAATGCACTTACTTACTTTTAAGCATAAAGATATAAATACAAGGGGTGAAATTTCGGTGGATGTAGGAAAGAAAAAAACATGTGGTTGAATGGTTAACAAATGAGACAAAGGATTAAAAAAAAAAAAAAAAAAAAAAAAAAAAAAAAAAAGAGAAGCAAAAGCAAAATGAAATGAAATGAAAGAGTGGAGCCTGTCTACAAACTCAAACACAAACCCAAATAAATTGAGAAAGTTAGAGATAAGAATAATTGAGAAACAAATGATTGAGACTCATTTCTCAGTGTTGATTGAAAATAAATGGATTGATTGAAAGAGTCATATATTTAATTGGTAGGTTTAATATGAATTGATAATATTTTAGTGACTACTTAAGCTAAAAGTTTTAATTATTTGGTGAGAAGTTCTAACAAATATTATGTAAAATCTACAAAATTTCATAGCTTCGCTTTAAAGTTGATAGTAAAACAAATTATATTTATAATCAAAATTACTAAACAATTATAGAAAATAACAAATTAACAAATGTTATTAATCATTGAGAATTCATTAATTTGCTTTAGAATTATTTTTCCAAAAAACAAAGAAAAACATTAGAGAAAACAATGAATAATTGTTAATTATTTTGAAATGAAGGTTTATTCCTTTTAACTTTAACTAAGAAAGCGGAAATAAACGTTTTAAAATTGAATAGTAATCGATTCAAAAACTAAATATTAAATTATACTAGAAGTAATTAAAGATGCATGGTAAAAGAAAAACTCATCAATTAAGTATGAAATAGTTGAAACAGTTAAATTGAGAAAATTCCATAAAATAACCATATACATTTTTTGAGGGCTTTTATAATAAAGTATACCTGATTTTAAAAGTAATGACTAATTAATCAAATTCATCATATTTAATTAAATAGGAGAGAGAATTTGTTTTAGGAAAGAGAATACAAAAAATGAATTTAATTGATTGGTTCTTATTTTTTAAAATCAGATATACCTGATTATAAAAATCCTCTGCATTTGTCTTCTTTATAATTTATCCAAATTACAAACTTATTGAATTTAACTCTTTTATCAACACTAGCCATTGGAGAGGCAAAACTACCCAATTTTAATTTTTTAATATATTTATTTATTTTATTGTTCTCTCTCTTCTCTTTACCAATTTTCTCTCCAACTTATCTCTTTCTCTTTTATTGAAATACTTTCTCTCTCTTTTTTATTTCATTATTGTCCCTTCTCTTCATCTTGACTTCTATCTTCATGCTATATATTGTGTTCACCATGGCTTCTCCTTACTTTCACCACAACAAATTTGATTGTCTTTCTCTCTCTACATTTCCATCTACCACTCTCCTTAATGTTTTATAGTCAACAAAGAAGTGAAATTTACACCCATCCAAACACAAAGGCAATGCAAGTGTAGGTACGGTAAAAAAGACCACAATATTCAAACTAGGGGTGGCAATTTGGAACCCGACATGACGAGTCAACACGAATCCGACACGAATATTACGGGTTAGGGTTGAGCATTAACGGGTTGGGTAAATTAATGGGTCAACCCGTTTAACCCGTAATATTATCGTGTCGGGCTCGTGTTCTTTTTATCGTGTTACGGGTGATCCGTTAATGAGGGTAAAATGATAATTTTATATTAGAGAGGTCTTTATGTAATTTTATGATACTATATAAGATTCACAACCCTACCTACCATTTCATTATCATCTCTTTCTTTTTCTCTCAACCGACACCACCCAAGACCCAACCCAAGCTTGAGCAGCAGCCACACCACGGTCCACCATCCTGTCCGTCCACACGCCGATCTGCCACCGCGCCGTGTCGCCTCCATCGTCTAGAGTCTTCTCTTGTCATCCCGCGCATCTGCTACAGCGTCGTTAGTCGTCACAACACTGCACTGTCATCTCTCCTCCGTGAAACGCATTCTCGCCCATCGTGCCGTGTCACCTCTACCATCTAGCATCTTCTCCCGCTGTCCCGCGCAGCGTTGTCACAGCGCATCTGCTATAGCGTCATCGGTCGTCGCAAACTGCATTGTCGTCTCCTCCACGAAGCGCGTTCTCGCCCAACGCGTCGTTCCCCAGAACTGCTATCGCCGCGCCGCCATCCGGCATCTTCGCCCTTTGTCCCGCGCAGCGTCGTCTCCTCACGCAGCACTGCTACAGTGACTCAATGAGTTGTCTCCTCAGTCTCCGTGCAACTTTTTTTCTTTGATGTGTTTTTTTTTTTTTTTTGGGAACTTGATGTGTTTCTGGTTTTTTTTTTTTTTTTGGGAATTTAAATAGTTGATTACTTGAGTTGTGGTTTTGTAATTAGATATAGTTATATCCATATCAATATAGATTGTGTCAAACCCCTATAATTCTAGTGGGTTTTTTTTTCCCATTTTTTGGTTCTTGAATACTTTATACTTAATGATAGAGAACAGCTGCATTTGTTTCTATCTTTGGCTACAAATTTGATTTGATTATATGATTTCGACATATTGAAGATCCCATGTTTCAAAATCTTATTTAACTGCATCATTTGGAAGTTTTTGACGGATTTCATAATCTAATCAACTATTAGTGTTTGTAAAAGGAAAAACAAGAGCTTTCATGTCAATAATACTACACGTTTAATATGAGTTTCTTGTAACACCTTTCATTATTATTTGACTATTGAGGTTATTTGGATACAATCTAATTATGTTGTAATTTTATTAATTTTGTTTATTATTGATTACTTTTCATGTATAGGTTATGGATTCTAATGATGTCAGTATCGACGATTGGGAAACCAATAGTATGGAAGAGGATTTCGATAAGGAAGGAGATGATTCTATCGAAGTAGAGACCACGATACGGGAAGTTTGTTTTAGATTGTATTTGTGGATGATTGTATTTTTATGTTTTAGATTGTTTTGGATTGTAATTGTAATTGTAATTATGGATGATTGTATTTTATGTTTTGGATTATTTGATTGTATTAGTATTTGTAATTTGTGATGTTTTAGATTATTTATATTGTATTTGTAATTTGTGGATGATTGTATTTTAGGTTTTGGATTATAGTTGTGAATGATTGTGTTTTTTTTTGTTTTTTGAAATTTGGATGATTGTATTTTAGGTTTCAGATTGTATTTGAGTATTTTAATGTTATTTTTTATTAGATGTGAATTAAATTTTAAAAATATTAAATATGGTTAAATTCATAAACGGGTCAATTAAACGGGTCAGTTTAACGGGTTAATTAAACGTAACGGGTCAGCTAAACAACTCATTAATAAACGGGTTATCGTGTCGTTTTCGTGTTGACTCGTTAGTAGCGTGTCGTGTTCGTGTCGAGTGAATTTAAACCTGTTACTTATCGTGTCTTGTCCAACTCGACCCGTTAACCCAATTGCCCAAAGAAATGATATATGATACTGCATAGGGTCGTTTTAATTATTGTAACTTACATGAGATTCATGCTTAAACATTACATACTAAGTATATGTGAACATTACATGCTAATGAATTCAAAGAATATGAAAGAATGAAAGGTTTTCAGTGATAGCTAACAAGCTGTAAATTTATATCCTTATTTATAAAGAATGTATACACAAGTTTTTATACAATTTTGTGTAACTGTAACATAAAAATAATTTAGGAAAAACTCATTTGACTTCTTGAAATTGGAAATCATGCTATGATAAGGGAGGAATGTTAGGAACATTCCTCATTTATTGACTTTGAAATATTCTGGTTTTATTACCATAATTGTCTCCCAAAGATTGCTTCTTGTTTGAATTCTTTTCTTGATATTGGTTGCTATTTTGTAACAGCTCTCATTAATCATTGGAGTCAAATTTGCAAGGAATTAATGAGGTCTGATCGCGTGCTAGTCGTACATTAATGATATGTGAATGCTACATGTCATATATAAGTGAACATTACATGTTTATCATTTGTGAATGATATATGGACGTATGAACACATGTATGGATAGATCATGCTAGGATATTGAATCATAACTGATATTGAATAGGTAATCTGGTTTTATTTTAATATTTAATAACTCTCACTTTTTGTTTTCTCCTACTTTCTATCTAAATCCACGTTAGATAATTATTATCTTTTCATTTTAAAAAAATGTAAATATTTAACAGTATTTGCGTCCATAATAGGCAAAGTTTGACAAAGAAAAAAAAATAGTATTATTGAGTTTGTGCATATTTTAAAACAATTACAATTAAATGGTAATTTTGAAATTTTATCTATTAAATTTTATATTAGAAATGGATGTCGATATTGACACCCAAATGTATGATTTACAAACCTGGTTTTTTATTAAAAATATTATTATAAATACATCCTTGAATAAAGTGACCAATAATGACCAATTAATATAATTAAAAAATAAAAAAGCTATATAGGATCCATTGAATGTTAAATCCTAAATTTCTTCCAATTATCAAACTAATAAAAAATAGAAAGAAAGAAACCGTTATGCCGGAGAATTTCACTTACAAAAGGATATGCATTTGTTCAAATTACATTGCTGTTTGTTAGATTATAGCCAAATGACATTGCTTTCCACACAATTTGCAATGAACTTGATCCATTCTCTTCCCATCAACCAACATCCCATACACCCATAGGATATCATTTGAACTTCTGTTTGAGAATTTTTTAACATTTGTCTTGAATATCAATCAATCTAATTATCCAGAAACATATTTACACAACAAATATTAGAGCAATTTACACATTTACAAAATTCACAATTCACCATGTTCTTATTTCAATCTCACTAATCTTGATACATTAACAAACATGATAAAAATAAAAAATTCAAAATAAAGCTAACAACAAAATTAAAATGAAACCAATTGTTTAAAAATCAGCATTTGAATGGCAGCAAGTTTGCTTATCACAATACAATTTCAGTAATAGTATGAACACAATCCAATTTCATGAAACACTATCTAATCCAATTTAGTAATCCAATCATATTAGATATAATCTAATCCAAATTCAACCTTATATAGTATGCTCTTGCACCAAATTTAGCACACTAAATATATATAATTATACAAAGTTGTTTCTTTTTTTTTTCATTTTCATTTTTTTTTTCAAATGAAATGGTATATAAGAAAGTCTAATTAAGATCAATACCCCCTAGCATCTAAAAACCTAAAGGCAATCTCAATACACACAAAATTATACAGCTTCATTACTATGAACACTCCTTGCATCAGAAAATCTGACGGCAATCAAAATACCCACAAAAATTATACAACTTCATTACTAAGATCAATAATCCCTGCATCAGAAAATCTAAAGGCAATCTCAATACGCACCAAAAATATAATTTCGTTACTAAAGAAAGTAAATATTGTTATGATACTCTATTAGATATCAGAATATGTAACAAAAAATTATTTGTAAAAAAAATGTAAATTAATAAATAAGAAAGAACTTAAAATAGAAACAAAAATCTTACCAGGCGACGATGAGCAGGAATGAGTGATGACGAGGAACAGCGAAGACGATGAGCAGCATTGGACCAGCAACCGGCGAGTTGGCGGTGATGAACTGTCGGGATTAGGGTTTGGTGGTGGTGACTGTGCTCTGCTTGAACTGGTGAAGTCGAGATCGAATCTTCTATTTTGCTTCAATTTTTTATTTTATTTTTTTTAAGTATTGAACTCTCAAACGTTTAGGCTGATTTTTAGATCATTGACTCAGGTGGAGATGCATGTGTCTCTTACCACTCATTGAAAAAGAATGTTTTCAAACTATTAGTGAATGTGATGATTGAATTTGATACTACTATATCCTATAATGCAACTGATTGTAACTTTGAATTGTTTTTCAAATGCAAAGTTGAAGATTTTAGTACCGTGAAGATGAGCAATTCTAGTGGAGACTTTGATAGTGAGACAAATGTTGAATACAAAGTGAAGCCATAGGATGCGAGATATGTCCTCGAGATCTACACCTAAACTTGCTTTTTAGAATTGCATCGAATGAGTAACAGTTTGAGATTGCGTTTGGTGATAGAAAATAGATATTGAAAAAGGGCATAGGTGACACATGTATGGTGGAGATTTAATAACAAAACTATAATAAAATTAAAAAGGAAACTATACATATTCACCATCCTTCAAAGTTATGATGGATGATAGAGATTTAATAATAAAAGACTAAATTAAACTAAATTTAAAATTTTAAAACTAAAAATGGAAATCCTCTAATCACTATTCTCCATCTATGTGATAGAAGGTTGAGTTTTTTTCTATAATTAAATAGAAAAACAAAATTTGTATAACACAATGGCAAAAAATCAAAGGTTAGATACAGATTAAATTTCTATCATCCATCCATCCATGGGTATCTCTATGTTCATGTCCATCAATGGACGATGGAGGTCAATAATTGAGGTAACCTCAATCTTATCACACAATAGATATGATGAAAGGGAAACCAGATCGTATTCATCGACCTGGTTCTATCATTAGATTGATGCTCGATCTGGTGATGGAACTACATTTATGTATGATCTAAATCGTCCAAATCATTCAAATGCTTCAACCCCTTCCCTTCTCCCACAACCAAGTCTTAGCCACATCTAATCTTTCTCTCTTCATCTCTTCAATCTAGTCAAACTAGATTGAAGAACTATTTGGGTTCTTCGATCTAGGAATGAACTGGACCAAAATCGATAAAACTCATTCAGATTGAAAAAAAAAAAAAAAAAAGAGCTTACAAAATTCAATTCAGACTACACTGAACTTAGACATCAACTTAAAAAATCTGTAATGAAGCGAATTAATGTCAAAACCACATATAAGCAAAGAATGAATAAGAAACATAAATTTATGTTAAAGATCTATAAATCTTAAGCACTTGTAAAACTGTGGCCTTAATTAATAAAGATATTGATATAGATTAATTTAATTTAAAGTTCAATGAAGAGAACTATTAAAGAAATTGAATGAAATACTTGTCAAATTGTTTATCTATTAAAAAGAACACACACTAAAGAAACGATGAATAAAACAAAAGTCATCTATGGTTGCAAAAAACGGGTGAAATGCAAACAGAAAAATGATAAGAAATTAGATCTATATTCAAAACAAAACTTCAATTAAACAAGCACAGTGAACCAAACTCACTCAAACAACACATGTGACATTACATGATATGCATTGAATGGGTTAGGCACAATATAGGGCAGTTTGTTTTTTGTTTGAAGACTAAATAATACTGTTGAAACTGAAGATTAAATAGTGATTGAAATCTATAAATTTGAATAACATCTTTTTTTTTTTTCCGT
>JAIZFV010000290.1:0-36496 GCA_021234005.1 Nephelium lappaceum
CCCCCCCCCCCCCCCCCCCCCCCCCCCCCCCCCCCCCCCCCCCCCCCCCCCCCCCCCCCCCCCCCCCCCCCCCCCCCCCCCCCCCCCCCCCCCCCCCCCCCCCCCCCCCCCCCCCCCCCCCCCCCCCCCCCCCCCCCCCCCCCCCCCCCCCCCCCCCCCCCCCCCCCCCCCCCCCTCCCAACAAAAAGGAATTTCCCACACTCATTTTCTAATTAAAATTATTATTACCAAGAAACCAATAAGTAAAATTCTTTTAACTCAAACTAATTCAAGTAAATGAAATAATATTGCCGTTTACACCCACCCATCGAACATACTACAGCACTCATTCATTATAACCATTTTAGCTTATATACAAGATTAATAAAAAGAATTCAAACTAAGTTCAAAGAATCCAAACCTATAGTGAAGAGATTCTCAATAATAGTTTGCTCATCACATTATTCCCATTCATGAGTCCAATTTTTATATTTTCATAGAAAACTAAGGAATCCACCTCCAACAAAAGGAATATGAGTCAACAATAACCTCCTTGTTTAAATATGTATGTGTTGAGTGGAAGTCGACGTCAAAAGTAATCCACAACAACCAAATTGCGATATTTATAAAAATATAAAATTTCAATGAGAAATGGGATCAATTACCTACTATGATGATCTTCGAGATCCTTCTTCACCTCTTCGGGCAGACTTGCTAATCTGATAAAACAGAATCTTGTGAGAAAGTTTATAAAAATTACTTTAGATCTTCTTAATTTTGAAAATTATACCTAGGTGCAAGACGTAGAAGATTTTCACGCAAGGAAGAGTATCCCGGAACCTACAATGACAAAAGTGTCAAATTCAAACAAGTAACAATTAACATATAGGAAAGTGCAGAGTGTGCAAATCCAAAAAAAAATAAAAAACTCACCACAAAATTTCACATATAAAATAAAATGCTAGACACATAAATTAAAATGAAGGGTGATTCAGTAAATTACAGAACACATCATCAATTTAAAGCAATTTATGGTATCAGGTCAGCAAAGAGGAAAAGCAATCATCTTTACTATTTATCAAACTTGTTCCGATCATAAGGTGTGCCGATGTGCTTCAATTTATAGCACATAGTTTCATCATATCCCAAAATAATATGAAATTACACCATGCATATGCTATTGCAAATGCATGTTGACATAAAACCAATGAACCTCTAACGTCCAATTAATACCCAACACCACAAATCAATCCAAGAAATCAAATTCCATCAACATAGGGTTGATCTTCCAACCTTCTCTCCATAAAATTCACTTGGATGGCCAAGATGCTGGTTCTTATGATATGAGGTGCTTTTAAATATCTTTAAAAGCCTTAAGAAAATTATACACCAATCGCATTGACATGCATACCTATCCAATATATCAACGAAGTAACCATCACATCAAATTATTTATCTCTTCACACCATACACAAGTTAAAATATTCCACGAGAAGCCTCAGCAATGGAAATCCATACTCGCCAAGTTTTCTATACTTTTAGTGTAAAAAACGGGTTTATACGGTGAAAAGATTCCAAAATCAAACAAAAAATACCAAACAGTGAACAAAAATTAGATGATACACAAACTTATTGCTCAAAATCAGTTGTTGAGTAGTTACGTATAGATGAAAAATAACAAGCATGAGACAAGTAGAGAATGAAATTCCATCCATACATCTGTGATTGACAGAATTCCGAGGCCGTTAGGTCCAAAGCCTTGTTCAATCTTCATCGACAAGTCAGAATTCTTGTCCTGTTTCAGTCAATTTCAAAAACAAACAAGTGTTATTTACACTAACACAGAGGACGAAAGAGTAAGTCTCAAGGTACCTTGAGCTCCGAGTAGGAAATGGTAACGGTTCTTAGAATAGGGAAGACGGAGGAGCTAGACATCTTCGGGCACGTAATCCGGCTAGTCGACGGTGACGGAGAGAGAAGCGGCAAGGAATTGTTGTTGTGCGGAGAGGGAGTTGTGAGTTTTGTTGACTAGTGATTATGAGAGAATGGAATTCATTCGTGGTTGTCAATTCGAATGACGAACAATTAAAGGAATAGTGGCATCAATTTTGGCTCTTCCCGTTTGCCCCCGTTTTTTTTTTTCAAATATGCTGGACACACGTTTGGTTGATTTTACGTGCACTTTTTCGAAGCTGCTGTATTGTTGGAATTTTACGTATAATATTTTGTTTGTTAATCAAAATAACTTTATTTTTGTTAAATGAGAAAAAGTATTATTATTATTTTAAATGATTTAATTATATTTTCAATTTGACATGAAATGGTCAATTGATTATCGACACCATCTATTAAAATCATTCATTATTCATATAAACAAAATATTTATTCTTTTACTCAAGAGATAGTCACTCCCACATAGGTTTAAATCTTTAACGCAAACTCATAAAGTATATTTAATAGTATTATGTGGCTTGTATAATACAAACTATCAGCAAATGAAGTTTTAATAATAGATTTTCAACTTTATATGATTTGTGTATGTAAGTATGTACTGTACTCAGACTTTACCATATAATTGGTAAATAATATAATTGGTAAATATTATATGTTTTTGGAAAAAATAATTGCTTTACCGTTAGATCTTTAATTATTTCAATTTTTCTTCCTTTTTAAGTTTCACCAAGAGATTTTTTTTTATAGTTTTCCTTTCAATATTCACCTATATTTTCACTGATGATATGTTTATTAATAAGAAATCTAAAGAAAGAAAGGTAACTTGATTTCTGATTTATAAATTCCTATATTTACTTGTAGAAATTAACTTACCCGAATCTCATATCTAAATTACGAATTAAGTTACTGCTGGCTAGGCATTTGGGTTGCTATCCCTAAGGCAGACAACTTCGCATCAGGGCCAGTTTTGGTTAAGATGTAAAATCATTGTAATGGCGAAAATCAGCTCAATATGGGCCTAGGTAACAAATAAGTTGAGAGGCCCATAATAGTAACCCAATAGTTGGGCTAATAAGTTGATTCAGCCTAAATAATGCCCATAACCTAAGAGCGCATGAGCTAAGGCAATAGTTGGACAGCTCAAGCTTCTTTAATGAGGTTTGACAATATTAAAAAAGGAGACAGCTAATGCAAGTAGAAAATCTTCCATGGGACGCTTAGCCGACATGTTATACCAATGTTGGTATGACTTTTCAATAATAACATGATACGTGACATTTATCATTTATAAAAAATTAATGTTGGCATGACCTTCCAATAATAACATTACACGTTGCATTACTACTAAAATTGAAATTTTCTTATAAATGAGGAAATATATCAACATTATTTTTTTATGAAAAAAAAATATCACATATCCCGTTATTATTGGAACGTCATATTAACATCAGCATGATGCGCCAACTAATCGTCTCATAAAAGATTTTCTTATAAATAGGGGGCAACTGGTTTCAAGAGAAGATTCCCCCACGAATGTAAAAACGTGGATCAAGGGAACGAATCCCTCGATCCTCGTTGTCTTAACTCCTCTCTAATGGTTTTTCACTTATAAAAAAGAGAGCAGCTAGAGAGATAGGGACATAACATTGACTACAACGTCACTCTACCGAAATATGTACACACTCTCAACCAACATCAGTATTCATATTGTCGCACAACAATTAGTCATAACTCTACTAAATTATCATTCCACTAAATTTTGTGATCACCTACTCCATACACGTCATACACCACCATTCTTAGTTATATGTTCATTTTCTTCTTTCTATTTATCTTTTGCATTTTGTATTCTAACTTGAACATCAGCGTGCTTTTGCTCGGCACCAACCTAGTGTCAAAGTCACTCATTGTATTCGTTTGACTCTTGTATAAATTGCTAGATCCCTTGAAGCTAATGGTTAAGTCGAAACTCTACATTAGCATTTGTAGATTCCAACTCTCTACAAACGCCAAGCTCAGTTGTGATATATAGGCTGTGTTTGATACATAGGATTCGAGATAAGATTGAGATTAAAAAATTTCAAACTATTTGAATACCATGTTTGGAGACTAATTGGAATGAATGAGATTTGAATCTCAACCTCCACTTCTTTCCTATTTTTTGGGAATTCTTTAATCCCAACCACAATCATGTCATTGAGTGAGATGAGATTTCATTTCCCATCTTCGTTATCTTCTCTCCATTTATCTCTCTCTCTCACATTCCTTCATTTTCTTATCAGACATCCATAGAACTTTTATACCCTTTCTTCTTCTTCTTTTTCTTATTCTTCTGAGTTGAGATCAGTTATGGGTTCGACGATGAACCCAGAACCATCTAGTTTTTGGTTTAGTTCTAAGATTTTTTTTTTTTTTGTTAATGTTATAATGATTTAATGTTGTTGATGATGTTGTTGTTGTAGGAGATGATGATGTTGATGAATTGAATTGAATTGATAATATTGATAATCTGTGAGTTGATGATATTAAATCGTGGGAGGTGATGATATTGATGAAGTGTGATTTTTGATATTGATGAATTATAAGAGATGATGTTTGATTTTTATTTTTATTTTTAGATTTTTTGTAAAATTAATTTTATTTAATAAAAAATTTAAATTAATTTTATTCAAATCCAATCACAACCTACATAAAATATTACATGGTATAATTTTTAATCAAATCTTAAGTTCTATCAAATATGGGATGATGATTTTTAATTTATTTAAATCCAATTTAATCTATTTTATTTCATTCCAATCTCACATACCAAATAGAGTCATATGATCATGGGCAGCATTACAATGTCCACTCTCTTTTTGGATGGATTTTGCTTCAGTGATCATTTCTTCTTTAATCTGGTGCATGCCGATTATATCAATGACATGTTTACTAATTAAGAATCAAGACAATGAAATAGATTATATTACTAAACATAGGAATTTACATATCATGAATTAAGTACCCCCTCCTTCTTTAGATTCCTAGTCAGTAAATGCGTCATAAATTCTATTGCAAATGTTCATTGTGCTTGATTGTCATAGTATAATTTTTTGCAAACAACGACAAATTTCGTTTCTTCCATTTTCGTGCAAACCAAGCACGACTTTACAAAGAACAGAATACAGTAACAAGACGACAACTCTGGTATCAAATACGCCTAAAACGCTCTTACCATTGTCAACACTCAACACCGTTTTTTCCTTTGGTCACAATTTTCTACAATGGCTTGCAACACTTGTCAACTCTCTCAAAAAATTCGTCTACCGATGACGTCTCTCTACAACTCCAAATCTTCCCGCTCTTTTACAGCCACATTTCGGGCACGTGCCAACCCTACTCGTCCTTTAACCACCACTGGTTGCTTCAGTTGGGACGAAGTCGTTCGAGTCTCCCAACCAGATTATCTCCCCGACGATTCCTCCCATCTCCATGGCTACTTCGACAAAATCAAAATCTGCAATCGCGGTTCAGTGAGTCTCCCTTTGCCTTTGAAATTTCCAACAAACTCGTATATTTTCTTATATGTGACTATAATTATTTGCAGCAAAAACAATCCGACTTCCTTTCATTTATAATCGAGGACCAAATTGTTGGTTATGTCCACAATTGGTAAAATTTTCATTCTCCTCTAATCGTCCTGGTTTTCACAAACATATATATATATATATATATATATATGCATTTATTTGTTTATTGGATTTCGAATTTACGATACAGTTTTGCGAATTTGTTGAGGAGATTCCATGATGTGTTTGTTCATTCTGAAAATAATCACATGACGTTGAATTCCAAGCTGAGAACCGCCGAGGAGAGGACTAGAGTTATTGGAGAAGTAATTAAATGTTTGGGTGAAGAAGAAGTGATTCCAGGTATACGAAACGAGGTACTGCTTTTGATAAGTAGGTATAAATTCTATTTTTTTTGTTCTCTTGTTGGATTCTTTGTGGTTAAGTGTCGGTTTTTATTCGTGTATAAATAGTTGTACCCTGTTTCATCTTCCTACGGTGATCCCGTCTTTTTCTCGCTCGAACGTGCTGCTGCTCCGTACTTTGGAATAAAGGTATGTGCATTTAGGCTTTTGCTTATTATTGTTGGAATTTGTATGGCTTGAAGAAAAATTTACCACTGAAAAATTTTACAACCTTGGTGTAGATAGTTTGCTTTCCTTATTTTGGAAGTAATTGTCTCCCGTTATAAGAGTAAATATTTGGGCCATGCAAGAAGTGATTGATCTTGATTGGTGTTGACAGAGCCTTGATTTACTTTGTTAATCTTTTCGAAAAAGTAAAAGAAAAAAAAAAAAAAAACTATGATTGAATTATCAAATCTATGAATCATCTGTAATGTCTATGAATTTCTTGAGTTTCTGTTTGAAGCAGTATTACCATTACCTTGCCATATTATTTTCGATCTTTAGTGATCAAACATTTAAAGTTCATGATACATTTGCTGATGCTCTTGACTCTGAAATTATTTCCTTCGATTTATCATAGATATCAAATAATGCATAACTCATCTACTAATCTAGTGACAAGTATAAAATCATAACTCTAGTTTCTGATATGTCCTTGGGTGAGGTTTCTACTTTTTAAATTGTGAAGCAACTTAGTGTTTTATGCAACATGCGAAAGTTAATATCTTGTCTTGATAATCTTTGTGGCAATTGCGAAATTTGTCTAGATGCTGACATGGAATTTATTAGATTGCATCCCCTGGCTTTTTATGTCTGATGAAAGGCTCGATGATAATTTTCACTAAATTTGTTGATAATAATTGTAGCTTGATCAATAATTCTGAGTATTTTACGATTGTATTGCTGCTTAATATGGCTTCTTGGTGTTTCCAAATTGCCTCTTTTGAGAATAGGCTTATGGAGTTCACATGAATGGCTACGTTGAAAGAAATGGGCAGAAGTTTCTATGGATTGGAAAAAGAAGTCAAGCTAAACCTACTTATCCTGGAATGCTTGATCATCTAGTTGCTGGAGGATTGGTTTGTAATGACCACCTTTTATTTGCTTTCATTTATTTTATATAAATTTTTATTATGACTTGTACAGAGTTAGATATTCTCTTAATGATACAGAGTCATAATTGACCTCCTTAGTCCTTTTTCATGCAATAGACAGAACCCCAAAAATAATGCCTTGGCAAGTGTTTCTTAGGGATTCTCCAACATTTGAAATGCACAAATATGACTGAGATTTGAACTTTCTGCACCCGGTAAAATCAATTGATAAGGTTCTTGTGATGCAGCCGAGGATAATAAAATATATGCATTTGATCTCTGTAACAGGATCAATTTTCTCTAGTGCTGCTAAGGTGTTAGCATGAACTGATTCTAAGCAATTCTCAAAAAGCTAGAAAATGGGGACTACAGATTTACATCATGCAGATGACTTTTTGTCATCTTTGATCTGGTTTTACCTCATTTATCTCATTCAGACCAGGAGGGTTGAACGAGGTGAAAAATAGAAAAAATAAAAAAAACTAATAATTGCTACTTTCATAATGTCAGCTGTAAAGGTGCGAGCATGAGCTTTAAGCTGCCAGAGAAACTTTTGACATTTAGTGGCACAATTATTTTCTGGCTAGACAGATATTGCTTGTTATGCCAGCCAAATGTCTGCTTGATGCCAGTTAGTTCTGGGCAGTGAGATAAACTATAATTTCCTCAGTTCTCTTGTTAAATGGTCTTGAAAAGTCTTGTGAACAATGGAACTTGAGATCAGAGTACAATATCTTAGGGTGAAAAACCTGACGCAAACTGAAAATATTTGCAATACTCGGAGGTCCAAATACTAATATTGCTGCAACTGGATAGGGTTAAGAGTTGATAAGAATAAAAACCATAAGATTGCATACTTAAAAGCCTTTTCTCTTTATTTTTATTCATTTTGAAACCCTTTATTTTGTGTAACTGTGATGGTAATTGCAGCCTCATGGTATTGCTTGTGGGGAGAATCTTATAAAGGAATGTAAAGAGGAAGCTGGAATCCCCAGATCCTTGTCCAATGGGTAAGCTTTCCTCCGCCTCACATTATTATTTCAATGTTAAATGTATTCAGTGTGCTTTGTGAAGGCTACAGTATTCAATCCTAGTCTGAGAGTCCTGCCTCTCAAAATTCTGATATGATGATACTGTCCTCTCTCTCTCTCTCTCACATGGGTGAATTGATTTTAATTGAGTTCAAATATGATTCTTTTACAGAGCTGTACCAGTAGGTGCTGTTTCCTATATGGACATTGATGGGTATAGATACAAAAGAGATGTTCTATTTTGTTATGATTTGAAGCTACCTGAAGATTTTGTACCTAAGAATCAAGGTAAACATTAATGCCTGATTTTCTTCGGTTGTGAGATGGAATCCATAAACACGTGCTATAGTATGCTATCTAATATTATAATTGCATCTCAGTGTTATATATTTGTCTAAAATTAATATATACAGTTGCTGCCATTTTCAGAGGAAGTATCCATTTAATGTCATGGCTTATTAAATATGTTGTAGATGGGGAGGTGGAGGGCTTCCAGTTGATCAATGTGACACAGGTTGCAAATGTCATAAGGAGGACGGAATTTTTCAAGCCAAATTGCTCCCTTGTCATTATTGATTTCTTATTTCGACACGGGTATGTGTTTGTCCTTCAATGCTTCCTCTATCTTTTATTGCTCCTTTAATTTTGTCAGTAAGAAATAAAAGAGAGTATGAACAATAAATAAATAAATTCTTATGTTCATTCTTCTGAAGACCTTGTAACTCATGAGTGACGGTTGGGAGTTTCCATCTAACAGCGGATTTTCCTGTCTTAAAAAAAAAAAGAAAAAAAAAGAAGAAGATAAAAGCCATAGTGTCATCATTTAGAATTTCTTTCAAATTACTGGACACATTATTCTGAAGTTCCGCTGAAGTTCCTATGCTCTGCCAGCAAGTTATATGGTCTTAACATTTGTATGACAACTTGCTTTCATCAATTCCTTATCTCAATGTCTGAAATTGGTTAGAACCCTTTTTAGATAAAGGTCAAAGATTACTGCATAAAATGTAAACAAAACATTGCTCTACTCAATGTCAATTACATCACCATTATCAAACTTAAATTCAGAAACAAACAATGTAAAATTGCTACTTCTTCTTGGTTAAGCCACCTTCCGGATGACCTCTTTTGTGCCTTCAACTGCGGAGTAAGTGTTGACATCGAAGCGCTCAGGCAGATTGCACAACATTGTACCATAGTTATAAGCTCCAAGTGGGGCAAGATTAGCTATTGGGTTGTAGAAGCCAAGCTGAGTATTCACATCAAACAGAGTGTGCAATACAACAGTTTGCACCGTGAAGTTCTCTTCTGGTAGAGGGCACTCAAGTTGAAAGAGCTCACCGTTGTTGACAGGACGATTGAGCCACCACATAGAGCCAATCTTCACCGACAGGTCCAATGTTGCAAACTGTATCCCTATCTTTTTGCGAGCTCAACAGCTTGGCCGTACTCTAAAGGACACCATTGTTCATCAGCAGGTAGAGCATAGCGGCCTGCTTCCAAAGCGGAGAGCATAGGAGTGAAGTACAGCTCGGTAGGCGTACCACTAACTTTGATCTGGCCAAGTTGTGAGAGGGCAAGGGCATAAGGAAGCGGAATTTCAAAATCATCCGGAACCTTGGGCCTTGTGTAGACACAGTCCTTGAAAGGAGTGTCCAAAGAATTGACACTACGAACTTTAAGGTAAAGCATAACACAAAACCCGCGGGCAAGTTCGCTTGCGAGAGTACCAATGTCAGTAGTTGATTCAGGGTATAAATCAAAAGCTCTGATACCCTTTAGAGAGACTTCTTCAGAAGTTTGAAACTTTCAAAGCTTCTAATGGTTTTTTGAAAATAGTCATTCGATTCTTATTTAAGACATGGTTTTCAAAAATGCTTCAGGTTTCAACCTCCCTTTGCTGTAAACAACGTGTTAGAACTTCAGTCATCGTCAGTACAAAGGCGTCACGTAAGTTGGACGCATTTAAAGTCATTGTATCTGGAATGGAAGTAATATGGCCTCGGTCATAGAAAATACCGAGTTTTCCCTCAATGCGTGAAGCAAAAACCAATTCAGGATTCCCAATCACCGCCTCATCGTCGTGTGGTGCCACGTATGGTTTATAGAAAGTGCGAGGTGGGGCTGGTAGTTCAGTCTTCCGACTAAACACCGAGGGAGCAGGAGCCGGGTTTGATGCTCTCGAAGAGTCAGCAGGTGTCTGCTGAATGTTCGTTGTGGGCACTGCATCGGTTCCTCCGTTGTCGTCAGCCATCTTAAGTCGCGTATATCACCTTTGTAGAGGGTGCCTTGTCTGCGGAACTAGGATAAAAAATGCGTGTGTTAATCAGCTTACTGAGAAGAGTTTCGAGGAGGCTACACAACCTTAAATGTGGTTGTTATTAGTAAAACCCTTTTTGTTAAATCTTAAGCAGTAGGGCTCTAGAAAAGGAAAAGAATGTTTTTTACCTCAAAAATCAAAAGTGTAAATACCAAAACAGCATTAGAGGGACACTATAATTCAATGGCAAACGGAGATTTTCTAATTCCCCTTGTTCTACTCGTAGACATTCAGTTACATTCTAACTCTCTATCCCCATTAGATGCTAAACTTTATATATATTGTTGCAGGTACATTTGTCCTGAATATTCTGGGTACTTGGATCTACTACAAAGTTTGAGAAGTGGTGACTGTTCCTGATTATACTTCTGTTCCCATTTCTTGCGTCCTTTTTTTTTTTTTTTAATTTCTTAATTAATCGAAGCAAAGTTTGTCTAGAACTTGTTTTTTATTTAGTGAAATTTGTGAAAATGACACCTTGAGCATTGCAGTTATTGAGCTCTAAGATCAGCTGTATTATCATTCATGGAGGTTCTTTGCAAAACTAAAAAATTACAATGCCCAAAATGCGAAAATCATTGGTGGGAAATGGGAAGCGGGGGACACGTAAGGGCGTATCCGGATTCACTACACTGGCACATAACCCACTACTGTGGGTTATGTTAAAACCCACGTGTATGGTGGGTTTCAACACAATCCACAAATGTGGGTTGTGCTTTTATTTTTTTAATCTTCTTCTTCTGTGGGCTGTGCCTTTCCTCATTTTCTCCCCTAGTTTTTCAAATCAAATTAAAAAAATGTTGAAAGTTAATAATTTTATTTATCTAATAATGATGATTTTTATTAGAAGCAATTATATATATTTTTTATTTTAAATAATCTTATTTTATAAAAAATTGTTTTTAATATTTTTTATTTTGAAAAATATTTTCTTTATTTCAATTGGTGAGGATAAATATACTCATTGTTTTTATTAATTTTGGATTAATTTCAATAATAAGATTAATTATATTAATAATGTGCATTCCTATCATATATCTATATATTTTTCTCCAATCCTATCATATACCAAACACATGATTGGAATACAACAAATCTGAACCAATAATACACTAAACATGGGATTTAATAATATGCAATTAAGTTCAATCCAATCCAGTTTAGTCTAATCTGATTCAATATAGTTATCAAACGTACTTGAAGAGGTTAATTTTTTGATAAAATCTTTGTTTTATGAAACAGTGAGATATATATGAATATAGATACACACACATGGAACTTTTATGGTAAATGTCTCATAACTTTAGAAAGTTAGAACGAATAAATTAAATTCATTAATTGTATTAACTCTCTTATTCAGTTTTAATGCAATGGATGAATTTGATTGGTTCGTTCTAACTTTTAAAATTGGGAGACATTGATGGTAAAAATATTATATATATATATATAAAGAGAGAGAGAGAGTAATTCTACTATCAGTATCTCTTAACTTTAAAAAGTTAAGTTAGGATGAACCAATCAAATTTATCAATTGCATTTGAATTAAATAGGAGAGGGAATGCAATAGATAAATTTGATTAATTCATTCTAACTTTTTAAAGTTATAAGATACTCATGGTAGAATTACAATGTATATATATATATATAACGAACGAATCGAACTCATTCATTGCATTCTTGCTCTAAAAACAAATTTTCTCTCTTATTTACTTCAAATGTAATAGATAAATTTGATTGATTCGTCCTAATTTTTTAAAGTTATGAGATACTGATTGGTTTATAATTATAACATTTACTATTATTATTATTTTTTTAAAAAAAAAATCATTTTACCTTTCTTCCATTATCTTGTAATAACCAATCATCACTAATGGTAAGGATGGTTTATGTTAATATTCGCAATCATTATATCTGACTATAATTATGATTATTATGAGGGGGTTAATGCAATTTACCCATTCATTTTTGGTTAAAATTTTAATATATATATAAATATATATTTGAACAGTAAGAAAAATTCATTTTTAGACTATAAAAAAGTTAATATGGCCTAGAACAAAACTTCTTTTCGTATTATATACACCATAAATCCCCCTCTCTGTAGTTAGGTAAAGAAAGAACATGTTAATATTTTGATGTTAATACTTTGATATAATACGATAACGAATACATCACAAATATTGATTATTAAAAATTTTCAATTCATTCTTCTCTTTCTTTTATGGAATCCTTGTTACTCTTTATTTTGGACGACCAACCAATCTCTTAATAATAATAAAAAAAAGAGGGGAGTGGGGAGGGTGTTGTATTATATTAAAAAGCAACTTTTACACCTAAAAAAGGGAATTTGGAGAGTTCACTTATTTAAGGGCAAATTGCACAAACCTCCCCTGAGGTTTGGCAAAATTGTACAAATATTACGATATTTGGGTAACGCGCACGGACACTACCTGAGGTTTCAAAAACTCTGCACGAACCTCCCCTGTTGTCAGTCAACAACCGTTAAATCGTCATAGTCAATGGTTAAAAATATAAAAGGACTAAAATACCCTTCAATAACATTTAAAATTAATATATTATACATTTTTTAATTAAATTTAAAAATAAAAGATAAAAAATTAAAAAAGTCAAAAAAAAAAAAAAAACTGGTCTCCATGGGAGACCAGATCTGGTCTCCCAGGAGACCGACCGTCTCCATCGCTGGAGACGGCGGCGTCTCCAGCGATGGAGATCGTCTCCATCGCTGGAGTCATTCCAGCGATGGAGACCGATCTCCATCGCTGGATATTCTAGCGATGGAGACCCGTCTCCATCGCTGGAGTACAAGCGATGGAGATCGCTGGATACTCCAGCGATGGAGAGACCGATCTCCATCGCTGGAGTAATCTCCAGCGATGGAGACGTACTCCAGCGATGGAGATCGATCTCCATCGCTTGTACTCCAGCGATGGAGACCCGTCTCCATCGCTGGATATGTCTCCAGCGATGGAGACGGGAGTCTCCAGCGATGGAGATCGGTCTCCATCGCTGGAATGACTCCAGCGATGGAGATCGTCTCCATCGCTGGAGACGCCGCCGTCTCCAGTGATGGAGACGGTCGGTCTCGTGGGAGACCAGATCTGGTCTCCCATGGAGACCAGTTTTTTTTTTTTTTTTTTTTTTTTTGACTTTTTTAAATTTTTATCTTTTATTTTTAAATTTAATTAAAAAATGTATAATATATTAATTTTAAATGTTATTGAAGGGTATTTTAGTCTTTTTATACTTTTAACCATTGACTATGATGATTTAACGGTTGTTGACTGACGACAGGGGAGGTTCGTGTAGAGTTTTTGAAACCTCAGGTAGTGTCCATGCGAGTTACCCAAACATCGTAATATTTGTGCAATTTCGCCAAACCTCAGGGGAGGTTTGTGCAATTTGCCCCATATTTAATTGAATTGAATAAATATTACAATCTCCATCAATCTTTTTTGGTCCATTTCAATTCTGTACAATATTTCATGTAGATTAATATTACACGTATGTTAAATATTTTACTTTAAAACAATTGAAGTTTCATTTAAGACAAAAGAAAGGATTAACTTTTTTTTAAGCTCTTCTTGAATATTTTCGAAAAAAAAAATAGGTACAATACCTTGATTATTTTATTTTTATTTATATGTATAATTTTTCTCTTTTCTTACATATCCCAAAAAACATTCGAGACAACGCCTTGATATATTTTGTTTTGCACTCCAATAAGAGAACGGAATGGGACCAAAAACAGTTTATTCAAATATTCTTAATTTTCTCTCTTTTTCCATGCCAGTATGCATAAAGTTTCAAGCGAGGGCTGGAGTTGGACACCTACAGTAAAATAGTACCACGGTTTTTGTTTTTCTTCTGCACCCCCAAGTTACTACACAAACCAAAGATACAAGGGAAAATTACACTTAAGTACCTCGACTTATCGTGTTATTGCAACAATAATGCGAGTTTAGATTAAATTACACAAAGATACCCTTGACTGAGTTTGACTAACAGTTCATCAACGGCAAAATAAACGTCTCAAGGGCAAAATGGTCTTTTTATATGTCAAATTTCTCTCTCCCTCTCTCGATTTCTCTTTGTTCTTCTTCTTCTCTTCTGCTTCTTCTTCTCTTCTTCTTCTTCTTTTATATGTCAAAAACTCAGTCATCCCGATCGACTTATCACCACAACCACCCTCAAATCAATATAGCACCCAAACAGCCAACTATCACCACCAGCAACCAACCATTACCAACCAACCACCATCACGCAAAAAAGGAAAAAAAAAAAAAACAAGAACAGAAACTGGGTTCCGTTGGAACCCAGTTTTGGGTTCGAATCGAACCCAGAAATTGGGTCCCTTCGAACCCAGTTCATCGAACCCAGATCTGGGTTCCATTGGAACCCAAATAAGAAGAAGAACAGAAAAAGAAGAAGAAGAAGAAGAAAAAGACGAGCAGAAGCAGAAGAAGAAGAAGAAGAGTTCTAGACGAAGAAGAAGAAGACGAGCAGAAGAAGAAGAAGAAGAAGAAGAAGAAGAAGAAAAAAGAAGAAGAAGAAGAATGAGAGAGAGAGATTTTGTTTTTTAGAGAGAGAGATATTTTGTTTAAATAATATTATTTGATATATAAAAAGACCAATTTACCCTTGAGATGTTAATTTTACCGTTAATGGATTGTTAGTCAAACCAGGTCAAAGGTATTTATGTGTAATTTAGATAAAACTCGCATCATAACTGTAATAATTCGATAGGTCCGGATACTTTAGTGTAATTTACCCAAGATACAAAAATCAATTCTTTTTTTTTTTTTGACTTAATTGACCTTTCTAACATCAGGTCAGACAATTCAGTTCTCCTTATTTCCTCTCTATTTTATTCAAGATAGTATAGTAGTCAAACATGGTACTCCCAGAATACAATACCTAGATGATCAGATGATAAAAGCAGGGTGCTTTCCAGAAAAACGCAATGTATAAACAATAAACCATGCAAAAGTGGAATGCGGTACTACATATTTAGTTTATACTCTGAAGCTGGGAATTGTACTTCAGACATTTAGTAGAATCCACACTGCACTAGCTTCGTTGACATAGAGAAGATCAGCAGGACACGTCCCATATAAGAGTCTCAAACTTTCAATTCCTCAATTCCAGCGCCCAATGGTTCAAATACAGCTTCCACTGTATTTTGGTCAACTTCCTCCAAGCTCGAGGGGTTCCACTTAGGGTTCTGCAAATACATGATCATGAACGCTACTGAGAAATGTACATTGAAACACATACCATTAGTGACAGAATGGAAAATTCGCATTTAAGGCGTTGCTAGATATGGATGTATACCGTTTACACACATATAAAATTTATAATAAATACAATAGTAGTAAAACCTAAATCAACTAATATTCTTTCAAATTCATCACTCAAACCATCAGACACCTAATCCTAAAATGAATCTTTAATTTAATTACTAATTAGAGAACCTGGTCCTTGTCCACTAAGACTGCTCGAACACCTTCAGCAAAATCATTTCGTAGAGCAGAACTTAAAGCAATTCGATATTCCGTTTTCATCACCCCATTCAGCTGAATGCAACCAAGGGCATAGAAGAAAAAGACGTTACTTTCAACCGTTTGTCAGTGAATGAAAACTACCAACGTGCAAAAATATACCCCAAACTTACAGTTGATAATGCATTGTCTGCCTTTCCACGTGCTGATGCAACTCTAGAGAAATACTTTTGTGTTAAGCAAAGAGAAAATGGTGCACCTTTTGCAAGACCTTGAATAGCCTCATTGGCCCACTGTGCCACTGTGTAAAAAAACAACAGAAACAAGAACTTGGATGAATATCTACACAAACTGAAGCAACTACTCATCCATGCCACTCAACTTAAACAGAGAGTTACAAGAGGGCAGCAGTCTGATGTATGTAATTTCATTGTTTCTTCAATAGACTAAGTGTCTTTAGTTAGCTTACGTGAAGCGTCGGTGCTCGATTGATTTGTTTTCAGCACTTCTATTATCTCTTTAACTGACTTTTCTGCACCAAAGGCTGACATTATTTGAGGTAAAAGTACTTTCAAGTGGGCCTCAGACTCAGGGTCCTTGCTGTAATTTGCCAAAAGTGCTTGAATATCCTTATGTGGATCCTCGGAACTGTAAAAAGACGGAATTCATATCACTACATTAGTACAACATTCCTTTAAACCACAGCAACAAAACATGAAACTATATCCTAAAACCACAAATAAATGAATTAAACACTAATTCCTATTGAAAAACTTAGATTTATACATTAGTGTCACAAAGAGATTCTAGCCGCTGCAGCAAAGACATATAAAACAACAGTAATCCCAAAATAAATCCCCAAGATATGGATTTCTCATCTCAGCATCCTTGAGGGAATGTGCAAAGCTTTTAAAACACCATTAGATAAGTAACTCTAGTTTATTGTAATTTTAACAACTGAAATAAGAACGTACTAAACGATCACATCACAAAAAGTGCTATATGCAACCTCATTCCATTAAAAAGAGATAGAAAATGGGAGACATACAAGCTAGTTGCCAAAAGGGCCTCCTTTAGTGAACTTAGATTCCCAGATGGAACATAATGTGTTCCAAGTCCTACAAATAGCGCGTCAGAGGGTGTCGATATCCTCTTTCCAGTCAATCCAAGATAAGCACCTGCATTAATTTAGAAATGGTTAAACAGCAAGGATAAAGGTATCATAAAATAAAGAAAGAAAGCAATCAATTGTTTTCAAAGACAACTACATAATTGTCCACAGGACATAAGTAGGTAACTTATAAAGAAATAAAACCGTAATTGAACAGTCAAAAATGCTAATAAAACAGATTGACTTTCTAAAACCAGATGATTAGATTAATATCTTGGTTTGATGTAACTAAACATCCAACTTTAAAGCCTCAGTCAGAGCCACTAGATTATCAGTACACCAGGAATTAAGAAAAGAAAAAGATTCTGGCATTGGATGAATGATTTGAATTATAATTCACACAGGTCAAGGGCTGCACAATTGATTCCAAAGACTATAAAAGATATGATGACTATTAAATGGTTCCAAGTCCAGCATTAACGAATAAGAGACTATTCCATATAAGCATATTATATTCTTTCTGCTGCTTCACATAACAAAAACATACCAACAGATCCTCCTCCTGGACTTTGTGCTGCAATATATGAAAATCCAACATCTGGGAACAAGCCAATTCCATTTTCTGGCATAGCAAGAACAGTTTTCTGAAGTGTAATTTAAAAAAAAAAATGAGAAACTCGTTATGCCATTTCAATTGTACAGAACCAAGTGAGCTCTTCATGATGAGTCAATTATTAGTACCTCTGTTACAATTCTGTAGCGACCGTGACCTGATAGGCCAATTCCAAAACCCATTGTTATGCCATCCATGAAACTCATATATGGCTTCTTGTACTCAGAAATTTTGCATATTAGAGAATACTCTGCGCTGAACACCTAACAGAAGATACTACACAAAATAAGAATATGAACTTTAGGCGACAAAATCGAATGAAATGCACCAATTCTTAAAGAAGATTAATGCACAACCGCACTCCATGCACAATATAAATTGAAAATAAATAATGAATTCAAATCCAAGTAAGCAGCAAAGAAACACATGGATCCAAAATTAAATCAGCAAAACTAGTGTGCACAAGCACTGACTAAAAGAGGTCAATGTCAAGCTCCCAGAAGGCAGATATAATGTATTAAAAAGTGGATATCCTACAAGCAAACATGTATGTGAACAGTGGATGACAACATAAGCTAGACATGCAACAATACAACCAGTAACACAGATGCAGAACATGCTTGTGGGTATTTATGGTTACATAAATGTCTGTCAAAACTCATATTTCAGCTACTACGCCAAAATTTTTAACAATATCTAAACTATTTTCTACAGCAGCTGTTAAGTCGAAACATTTCAGTCACACTGTTTAATTCACAAAACACCAAAACATTTAAAATTTAAATTGTGAGCCTTCTTCAACTAGTAGAGAAAAAGACCAAATTTCATTTGACTCAAAGCTGGTTCAGAAGCAAAATCATGTCTCTCAAATCTATTCATCAAATTGCAGATGTTAACCACAAATATTCATTTTAGATTGAAATTTGAATAACTCATTTGAAGATGATCAAAAAGTATTTCTGAAAAGCCTATTTATGTCTTATTGATGGATGGGCTTTTAAGGGCAGAGAGTAACTGTGGTGCAATGGTAAGTGGTTTGGGGGGACGACGATCACTGTGATGTCTTACTTTGTAAGACACAAAATAATTCCAGTACAGCTAATTTGACAGACAAGTTGGTTATCTTGATTCGACTTGATATACAAGTGCATGTGGTGATGAGTGTGATAATTTATAGTTAGAAAGACACAACAAGACCTCAATCATATCTGTCAGTTGATTTTTGGATGCAATCTGCTTCACATCACCACCTGCATATAAACTAAGATCTGAGTTATCAATTAGACCAAGCATTGAGCAAGTCAGATTACAACAAACAACACCATCTAATAAACAATAATGCAACATCTAAAAGAAAATAAAGAGAAAAAAGGGTATGCAGCACTGCAAATAAAGTAATCAATAAACATAATCAAGCAATAGCATAAAACATGCATTATAAATAAACCTTCTGTACGAGAGGAGTGCTTTTGTCTCTCTGAATTTCAGCAACAACCCCCTTAATATCCATTCCTGCATTTTTCATGAATGGTTACCTTCAAAACCTGTCCTAGTACTGAAAAGAAGATAACCTAGAAATCTATATACATATACATGTGTCAGACTGTATATATGTAATTCTAAAATTTATTTACCTAAGTGGAATTCAGAAAGTCTTTCAACAGAAGAAAAGAGAGAAATGCCTGAAAGAAGTTATCAAGTAACAGCCAAAAAATCTATATTTATTCAATTAATTACCTGCACAGAAGGCACGAGGAGAGCTGCCTTCAACTAGAACACACTTAACCCTAGGGTCTGATTCCCATTCATCTAGAAAACTTTTGTATTTTACGTCCATATCTGTGCCACAAAATCTAAAAGTTAATACAAGCAGTACCTGACAGCTACAGAGATTTTTATTTTATTGACAAACCAGACTGATGCAGGCTAGCTACTGGGAAGTATTACAATATCCATACTGACCAACATAAAACCAATTACATAAGCAATTTGGTATAAGAAAACACAAAAAGTACAAAATTAACCAGCTGTTCTGCCTAGTAGAGAGGAGCTGGTTTTGATAAATTTGCATAGATTGTAATAGTTCCACCAGAACATTAAAAAAAAAAAAAAAAAGGCTTCTGATCTATCTTGCAATATAGGATTTTTTTCAGATAAGAAAAAAAACTTCCACTTTCTACAACACTGTCTTCCATAAGCAACAAAAAATTGTCATTTGTCAATGGACTCTTGTGAAAATTTAGTTTCACTCTTGAAGGCAAATAAGAATGATTTGTAGTTAAGTTTCATGACATAATATTATATTTAGGACTGGCAACTGCTCAGGCCAGATTGATAACAAAGTCAAAAAACCCTGTGGAGCATTTACTCCATGAAACCCGTCCCATTGGATGGATTGGAGTGCCATGTTTTGGAGGCAAAGGCAGGGCCACGAGTGCATGGCCACCCTGAATTCTTAATGGGGCAGGGAGGGGAAGATTTTTCCCCGATAATATAGGTAATAGTTTGATAACCAACAAACCTCAATCAAGCCAGAAATTCATTTCTTGAAAGTACCATGGACAAATTGGTGCTTAGACCTAACCCACTTTAATCAAGAGGTTAAATGGATAAACCCAAAACTTACCCAATTTGAATACTCGATCCAAAAAGCAACTGGTATAACCTATATTTTGGTACAATATAACAAAATAGAATTTTTATATGATCTAACTTCGTAATTACAACAATCAATAATAGTTTTATAATCATACCATTTTGCCTTCAGTAATCTTTTGCATGAGTAAAACTTTTCATCAAGATTACAATTAAAGACATACATTGTATCCATTATATAGTAATTGTTCATAAAAGTAGAGCACAATGACTAGTCAGGCTCGAAAGGAATGCAAATCCAACTCATATAATCAAAAATGAGCTAAAAAAAGTTCAACCCCAACTAACACTGAAACATAAAATTGCCAGTGCCACTAAATTCATTCATTTTACTGTTCTACATATCATTTACACATTTCAATTCACAATACAATTACCAATATCACCCAACTAAAAACCAAAAGACAAAAACAAACAAAAAAAAAAAAAAAAAACCTGACTTTAGCTAGCATATACAGTCGCATAAAACTATCAACCGAAAAATCAATGTATCAAGATATTTCACTTCAATTATCCAATAAATAACAGCATAAAGCACTAACTGGAAAATCACCTCAGAACCAGCACCATTCCAAAATGCATTACGATCAATCAAGTATGTACTAAAGTTGAAGCATAGTCCTGAACTAGATTAGGTTTTCACTAAGTGGCACATCCATATAAATCAATACATAGTAGCTATCACCAAAATATGTAATCATAATAAATCTCACAGCATTGGTTATCAATAATTATACACTGCAATCACAAGATAACGCATATAATTGATACAATTCAACAGTTCAATATCACGTTTGACCTAGAAACATGGCGTTGAGGGCTTTGGGGCGATCGAGAGTGATGACAGCGACGCCGTTTGGATGAACCCTTCCTTTGACGAAGTCCTCGGCGCCAGAACCAGCCATGATCACCAAGCTTCGACGGCTGTTGTTAAAGTGAGAGAACTTGACGAAACCGCAAGTGACTTGGTGGTTCCGAGAGTGAGTGTTGAGGAGCAGTTGCAGTGTCGACGATGACCTTGATAGTATGCCTCGCATACTCTGTTTGGAAAATGTGAAACTCCCAAGCCGCTCTCAAACGATTGAAAATATTTTTTTTGGTCGGAATGACTCTTTTGCCATCCACATCCAGTTCTAATCACAGACACATGTAATTAGTAGGCCCAGCCCAAGACTAAACCAACAAAGTTTCAGATCCATAACCAAGAAAAAAGTTTCAATATGTCTTACTGTATATGCATGGCGTAGTTACGTCGAGTATTGCTACTATACATGTGGATGGCGTTCTTCAGAGTAATTATGTACTTGAGTATAATTTTTTGCCATTGAGAATAAAAATAAAAAAAAAAAAGAGAGAGAGAGATGGATATGAAATTTTTTTATTGAGATACTGTTATAGAAATTTTAGTTAGCATTTATCACTCTTTCCCGTCAAAATCCTAACTTCAAATTTCATTCTTGTTTTAGAACACAAAGTATGTATAGTAATCTATGAATTTAATATTTCTTCTCCACCGTAAAAAATTAAAAAAAAAAATTACAACACTAATATGAAATATAACTATAAGAGCAAAAAGATTAAGACATACATTTTATGGCGATTGTTCATAAAATTGATGCATATTTTACTTTAGATAATTGTATTGGATATGAGAATATGTTCTTTTCTTTTTCTTTTTTTTTTGTCAAAGTGGATCGATCTTTAAAAAAGTCGTAGATGTGTCACTAACAAAAATTGAAAATTGCATAATACCATTGAAGACTTTAATTTTGTATTTAATAAATAAAATACAATCACAAATTACAATCATCAATTTTAGAATATAATTAGTTTAGATATATCGATACTTATGTACACACACACTCTTTCAAACCAAGGAGCTCTACGGCTACATCCTAGGGCAGATCTACATGCAACTACTTTCATATATAAAAAGAATATTAATATATATGACACTAATGAAGATGTATTCAATCTAGAGCTTATTAAAGTTTGAAGGATTTTTTTTTTTTTTCGAATTGCAAAGAACACACACACGGGTTAGGGATAGGACATACTTCTTCACAAAACCATGACAATTTTGCAAAGATGTGCTAACCTATATAACACACACACACTCCACAACCGATGTGGGATCCCGAATGACCAACCCACTCTTTGGTTCTTGTGGACGAGAGACTTGATGGATTTTTTTAATAATAGATTTTGATGAAATTCATAGATTTTATAGTCTTAATATTGATTTTATTAGAATTATTTAATAAATTCAATAAAATCTAAACGAGAATCGTAAAATTTGTTATAAATTTTTTTCTTCATAAAATTCGTTTTAAAATTCATCCAAATCCATTCAAATTTATCATTTAAATAAAATATGTAAAATTAATGACTTTTTAAATACAATATAAATCTGAATTGAATACACCTAAATTATATTGGAATTCATACAAATCTAAATTAAATACATCTAGATTTTAATAAATTCCAACCACATCCAGAATGAATACATCTAGATTTTAATGAAATTCATTCAAATGTAAATTGAATGCCCCTAAACTTTTAAAATCCTTTAAATTTCAATAAATCTTAAATTAAATACACCCCGTTATGAATTGGAAGAAAACGATTGAAAATTAATACAATCTTTTCAAACATGAAAACTTGTATATTAATATATTGGAAAATATATATAAATCAATTTTAATAAAATATTTTTATAATTAATTTAATAACAATTTTGCATGAAATATTGAAAGCCCCATTTTAAATTTTTGCTTAACGTCCAACGTACGTTGGCGCCGGCGCTGGGCGAGCTGTTATTTGGGATTGAAAAGAGCTGCCTACCTAATGCTGCTATTTGACCCTTATTATTATTATTTTTTTAAACTATCTTCGTGAACTTTGGATAACTAGTACCTCTTCATGTGTATTGAGTTGACTACTTTTGGAAACGATGATAGTTTAATATCATATAACTCATATTCATCTTAAATGGAATCAATAAAAATAATAAGTATAGAACCAAATATTTGTTTCCTTCGGGAAAAAAAAAAAAAACAAAAAGAACCAAATATTTTTTACAATTTCATAGAATTTTAAATTTTAATTAATCGTTGGTATTATATTCATTCACTCTTTGTAAATACCTCAAATTTTGAGAATTAATTAATATTTTTTATATCATATATTTCTAAGAGTAAATATCTACAGTGAAAAAATCAAATAGAATGATTTAGGATGGCTCTATTGCCACCCAAATAAGTTCTTGTTACACCTTATTTTTTTATAAAATTTTAATTACTAAAATATTTATTTATTAAATTATTTAAAAGGATATAAATATGTAATAACATAAAAAATATTTTTTCCATTCTGCCCGTCTCATAAACTCTCATATATATTTCATAAATCTAAATAATTTTATCATAATTAAATACTTTTTTGACATATTTCTTGATTGAAATTTGTAACGACAGAAATTCAAAGAAAAGAAAGGAAGAAAAACAAATTAACCACCAACTATTTTGAAATTGCAATGGCAATAACATTGATTAAAAAACCAAATAACTTATATTCTTAGACTAGCTAGTAGTTTAATATTCATTGAAACTCTTGAATCTTGTCACAATTTTTAACTTTCAAGAACAACTGCAGTATTCTTTACCAGGCTTTATGATTTTTAAACAAAAGTGCATACAAGCTGAAACTTTGCAATTCGAATTCACTTTTCTTGCCAACACGAATGAGTGGCAAAACCCTTTTTCTTATACAATTGGATTTTAAAAAGTTATAGGTTCAATTTCTTAAGCATCAGTGGTTCAATTGAACAATAGTCAAGGAGGTCATGGGTGTATATGTTTTTTTTAGGATTTTATTTGGATTTTCAAGGGCTGCTAAAATGAGAGAAATTACTTTTAATTCAAGAAATCATTAATATTGACGGTTAATTTTGATATTTCAAAAGGTGTAAAGAGTAAAATATTAAATTTAAAAATTTTAAATTAGGTGTAAAAAGTTGATAGGTGTGTGAATATCTTTTTCAGGTGGCTCTATGATTTTATTTAGCCGTGGAATTGGATCAAACATACTAATTTTTTTGAAATACTATAATCCAGAATTTGGGGAGCAGATATTATTCAACAACCTCATTGAAGAGCATACCACTAGACTAGCCTCATCTCAAAACATATCACACCATTTAGTTTAATTTCAAACAGCTCAAATTATAAGTATTATATTATTATAAACTCAAAAAGCTCACAAATCCCCCTAGCTACTTTCCTCAACCAACTAATTTACATACAACACATCCTACATGCCAACCTCAACAACACATTAATTTCATATCCCAATAGGTTTTTTTTTTTTCTTTTTCTTTTTTTTTTTTGGACTTTCTAAGCTCTCCAACCATCCATTAGAGAAATTACAAAAATAAAGGGAAAACAAAAACTAGAGTAGAAATTATCACTTCTATCTATACGTTATAAAATACAGATTTTTTTTTGTCTTTAATTAGCTCTTAAAGGAAAAAAAAATCTGAATTTTATAACACATGGACCGTAATGATAAGATAACGACTTAAAACCAAATTATTTCTAGTTATTATTTCACCAGATCGACCTTATCTTTATTCTTTAATGATCAAACCCAATACACCACCTAGAACATTAACAAACTGGAGATGAGCAGTGAGTTGAGGGAAATGTCCACTAGTATCTATCATCTCCACGGTTGATTTGCCCTTAATCTTCTCCTGCATGTAGTAAGCAACAGAGTTTGGCACAACAATGTCTCCGCTAGCCTGGACGATGGTGCATGGGATCACAACCTTCTCCAGAATCTCCCTTTCATCACTGTAAAACACAGTTTTTGCCAAGGGGAGTGCAGCTTCTGGTCTCATTCGTTTCAGGCATTTCTCGAACATTTCGACAGAGGGAGGGTCGGTTTTGCCCACTGCAAGTGAAGCGAAGCTCGAAGCCCAGTCATGATAGTTGGTTTCTATGTCTTTCATGATCTGCTCAATGTTTGATGTCTGAAACCCGCCTTCATATTCATCAGTGTTTATGTACCTGCATGAATGTTAGCATGAGATTTTCATAAGAATTTGTTGGCAACAAATTAGATATTTCAACAAGTTTTCGATGATTAGAAATTAAAGTCTTAAATAATTAAGGTTAGATATCATGTTATTAAAAGTAGAGGACAAAAAGAGGGATGCCATTAGCAAAGAGTGGACCAGTGCTATTTGATTTTTAATGTCTCTTCTGGCCGGCTTCAAGCATTCAACAACGGTTTAATTATGAATCCGAACTGGGTTTAATTTGGCTCACCACATGAGAAGTTCAGAATAAATTATTGAGAACACAACGGACGTTGTCCACAAAATTTGAATAGGAGATAGAGGATCCGGCACTATCTTAACAGTCTTTTTGCGTCCACATGTTTGGGATCAGAAGAAATAGAGCGCATCAAATGACAGTTTATTTATTTTTTTGAAGGAATGACAGTTTAATCTGGTCACTACAATCACAGATCCAGAAGTATGGTGCCTACACTGCCTAGCATCAAATCCATGCCTACCATGGAAAGATAAGAAAACAATAAAACTAATTAAAACATTAAAAAGAAAAAGAATTTGAGAAAAGAAAAATATTCCCAATAGCCTTGACAATTACTACAGAATATACAAAACATATAGGTATGATGGAATTAACTCAAATATATATGACTGAATAATATTTAAACGTTCTCAAAAAAAAAAAAAAAAAGAATCACTTAAAAATAATAAGAAAAAAAAAGATAAACTAACCAAAGCAAATAAAGCAATTACTAGCGAAAAACAATAAAACAAATAAGGTAGAAAAAAGGTTATTTGACTTTTTTAGACTAAAAGAGAAGTACCTTGGAGAAGCTCCGACGAGTATGAGCCTCTTAAAGAGTTCAGGTTTTTTAATGGAAGCCAAGCAACCGATCATAGCAGACATGGAGTGGCCAACGAACACTGATGACTTGACATCGTTCTCATCTAAAAGAGTAATCAAATCGTTTGCAAAAGCCTCGTACGAAGAGTACTTGACAGGATCAAAAAGATTAGGATCCTTTACAGCGCCTGAGAAGGGCCAGTCGAAGACCAAAATCTTGTAATATTTATCAAAGAAGGGTATGATTTTGTCCCAAATGGACTGGTCTCCTCCATACCCATGTGCAAGAACCATGGTTTCGCTGCCGGAACCGATGATTCTAGCGTTCATGGCTGCTGATAGACCCTGTTCTTGTATCACCATGTTCAGTGGAAATTATTAAGCAGAAAAGGAGGTAACTATGTGTTGAATATGGTTTGCGTTGCTTTCCTCTATTTATAGGAGGCAAGAGGTGCTTGAGCTATGCAGTAAATACTGAAAGACAGGAGGGCTTTACTAGTTACTTTTGCTTGTAAAAACATTCTAGTTGATAACCAGAAACACCCTTCTGGTTGGAGTGTACATCCCACTTAATAGCACTAACACATTATTAAGTTTGTAAATTAGCACTAGCAAATCAATTTGAGTTTTAATGACACCTCCTAAAGTGAATTACGGAGATTGCTTTTCATTAAAAGAATTGGACTCTCTATCATTTATTTTTTATACGCTTTTACAATTTAAAAAAATAATTTAATTATTTTGTTTAAAAAAGAGCATGTTAACACGCAATCTATATATATCAGTATTATCTACTCTACATTGTCCTTACACTTGTCTATGTCAACTTATACCTTTAATATACCTATTATAAAAACTTATATTGCCTGATTCACGCCAAAAAAAGATAGGAAGAAGGAACAATAACTGGCACCCTTGGCCCTTCCAATGGATGGATCCTTCCATGTTATTGTCATTGTATTTTTCTAGGTATTTTATTTAACATTTGTTTATAGATATATATACATCAAGAGCAGTAATTACTGAAATATATTTAATCCCATTAGCATGGATGTGGTCAAATAATATCCAGTGCATGGTTTTTCGATATGCTCTTGAGCTGCTAGCTGGTAGACACAAAAAGTGAAGATCAACATTTAGTGATGAATTTATAGTGAATTACATTTACAGAAAGGACAGGAGTCAATTTCGCCACAACATGAGCAGTTGATTAAGTAAATTGCCGGCTGAATAGTGGTAATGTGGTATGTAGCTGGAGCGGACGAAATTTATGGAGGCCGTTGGGTTCATTTAGTGAGATTGCTTTTTCTACAGAACACATCACCAAGGCTCTCTCTACGAGAAGAATTTAGGTAATCTATGATAACCCACGTTTCACTTTTATAGCTGGTTTCAGCGTATGAATTTGATCCTAAAATATTAGTAAATTCAATGAATTTTTTTATTATTGAATTGTATTAAATGATGATAAAATCAATAATCCAATTTATTGAAAATTGTGACCTGAACCGGATTGTAAATCATGCCCATCTCACTTGATAGGTTACGGGTTCGAACCCCTGGTCCACTTTTAAGTAGGGCATTTCTCTGATGTTGCTTCCTCCTACTTAGGGAGTCGTTGTCTCCTCTTTATTCTTTGAAAGCTTTAGTTTCGGGTTGTTCTTCAAATGTTTTCATCTAAAAAGTTCGATTTGTAATACTTGTTTATGTAATCTGTAATGCATTATGTTAAAAATATATATATAATTTATTAATGATTAGGTGATATATTTGTGATTGATAATCTGATTCATTAAAAAGTTAAAGTATATTTAAAATTTTATAAATATTTAATAAGATGAAAACTTATTTAATTTTAAATTAATCTAAACATGATATATTTTATTTTTTAATGGAATAAAAATAAATAAATTAATATAAATATCATTTTTTAATTTCATATTTTTATTAATAAATATAATTCATAATGAAAGCGCTAATGGCTGTCTGGTGCAATGGCACTCAGCCCAAACAGTTTACCCATTTCAACGAAACATTCATAATTCAATCTGTGCCACGAGCATTTGAGTCAAAGATAATTTTCTTACGGTTCCAGTTTCAAATCAAATTTTCAAGACCTTGATCAAGGGTTTTCGATGAATTACATAAGATATGATACTTATAATAAATATGTGTAAAAAAAAAAGAAAATCGTAATGAAAGCTTAAGAGTGAGTAAACATATACGTGCAGGGGCAGGGAAATAGAAGGGATGAGGGAGTGGGAGGCAGGGAGCTAGCGCCGGCTGCGTGGGGTCAGAAGGAAGATAACTCAATCACGAGAAAAGGATGGAAGCAAAGAAGACATGACTCTTGACGACAGATGCGTTCAGACACAAAAGGGTCCTTTTGTCTGTATATGCGTCTTTTTTTCCTTTCTTAAAGATAAGTCCAAGCCCCACCTTTTTCTGTCATTAATGTTTACCTGGCCCCACCACGTTTTTCCGCTTTACTATTTTTTTGTTTTCGGCTTTTCACTTTGACCTCACGGCGGCATGGCCTTACCTTTTTCTGATCCTAATTTTTCACGTTAGGAAAATAATTTTTTTTTCTTTTTCCTAATTCAATGCGAATGATATGAAATTAAAATTGACCATAAAGAGATTTCAAAAAAAAAAAAAAAAAAAATTGACCATAAGTTACTGTTGATTGAGTAGTTACCAGATTAGTTGTCGCAACCAGTTTCTATACATATATATATATATATATTTAAAACCACAATTTAAAGTTAGTTTCATAAAGGAAAGTAATTTTCGGATTCTATCCACATATTTAACTAAACTTCTCACAATTCTACACCATTAGAATTCATATCAAAACTTTGTTGATAAGTTTACCTTTACCAAACCAAGTTGTTGATGGGCCATCCCATTGGAATTCTTAATACAATGCTTTAGTTTTGGGTTTGAATTTTAAAATTTATTTAATTGATTATTACTAGTTTATATATATATATAAGCTAATATCTGGTAGGTCAGAAGTTAGTTGGACAATATCAATTATTATTTATATGACACGTATATTTATTTTTATAATTAGTAGATAATAACTCTCATAATCAATCACATCGATTGAGTATCTTATCCCTCCAATAAGTTATAGCTTAGGAGATAATATCTCTCATAATAAATCATATTAAAAACTAACAACAAATGAGTGATAAGTTTATACCGAGAAGACCAATCATTATTTGCACGATCTTAATATTTATTCACATAATAGGGAGATAACATTCTTATAATCAATCATATATTGGGAGATAAGATCCCCATAATAAATCATATCCTATAAGATAACATCTCCCTCAATAAATACTATTAAACGGGTCAGAAATCAGTTAGAATCTATTGAGATTGATTACTACATACACAACTACATAATCTAAGAAGTGATGTGTGATTTGAGTTTATATTTGAAACTCATTAAATGAATAGATGATTTTAGTAAAAAAATATTTTTATATATGCCCACTTATAGCTTAAGGAAGTAGCTTAAGTAATTAGTATTCGGTTCCTTTATGTGCATCAATAAGTATATGCAGGAAGTTTTCTTTTCTTACGATGGGCCATATCAAATTATTTTATTATAATTGGTTAATTGGATTTGGATCTGTTAATAGGTTGTGTGTTATATATATAAATATATAAGGGCTGTGAAATTACAATATTAGACCAGCGGAAAATCAGTCAAATCAGGTATCATATTCAAAGCTCGTGCTCCATCAATCCAGTGGGACACAATTCAACGAGGCTCACGAGTCTCAAGCACCGGTGAGCCCGGCATGCATTGGTTGGACTTGGCTCTGTGTGTCATGAGCCGACTTCGAGCCTAAGCTTAGCCAAATTATAATTTTTTTATTAATTTCCTAGTAATCGATACATCATGATGATGTAATAAAAAGAAATAAAATCCTGATTCACAAAAAAATAAAAGAAATTAAAAGCCTATATTTTCTCCACTCAACCGGTCTACAATTTTTTTAGACATGATCTATCTAAATTTCATCTTAAACAGTTATCAACTCATATATGAGTTTAAAAAAAAAATTGTGATATTAGATATTATATTTATATAAAATAAATTTTTAATATACATATGTATCAACTAATCTCAATAAATTTATAATGATGTTATCAACTATAAAATAAATATATAACTAAAAAGCCTGAAATCAAAGTCGGGGAAGAGAAGTAGTACTAGTTCCTTTGGACAATTATTTTAAAAGTTGGCAATTGAGCATGTCATAGGTTTATCGAGATATATCAATATCAAATATATATTATTTGTACCGTCTGGATTCTCTCCTAAAGAGAAAGAAAATTGCCTATCCGAACCTTAAAATGCATTAGGTGAAAATTGAATTTTTAATATCTTAATAAATGAAAAGATTTGTTATTTATGTCGAAACGTGTTGCTCTAATTCAATTTGATACAGATAAAACCATTAAATGTTTATTGGCAAATAAAGAAAGAAAAACGTTTTGTATTTAATCGAAGGGCCCATCAACTTTTGAATTTTTTTTTTTTTCTTTTTGAGAATAACTTTTGAAAAATTATTTGCTGGCAAGGACGGAACTGCACTCATTTTGTGGTGGCTAGTAAGTAGTGAGGTAAAGGGGGTGTTTACTTGGCCTTCCATTGCGAAAAATTTTGTCCTTTTCTTTAGTTACCATTAGCATAAAATTCTTTAATCAGTATGTGTGAGCAGTTAAATATAAAATTATAAAGAATAAATACTAATCTCAAACAAATGAGACTTTTCAAGTATAAAATGGGAACATTTAGTTTAGTATTGCCTCGAATTTCACTTGATAGAATAGAATGTGCAACCACATCGGGTAGTATTTTTTACATTAAGAATCCTTCGTAAGTTAATTTTTTATTTCGATTTTATTTCGTAACTCTATCTTAAATAAATAGGTTTATGTAGGCATTCAAAGTATCTTATCACTGTAGTGTCGATTATTTTAGCATCACAATAAAAATGATATCTTTGTATCGATTTACTAAGTTAATCTAATCTTTAGTAATGTTTTAATGCTCATTGCATTTTGTACATATATTATATAAAAACAGTCATCACATCAATGTCTCCATCATTTTCAAGAATTATCTCATTATTTTTTGGGATAATCCCAATTTCCCCCCTGTAGTTTGGTGAAATAGCCAAAATCCCCTCTTACTTTAAAAAATCGCTAATATCCCCCCTATTGATTTATAAAATGGATAAAAAACCTCATGTAGTTTATTAAAATGTCCAAAAAACCCCTTACCGTCAATTTGGATGTTAAAAATCAACAGTTGACCGCTAATATGGAAGGAAAAAATTGTCCAAGTGAAATAAAATATAAAAAATATAAATATTTAATAAAATAATAATTTAATATTTAAAAAATTAAAAAAAAAATCTCTCAAACTGGGTTTCCGTCTTGGAAACCCAAAGAAACCCAGAGATTCTGGGTTTTCGGCTCCCGAAACCCAGAGATCTTTAGGTTTTTACATCTGAAAATCCAAAAAATCTCTGAGTTTCCCACTGGATTTCCGGCATTTTCACCCCGATTGTTAATTATGGAGGCTGCATCTTAGTTGGAGTCTATTGAGATGAGTTGTTGATGATTTGTTGATTTTTGTTTGATTTGGGTTATGATTTGCTTATGAGATGAGTTGTTAATGATTTGTGTTGATTGTGTGTTATGGATTATGGGTTTCCAGCGATCGAGAAACCCAGATTTTTGGGTTTCGATCGCTGGAAACCCATTTTCCAGTGTATTTCCGGTGACTTTTTTTTTTAATTTCATTTTAATTATTTTTTGAAAATTATTCCGATTTTTTTAAATATTCTTTTTAAATATTGAAGGGCAATTTGATCATTTCACACACGGATTCCTCTTTCACTAACAGAGTTGATAAAAGGGGTAAAATGAGATTTTTAGAAAATATAGGGGGTAAATGAGCGATTACTTCAAACTACAGGGGGAAATTGGGATTATCCCTTATTTTTTGTATAGAAATAAAATTTTCAAAGTTTATTCTTATGAATTTGACATCTACAATCCATACATGGAATGAGATATTTGACACCAAGATGGATATGTTTGCTTATTTTATACTAACCTCGTTGCATTTCACATAATTTCATTCACATCTAATGATATAAAGGATTAAATTTGCTTTCAAAAATTCCATTGATGAAAAAAAAAAAGCAAAAAATAAAAAATAAAAAAGGAAAGAAAGAAAAATTATAGGAGAAAGTTATGGCAACCGTTTCCCGCCCCCTTTCCTCTTTAGAAAACAATATTTTTTTCAACTAAATCAGTGAAAGATGTTGGCTTTTCCATTGATCTGCTGTGTCCAATTTTTTTATTCTTGATACAGTGCTATCATAAGTTTGTGATCTTGTGGAAGAATAAGGTTTTCTATGTGGTATGGAGGTTATATTTTAAATGAGTTGGGATTTGGGTTTGAATTAAGTGGGGGCTATGATATTGTTGTGGTCTAGTTTTGATTTGTGTGCGGTTAGGGTGAAATGGCGCTAACACGAGTTTTTTTTTTTTTTTTGGCCTGGGGTAGTGGCCACACTTTTTATGATTGCTACCATTTTTACCTTTTTTTTCTGGTATAGAAATAAAATTTTCAAAGTTTATTGTTGAGAATCTGACATCTACCATCCATGCATCGAATAAGATATTATTTAAAAGAAAAATTACATTCACTCACCTAAGGGTTGGGGTTAAGATACTAGGATGGAAATGTTTTCTTATTTTATATTAACCCACTGCATTTCATATAATTCCATTCACATCCATCAATAAAATGGTTAGGTTTGTTTTCAAAAGCTCCATTTTTAATAAAAAAGAAAAAAAATGAAAAATTATAAGAGAAAATTATGGCAATCATTTCCGCTCCCTTTCCTCTTTAGAAGGCAATATTTCTTTCGACAAAATCGATGAAAGATGCCAGCTCTTTCATTGACCTACCATGTCAAAATTTTTGTATTCTTGATATGGTGCTATCATGAGTTTGTGATTTTGTGGACGGACAGAGTTACGTGGTATGGAGGTTATATTCTAAATGAGTTTGGATTTGGGTGTTAAATTAAGTGAGGGCTATGATACTCTTGTTGTCTAGTTTTGATTTGTGTGTGGTTAGGGTGAAATGGCGTTAACATGCGGGTGTTTTTTTTTTTTTCCCTTGGCTTGGGTATTAGTGGAGAAGTGCTTGGAGGCCACCTACATCTTGGACTGTAGTGGGTCACCAACAATGATGGCTTTCATCTTGACCAGTAGGCAGTAGTGGCCACCCTTTCAAAGATTGTTACCATTTTCAATTTTTTTTTTTTCAAAAAATTACGAGTTTCCTTATTTTTCTTCTGTCTAATATTTATTTTTTACTTTTCTTTTAATATTTTATGTAAGAGTATTTTGAACCTTTTAAGAAGTCAACTTAACAAAATAGATGGACAACATTAAATATAACGCCGATAGATTGAAATAAACTAATTTTTCCATCTATGTGTCTTCAACTTCAAATCTTAGTTGGTCTACATAATTTTTCCTTTTTTTATTTTTCAAAAAATTATATTTTCTTTCCTTTTCTTTTTTCTAATATTTATTTTTTACTTTATTTTTTTGTATTTTATACAAAAGTGGTTATACCCTTTTATAACATCAACCTAACTTATACCCCTAAATATAGGGGTGTTAGAGTGAAATAAACTAACTTTTCCATCAATGTATAGTTTAACTTTAAATCTTAATTGGTTTGTGCAATTTCCCCTTTCTAAAATATGGGTCTAGAAAATGTGAGAAAAAGAAAAAAAAAAAAAGAGACTTACAATTTAAAGAATAAAAACTCTCATTCCCTAAGCCAAAACCCCACCTTTTGGCTGTTAATTAGGCAAAAAAAAAAAAAATCCCCTGATAGTGGTAGGCTTTTTTCTGTTTTTACCAAATGCTGAAATCAAACGAACGAACCTGTCGATATTGACAAGATTTAATTAGCAGAATTTTTGGGATTCTGCCTACCACAAATAAATTTCTTCCATTTGACGCTTAAAAATTTGGACCAAGTTGCATTATTTTATCAACAAATAGACATCAGATGATAGTATATTGGTTCCAACTGTCGGCAACTGAGGATAAGCCTAATTGAGTTTTTTTAGATAAACGTTGCACTCTACTTACAAATGACAAGCATCAGAAACCGATGTATGACAATAATAATTGAAAGTCCTCGTGATAATGACACCATCAAAAGTAAATTTTTGGCGTATTCGTTTACTACTTTATTGGCTAAAATCATAAAAACTATACTAAAACCACCCAAGGACTTTAACCAAACCATGAATGGTATTTTAACTTACTCCTTGGATTAATTTTTGTCTTCAACAAATGGTTTCAAATAGCAAACAATTTTTAATGGATCCTCTTAAATGTTTTTTATTGACAAAGAAAGACTTTAATACAAGCTTTATATTTCTAAAATATAGATCAGTCTACAAGGTTTTTTAGTGAAATAAATTAAGAAGATCTATTCAAAAATAAATTTTCCAAAACGTTAGATTAATGAAATTATAAAACAATACTCTGAAATAATAAGTCAACCCCGAATTAATTTCCATCAATTTGTTTTCTTTTTAATCACACATCATACCACCTTAAATTTCTTCATTGTTAAAACGGGGAATTATTGAGTTTCCTGAATTTGTATATAATTGATTCAATATATTAAATTTATTAATCTTAGAAATAAATTCCTTGATATTAGGAATCCACCAACAACCGGATCAATTGATCCAATCATACAGTCAGTTGTATCTAGATTTATGAGATGATATTTACATTGCAACATGCCATTGAAATAATATGTTCGAGTGAAATTACAAACAATAAATATTAAAAGGAAATGGTTATTCTTTTATTAACTTTTATTTCTTTTAGCTTACAAAGATGGATGGACAACAATTTATTGTTTCGCTCCAAAGTGGCTTGCATGGATGGCAAAGCCTACCATGTGCTTTCCACACAATGACAGCAGTGCCTGGTTCAAACACCTATGGCCTGCAAGTTGGTCAATTTCCCTTTGGTCCCTTACGTGGGTCGATTTTTCGTTTGGTCTCTCCAGTTGGAATGCAGGTTGTGAATAGATTTCCGGACTGTTCTGAAATGTTTAAAACCTTAGGTGGTCCTGGTGATAGATATATACCTGTACTGTATCATAAAAAATAAAAAACAATATATTGATTCATCACCAACTCCCTCTTTCTCACATTGTCTCTCCTTTGTGCCATGTGAACGGAGTTCTTCTTGCCTGCAGACGTTGAACAAAACATGCAAGTGAAACGTCATTGCAGTAGTTTGTCACCTTAAAAGGCGAACACAAGAAAAAGACATTCTTTTAATCTACAAACAAGATCCTCGCCAAGATTTTGTTGACCTCTAATCTGAAACCATGCAACCCATCGCCATAAATGTAGCTAAATTACCTATCTACAGGAATGCTTATCCTCTCATATTTTATCTAACCAAATAGAATATTAATTATTGATCATTCAAATTGTAACGATTAATTTTGAGTAGTACTAACAAAATTTGCAGCACAAAGTCATATAAATACAATAGACTTTCTTTTTTGTGGACAGAAATAAATGCAATGGACTTTTTAATTAAAGGTTGTTGAAATCTTGATTATATAAAGTTGATTACTTAACCTACACCCTTGTCTTTCGTCTTTTCAAGGCAAAGTAGGTGAAAAGAAACATAACAACCAGACTTGAATTTATATCATATGAAAAAATGACATGTAATTATATATATGTATATATATGGATCAAAGTCAAACACACGTGAAGAGCTATTTTTAGTGTTTTTTTTTTGAGAGAATCTAATTAAACTCATGAAAGTCTTACAATATTATAGTAATTCACTGAGTCATTTAATTGCTTGCATTCAATTTTTAAAGTAGGATTCAAATCACGGTTCATAATTGATCTATACTTATGTCGTTGAGGTAATTAATAGTAAAGAAAAGCAAATTAAAGTTGCCAAAAGAAGTTGCGTCATTGCAGTGTCATCACTCACCAAAAGCCTAGTATAATTTAGAAATTTATCGTCAACATTTATTGAATTGACCACAAACCACCATGATTATGACTTCACATGAATTTTCCTTATATTTCGTGGATCTTCATCTTTCATCATCAAAGCACGAAGTAATTCCATTTCTGTTTTAGTGGTTGGAAGAAAAAAGTGGGGAGTTGGCCAGTACAGGTTATATTATATCCTCCTATTTCTGTCCATTACTTTATTG
>JAIZFV010000291.1:0-46984 GCA_021234005.1 Nephelium lappaceum
ATTTATATAAATTGAACTGGATATGATGAGGTTAGATTAATTTAAAAGTTATCTCGTGTTTGACGAAATGTAGAATAACATTAAAATAGTGTGTATAAATTTGGATTTTAAATAAATTTTCTAGAGACTTTTTAGAAAAAAGTCAAAAAAGCAAAACAAAACCCCAAATGGCAGATATTTCTACAAATGCAAATGTAGAGAAAAAACCAGAAACCAAAACCTAGAAACCATAAAAAAAAAAAAAAAAAAAACAAAAAAAAAAAAAAAAACAAAAAAGAAGAAGAAGAAGAAGAAGAAGAAGAAATAGAATGAAGTTTTATAAAAGTGTCAAGTTTTGAAAAAATGGTGATCAACGAATAAGTTAACAGAATAAAAATGGTGATCAATGAACAAGTAAAGAGAATAAAAAAGACTTGATTTTTAAGAAGGGCATTTTAAGCTCGAAAATTTATGGACACAACGAAAATATAGGGTGGCTGCAACTACAGGTTTGTGTTGCTGTCTATCTCGCTGAGGATAGAGAATCAGACCAAGGAATTTGGCTTGTGTGTTGTCGTCTCTCTCGTTAAGGAAAGAGAAGCAGACCAAGGAAGATGGGAGAAATTTAACAGGTTTGCTCGATGGGTTTCAGTTAACCCATTCTAATGGGATAAAACTGGATAAAATTAGTGAAAATTGTTTGGTTGGACCAAACATGAGTTTGGATTAACTGTTTGGTTGGCCCATACAAAGTTTGGACAAAGAATAGTCCAAACCCAAGCTTAAGCTAACAAACAAACAAGACCTAAAAAAGAGGAGAGCTGCATATATATTTTTTTTAATTTTTAATATGGAGGCTTGTCTTGTAAATGACCCTCACAAACAAACAAGACCTAAAAGAGAGGAAGATGCCCTTTTTTTTTTTTTTTTAATAAATATGGAGACTTGTCTTGTAAATGACCCTCCTCCCACTATTAGACTTACGTTATTGTAAAGTTTCATTTTGAAATTTATACGGACAACACTACTACTCATGTTTTGCAACTGGACCATTCTGTGAATGCAATGTGACGATCATAGTATTAACAGAAATCATGGTCACATTGCATAAATATATGGTTGTCACATTATATAAAATGGTCATAGCATTATTTGCATATGGTTTGAACTTTATTGGCACTTGATAGGAGTCATTTTAGATTCAAATTATTACCACATCGTACAAAGTAAAAAAATTTTTTAAAAAATAAAGAAATCTATTCTTATATTAAAAAGAAAAAAGAAAAAAACTAATCAAATAGGTAAAGATTACAAAGTGAAGAACAATTGGTTAAAAATATATATATATATATTTGAAGAGGTTAAAAATTTTATTTAATTCAACAACGAAACAAGAAAACTAATGGGGCCGGTTCTGGTCCATATGAACCAAGGACCGGGCCAGTCCAAGTATGAATACTAACGAAAGTTAGTCGTCAAGTGTCTGTGTGTAAATTATAGTAACAAGGAAAAGCCAGTTTTGTTGGCTCCTCAACTTTTCAATGGTTGACTAGTTGCAAACACTTACATTGTATATATATTCATAAATTACTATATAAAAGAAGACAAAGATTCCTTCTTCCATCAATAAGTGAAAACTGAAAATTACATTAATACATGGATGGATTATACCATGTACAGATCTACTAACCCTTTATCTGTTATTCATTGCAAACACTTACATATAGCAAGCTTGTTTATGAGAGAGTGAAAAAAAAAAAAAAAACCAAGAACATTTGAAATTTTTACCATGCAAGCCATCATTTTGTTGGCCAAAAGCTAGACTTGATTTTAACTATAAAGTACCATATCTATCAATCAATTCGGCTTCCTACAATTCTTCCTGATCTCACCCCTAGATCCGGTGAGAGGGCTGATGTCTCCCATCCTGATCATGGCCGCAGCGAAATCAGAATTGAAGGTCTTTGGGTTGCTGCTATAAGACCTAACCAAAGAATCTGTGGAACCACCATTGAAGAGGTTTTGGTCAGAGCGGAGAAGGCCCTTTTGATTCAAGAGGTTCTTGTAGTACTTGTTGTCAAAAGCATTTGGAGTTTGTTCATCTAATGGGGCCAAATTGTTGTTTCCTGAATTCCTCGGACAGCTTGCTTGTCTTTTCTTGGCAAATGAACTATCAATGTTGGTCTCGTTGTATATTCTGTTTCTGAAAATTGCGCACCTTGCTTGTCCAATAGTATGTGCTCCTAGATAATACAAAAATAATGAAAGTTCTACTGTTAGCTAGAGTTTTCCTTAGAATAATTAAATTTGCTGAAGTTACAATAAAGGAAAAAATTGAAGAAATAAAAAATTGGGATTTTTTTTTGGTAAAATTGTTTTAATTTTTTATTATTTTTTGCTTTGGTTTATATATTAACATCAATACATCATTCCTGTGGAAAATACTTTTTGAGTAAAAAAATACTCTCAATATAAGCACTTAGAGAGATTGGAAGGTTTAGAAAAGAATCTAATTGGAATAATATTTATTTGCTCATGCGGTACTAGTTTGTTATTTAACCTAAATTCTGTAGATAGTACTTTTTTAGTAGTACTTTTCTAAACAAAAGCACTTAAAGTCGCTTAAAAAAGGAACTTCAATGAAGTGTTTTTTTGATTGAGACACTTTTCTGACACGCAACGTGTTTTTCAGGGCAGAAATAAAGCAACGTGTTTTCTTTAAATTTCCATTTATCTAAAAAATGCTTGTATGATTATTTTCATTGAAACATTACCAAAAAAAAATTGAAATATGTAAAATCTATTGAAAAGTACTTTTGGCAATACTAAAAGCATTTCTAGCTAGACACGACATAAACAAAAGAAAATTAAAGTTATTGGAGATGTATATACCAGATAAAGCAACCATGTCCTTGGCAGAGAGGCCTTTAGCATTGAATCTGTTGATGAGCTGGCTAAGTGTAGCAGTTGGAGGAAATGACACCACTATTAGCAGCTGAGAAGCTGGCCGATTTTGAATCCCTTCTTCCAAGCTTAACATTCCAACTTGGTCCTCCAAGCTGATTAGAACATTTATAAATTTTATTGATAACAATAATTCCATTCGTTTAATTCGAAGACTAATTCAAAAGAAATTAACAAAGCCTTTCAATTAAATGAAAAGGTTGGTCAGTACTACCTAATTTTGTAGGTAAGATGTCTATATATATATATAGAACTCATGAAGTGTCTTTTATAAAAAAGTTCACATTTTATTAATATTTTATCTCTGGCCCACTTATCTGTCTTTCTCTTCTTTCTTCTCTCTCTTTCTCTTCGCTCCTCGAGCAGTCGGTCATAGATTCGACTTCAAATCCTACATGCGTTTGTGAGTAATTTCCCACTTTATGTGGTTTATTCTTTTCGTTTATAGGAGTTTAGTTTCACGTTGTATCTTAAAATTTTAAAGTAGTAGGGTTTAACAATAATAATTGTATTTATTTTGTAATATAATAAAAAAAAATAAATAATAATAAAGACAATAAAAAGAACTTACAATTGTAGTAGAGTCACGAGCAGCGATTGCTACGATGTCAGCACAGGAGACAACTCCAGGACAGACTTGTTCAACTTGGATTTGATTTTATCAATAACCTCAAATCCTCTCACCGAATTGTTATTTGGACCAGCAGTCTCTCTCCTCTGAAAGAAGACGTGTCATCAAGGAGTATTGACCCATCACAACCCTGCAACCAAACACAAGCTAATCAATCAATCAATTGAACAAAATTGTCTTTATATAATTAATAATTTTCCGTGAAGTGATAAAGCCAAAAGTTTTACCAACTATAAATATTCATTTCTCATAATATATAAAAAAAATTGAATTCAGAGCCTTTATTGGAAGACCGTAGTTTGTCCTATACTGGATAAAAAAGAAACAAATTTAATTGCATCTGTGATAACTAGATTTAAAAAAAATTGAATTCAGAGCCTTTTTTTTTTTTTTTCTAAATGGCCCTCTACTTTGTGTAGTGGGGTCAATTAGATGATGAAATTACACTAGGGCTGCCTCGGCTCTAACTCAAGTCATCTCCTTGTTCGGTTAATTAGAATATTTAACTGGTCTACGCATGAATTGTATGATTTGTTGCTTGGCAATTTTAATTTGTAAAGTTTTTAAAAAGTTGGAAAATTTTCTTTCCCACTTAAGGAACTACAAAATGTTTCTTAGAAGCAGACAGCTATTTTTCTTACAATGTAGATTTTTATCGTTTAGTAACTTTTATAAATAAAACTAACTCTTTTGAAATAAAGAGCTTTCTAGAAAGAAAATATCAGACTTATACTAATGATAACAATTGATTATTAAAGTCAGAATAAGACCAACATGTATATACTTATGTATCATATAAGAATAACAATACACACTTCAAAAAATTTATTTAAATTCATATTTAAATTATGTGACATCTAAATTATCAATGCTATATAAAATAAAAATTATATGATAATTAATATGTCAATTACAACTCAAATGTCATATTCATTACTTGAACATAAAATTTAGACAAATTTTATAAACTATTTAACATTATCCATTAGATAATGATTTGAACACCTTCTTTGAGGTACAATCCTATTTAAAAGCTAATATATATATAAAGTACTTGTTAGTGTAGTGAAAAATAAAGATAAAAGATGAATTACATTAACAAAACAGTCATGAAAGTGTAAACGAAGGAGAGAAGCACCCATGCGACGCTCTTTAGCCACAGCCGATTGAACAACAGTCTTTACTGTACTCAAAACTTTTGGACAACTTTTCGAATAAAAGTTCGTTGAGAGTTGAGCAGAACAACCCCCCGTGAACAACACAAGGACAAACACTAATCCAACGTTAACCAAAATCGAAAAGGACAAACAACAAGAAGAAGAAGCCATTTGCTTCGTTGAATGATTTTGAAAAAACCCTTTTATTCGACCGTCGAAAACCGTTAAAAGAAATTTTTTTTTCCCTCTAGTGAGGATGAGGAGTGTGTTGAGGACAGGGGAGGATGACATAATTTGGGTTATATATATAGGGCATTTGGAGGTGTCGGCAAGAGCAGGTGACCTAATCTTCAAGACCAGTCTGTGCATGGAATCGGTATTTTTATTATTTTCTACGTTTAGAAATGTGAAGTTGTAAACAATTAGGACTTTGATTGATTATTTTTTTATTATTTTTTTAAAAACCAGAGTTTTGTTGATTGTTGACTGAGATATACTTGTGATATAATAAGTGAAGGCAAATGCACGTTTGTTTGAAAATGACAGGCTAACGGTGAATTATTTGTGTGATAGCATCTAAATTAGTCAAATCACTGGGTCCATTAAGAGATATATATGCTTTTTTTTTTTAACAAATTTTGGATTTGGCGACGGTCCGCCAGGCATGAGCTGTCAATAACGAACCTAGACGTCTTGATTGACTATTAAAATGTTCCAAGATAATTTTGTTTATTAAAACAAAATTAAAAGAAAAAGAAAAGCTGTCGATTCAAGATGATTTGCATTTGTCGAGCTGTAGTAATGATGGTCACTACTCACAGTGAATGATACAAAGCAGTTATAAAAGTTTTATCGGTAGAAATTAATGATACACTTTATGTATATCATGCATAGAAAAGCGAAGATTTGACCGTCACACTCACAGCCGACACCACTAGTGAGTATCTTATATGGTTTATTTGATATCTCTATTTAGATTTGTTCTTCAATTCTTACACGAAAGGTTTTAGTGTTACAACAATTGACGATTACTCGATTTTAGATTTGTTATTATAACATTTTGTACTATTACAAAGGGCTGATCCTATTTTTTCCCCTATGATTTTATGTAATAATTAAAATCCTCCATTAATTTAAAAAATTATTAAGAATTCTCCTATCATTTGATTAAACAGAAAAAATTCTTTATAGTTTAAGAAAATATTCAAAAAATCCCTTGATCTTTTTCATCATTTTGTATGTCGATTATCAAAATGAGATTTTAACAAACTATATAGATAAGTAACAATTACATCAAACAATAGAGGGAAATTGAAATTATCCCTATTACCAAAATTCAAAGAGTATTATAAATCTGTTTTGTATAATTTAGAAGTATTATAGGTACGAATATTGTCTTTACAGCAACTTTAATTTTTTATAAAAGAGTTCATACACACAGAGAAACCTTCTGTTTTTATGTAAACGATTAATTGTTATTTAAATTCTTTCCTAGAAATTGACAATAAAAGAAATCTTGTATTTTTAGACAGAAGTTTAATAAAATCAATATAAATCAATTTCTTGCATGTGATTTTACATTAAAATAAAAATAAAGTAGGAATATTCGCACATCTTAAAGACGGGGCACTCTAGATGTCTGCTCATCGATTTTGATTTTGATGTGTGGGGCCAAGGAATCTTGACTATTGGATTGAACCCATAAATGCTAAACAATTATCCCAATACAATTGCCGCCGAAATTAAGCCACATCCACCAGTTCGGACCACCACAACGCAACAGCCTAGTAGTTATGTGAGCCCCCTAAACAACGCCAGTGACCAGTATTGTAGCCCTCGTTACACGGTATTCGATCGGCGACTTAGCAAGTAGTTAAGATTCGACAATTCAATAAATACTTAATTTAATTATTGATCGATAATCAATCTATTCATTGATGGTTAAATTTAATCAAATATATAAAAAGTAAAAAATATATATAAATATCATAAAGAAAATAACTAAAGTGAAATAATAAAAAAATTAAATTGCTATTTTACATATGCAAAGATGAAAATGAAATTTGACTAAATTAAATTGTAATTTTTCGGATTAAATTGTAAAAAACCAATAATAAATATGAAATAAACTCAAATTTTAAGGGGTAGTTTTATCCACGAATTGAAAATGTTGGAGGACAATTTGGTTACAAAGCAGGACATATAAGCCTCCTTTCTCTTTGACTATCCATAATTCAATATTCAAAATGGAATAAAAGACAAAAAACTAGAGTGAGAAGAGAGGAAGAGATCGGTTTAGGGGAGAGAAAGAGAGCATATGGAAGATGAGAGGGGTAGAGGTCGGTTGGACCAGCGTTGACTTTCAATGGAGATTAGTGATGGGTGACGGATCTTGGTGGTTTCTTTGTTTTGTTTTTGTTTTTATTTAATTTTTTCTTTTTTAGTGAGATGAGTGATAGTGGAGATGATTTTGAGTGATGGAAAGTTTGTGTAGTGCTTATGGTTTGTTTATCTTGGTGGTTTTGGAAGGTTTATCTTGGTGGGTGTCTTTTTTTTTTTTATTTTTTATTTTTTTTTTTATTTTATTTTAAACCTTTTTCTCCAAGGCGAGGATTTCCATGGAGTCTCGAATTAGCCATACGCGACCCAACTCGGAAAGTAGAACCTTGATTCGGAGGTTCTCGGATCGGTAAAACGCCGATCACTGGAAACTCAATAAGAACTCGACACAATTTATCGAGTTCTACAATATTATTAGTCACTCTAGGCCGATAACTTAAATGGGAATTTATTTTACATTGATTATAAAATTATTACTTCTGTAATAAAAGGTATTTTACTTTTAAGTTTAATTTTCTTGCTTGTTTGTATACAAAATATTGGTTAATTATGTCCTTTCTAAACAACTGTATCTATGATTATTTTAGTAATAAAATTTTAATTAAAACATATGCTTTGAAAAAAAAAAATTTTGGTGGCAATAGAACCACGCTACGTCTAATGACATTTGTAACCAATTATTTGAATTTATTTATTAGTCTTAAGTGAAATGTACTATCATTAATTGTTTTACGTCATGATAACAGAGGATTTTGTGGCAAACACATATACCGCACTTGTTTATATAAAAAGTGAAAAGGAAAAAAAGTGAAAAACACTTTCGACGTTTAAAACTTTTTAATACTTAAATTGCCCCCAAACATAAACTACCTTGCAAGCAATCCTTTTGTTGCCCAAAAGCAAAACATATAATTTTGCTTTCCAATTTTTAACCATGAAGTATCATATCTAGCAATCAATTTGGCTTCCTACAATTCTTCCTGATCTCACCACTGGATCCAGTGAGAGGACTGATATCTCCCATCTTGATCATGGCCGCAGCGAAATCGGAATTGAAGCCCTCAGGGTTGCTGCTATAATGCCTAACCAAAGATGTCAGTGGAATCTCCATTGAGAGGACTTGATCAGAGTTGAGGAGACCCTTTTGTTTCAATAGGTTCGTGTAGTAATTGTTATCAAAAAGCATTTGGAGTTTGAACATCTAATGGGGCCAAATTGTTGTCTCCTGATCCTCGATTCTCTGGACAGCTTGCTCGTCTTTTCTTGGCAAATGAACTGTCAATGTTGGTGTCATTGTATATTCTACGTCTGAAACCTATGCACCTTGCTTGTCCAATAGTATGTGATCCTAGAGAATTCAATTTAAAAAAAATAATAATAATACTACTATTACCTTTTTTGTTTTTTGAATAATTATAGTTTTTTGAAACTTACAAACACAGAAAATTAAAAAAAAAAAAAGTTTGAGATAGTTTTGAAAAGAGTTTTTACACTGCGAAGAATTACATTTACTGGAACTTTTTTTTTTTACAGCAAATACAATGTTTGATAAATTTTAAAAATTTTAACATTTTTACAGATTCATGTCATTTTTAGCAGAGAATCCGCGACAAAAGGAATTTTGCAATGGTTGGAAACGTGTGGCAATTTTTTTATTTTTTATTTTTGAAAATGTGTTGCAAATTTTATTACCATGATAATTCTTATACACACTCATTCGATGTAAATTATAATATATTTCCTCCGTGACAAAAAGATTATTTTTTTATAGTTATTTTGTATTTATCCTCTCAATAACATATAATTAAACTAATTAAAAATAATTTTTCATTCTTTCAAACACTAGTTTATTATTAACATAATTTCTGTAAAAAATACTTTTTGGACAAAAAAAAAAAAAAACATCAATCAGGTGTTTTTCTGATTGAGGTACTTTTTACAAGTTTATATATATATATATATTAGAAGATGTGGTTTTCCAGAATTGCTTTTTGATGTCAAAAAGTACTTTTAGTTTTTTTTTTAAAAAAAGGTACTTTTATGTCCATTATGATGTAAAATATTACAAAAGATATATCGAAGTAATTTCAATCGATAATATTCTAAAACTAATTTCTGAAAAAAAAATCCTAAAAAAAACTTGATCTATAAATATCATTCTTTTATCAATTATTGTTTTATTTTTATCTAAAATTTTATAAAAGTTAAATTTAACATAAAATTTAAAAAAAATTAAATGATATTTTTACCCCAAAAATTTTTATTTAAAAATATAGTAAAATTCTCTCATTATCTTCTTCTTCTTCTCTCATCGCTCTCTCCTCTCTCTCTCACCTCACCACTCTCTTATCTTCTTCTTCTTTGTCTCTCATCTGCTCTCTCTCTTGCACCTCACCAGTCTCTCTCATCATCATCTTTTTCTTATTCTCATATCCTTCTTCATTTTGAATTTTGGAGACCATCTATGGTGGAGATGGTCTCCACATTGGAGACCACGGTGGTCTCCAGTGGGGTCGCTGTTGGTGGAGACCATCGTGGTCTCCAATCCATGGTCTTTCTCATTTATTGCTGTTGAAAGCATGATCTTTCCCATTTGTTGCAACTTGTAAGTACATGTGTATATACTATGTGTTGATGTTTGTTAGCGTTGTAACATAATGGTTTTTGTTTGATTTATGCATTTAAAATATAATTTTATGTTGCTTTGGTTTGAGGTTAGCTATGTTTGTATGTTTACTTTTGGAATCACCTAATTTCAAGATTATTGGTGTGCATTAGGGGGTTTGAAATTTATGAATCAGCTTGCCATTAAAATGCAGGGCAAATGGGTAATGTCTGAGTCCGTTTAATTTGAAGATCTAGATTTTTTCTTTAATAATTTTTCATATTTGAATGTTATTTATTTTGATTTTTTATATTTTTATATTTTCTTGAGAGCTTATATTTTTACATTTTGATATTATTATTTTGATTTCTGATTTTTTATATTATTTATTTTCATATATATATATATATCTTTTTTTTTTATTTTTTAAATAAAAATATCTCATTTTTTTATAATTTTATATCAATATTATTTATTTTGATTTTTTATATTTTAATTAATATTATTTTAATTAATTTTTCGTTACTTTTCCCTTTTTGCCCTGGAGTCAAACGGTCAACCATCTCAACCTAATAGAATCCATGATTGTCAGAGACATTGTTGTTCTTTTGTATGCCTCAAAGGGAATTTTTGATGTTTATGTTAATGTCAAGTTTTATTTCAGATAAACATGAATCAATAAATTATAAAATAAACATATTTCCAAATGTCAAGTTGTTTTTTGAGATTTTCCATTCCAAAAACAACATAAGCATTAAAAGATAACTAAAGTTATAAAGGAGAGCCATAAATGTGTACCAGATAATGCAACCATGTCCTTGACAGAGAGGCCTTTAGCTTTGAATCTGTTGATGAGATTGCTGAGTGTAGAAGACGCAGGAGGAAGATCACCACTATTATTGGCAGCTGCAAAGCTGGCTGTTTTTGAATCCCTTCTCCAAGCTTAACATCCCAACTTGGCCCTCCAAGCTGATCAGGAATCATGTTTAAATATTTATAACAATAATTCCATTTGTTTAATTTGAACACTATTTTAAAAGAAATTAATAAAGGTTTCAATTCAATTAAAAAATTGGAGATTATTAATTAATTTAATTGATAAGGTATTTTGTTGTTGTACTTAAGCTCAAGTCCAGCTTCCTTTAGGAGATGAAGGGTTTTGAGTTTTGACATGTATTTATTGTAATTATTTCTTTCAAATGATTAAAAAATGCAATTACATACATTAGAGGATTTTGTTTCTGGTTTATTAAGATGCAATGATTAATTTTGATATCATCACAATCACTTTTTAAGTATTTACAATTTTTTATTTGAGGTAAAATATTTAAAATTGTTAGTCAACATATTTTGTAATGTTTGGATTGAAGATCTAACAAGGGTGCTATTCTGTATAAAAAAAAGTTGACCACTTAATTAATGATAAATCTGTTTTTAAATATGTTTTGAATCATAAAAATAATTTGGGTCATTTCTTTAAAATATAAACTAGAACATAGGAGAGGTAGATAAAAAAAATTAAATTAGACTTACGGTGTATAGATGTGAGGAATTTAGTATTGAGCCTCCTAAACTTTTATCAATTTTTATCATTCTTTTCTTAATAAGGATTTTAAATGTTATTATAATATGTGTTAAATTTCAAAATTAAAGAGGCTTTTAAATATTTAAAAAGCTTTAAATCTAAAAAATAATAAAAAAGCTTTAAAACACATGTTTATATTATGTTTTTATTAGAAACAGTAACTGTAGTTTCAAAAGTCAGGTTGATTTTGATTTTCACTTTTACAAAAAACTGTTTTGAGATAAAATACACTCCTGAGTGTTTAATTTTTTAGAAAAAAAAATTATATATATAACTTTTGAAAGTACTCCTGGAAAAAGCGTCTTGCGTATAGCTTTTTATTATTTTATTATTTATTAATTTTTTTATCTTTTTATTTATAATTTTTAAATCACTTCCAAATGAATACAATAAGAAGAAACATACAATTACAGTAGAGTCACGAGCAGCAATTGCTACAATATCAGCACAGGAAACAACTCCGGGACAGACTTCTTCAACCTTGGATTTGATTTTGTCGATAACCTCATACCCTCTCACCGAATTGTTATTTGGACCAGCAGTCTTCTCTCCTGTGAAAGAAGATGTGTCATCCAGGAGTATTGACGCATCACAACCCTGTAACAACCACAAATCGTTCAATCAATTTAATATAACAATTTTTTTTTTAGAAAAGGAAATGCTACTTTTCACAAAATGATAAAGCTGAAAATCTTAACATCAATAATATCGATTTCTAATATCTCAAAGTAATATATATATATATATATATAACTCTTACGATCAATCGTTCTAATTTTTAAATTATTATAATCAACTAATTCATTATGTCTATATTGAATGAGAGAGATTTTTTTTTTTTTATATATATAAGAAATAATATAATGACTGACTAAGATGTTTGATCCTAATAACTTAAAGTTATGGCATATTGACTGTAAAAGCCATATATATAATTTAATTGTGATTGATCAACTCATAAATAGTATTATAAATTTATAATAATAATAACAATATAAATAATTTATTTTGTAAATGGGGCCTGTCTTATCTATGGTAGGGTCAATTTAATGATGAAACAAGATTGGGACTGCCAATAATCCAACCTATGAAAACTTGGTCATTAACTTTAGGTTGACGACATCTGATATAATTTGACGGTAAAAATATTTATTTTATCTAACAACGTTTTATGTTCAAATTGTTGAACTGAGGTGGTTTTAAAATAAGTTGAATAACTAATCTAAGCAGGAATTGTATGATTCTTGTTTCGCATTTGTAGAAAAGTTCTAAAAGTAAGAAGTGTTAAAAAATTTCCTTCCTTAGAAAGAAATGCAGAACATGTATAAATGACTCCTTGACATAAGAATTTACAAAAAATATTGCACATTTACTATTTACAACTAAGATTTGCGATTGAATGAAATTGAAATGTAGATATGTGCATGCTATACATTCGAATTCTACTTAGTATGATTTTGTTTTTTGTGGGTAAAATCCATTTTGAAGAGCTACTATGTAACAATTACTTGTTAGTGCAGAGAGACACAGATGAATTACATGGATAAAACAGTCGTGGAAGTGTAAACGAAGGAGAGAAGCACCCATGCGATGCTCTTTAGCCACAGCCGATTGAACAACAGGCTTCACTGTACTAAAAATCTTTGGACAACTTTTCGAATAAAATTTAGTCGAGAGGTCATAAGCAGAACAACCCCCCGTAAACAACACAAAGATAAACACTAGTCCAACATTAACCCAAACTGAGAGTGACAAACAAGAAAAAGAAGAACAAGAAGAAGCCATTTGTTGACAAAATGCAGAAAAAAACCCCTTTTATCGATTTTTTTTTTCCTCTCTTTTGCTTCTAGTGAAGATGGGAGTGTACTAGGACATGAGACATCGGGCAAACTATTATGGTTATATACAGGAAAAAAGAACAGATGTGTTTGGCAAGAGCGATTGACTTAGTCTTCAAGAATAGTCTATGTATGGAATTAATATCCTAATTATGTGAAAATGATATGAGATGATATCTTTTAATTTTTTTTCATGACTCCAATACATATTTAATAGTTTGAGTTTTATTAAGGCTAAGGTAAGTGCATTGAGAAAATGCCTTTAATACGATACAAAATTATTTTCTTTTATTTATTTGTTTTTTTGTAGTTTGAACTAATAAATGTTTTTACAAATGATTTTTTCAATTAATTTTAGCTTCAGGATTGAATTTGTAAAATTGTTTAAATTAAAAGTTTGATAAAAAAGAAAACTTTAATAAAAAAAAAAAAAGATTTGCAAATCTTAAAAAAAGTAAGAGAGAAAAGTATGAAAAATTTAATAGGTCTTACGCTAAAATGCAAGGATAATTTTAGTCAAAGTTTAGTTTAGCTGTTAATAAGACTTAAACATTGTTTTCGAAAAAAAAAAAAAAAAAACTTAAATCGTTAAATTGGTAAACTGGTCATATTCTTATCGATTAAGCATGAAATAGTTTTAGTTGTTTTAAACATATATATGTGAAGCAGTCAACAATAGGATATTAATTGATTGATTGATTTTTTTTAAATTTTTTATTTTATTCTGACACATTTTCAAGGCCTGTGGATTAGTATTCAGATAAGATTCTGACAGTTTAATTTGAATTATTACTTCTAAATAATGAAAGAAAGCTATCCATTAATATTCCATCGTATGATTTGGAGAAGCAGAGAGGTGAAGGAGTCTAAGGGCTGCCCGCATCTTTGATTGATTGATTTTTGATGGATATATATAATTGTGATATCAAAAGCGAACCCAACGTTCACGTGAAATGAACCGGTCGATCGGTGGCATCCAAATTTGTCAAATTCAGGGGTCCATCAAGAGACATATGCTTATTATTATCATTATTATTATTTTATAAACAAAGAAAGTAAAAAATTGGATTTCATGATGAGCTGCCATGCATGAGGTGACAATAACGAACTTAGACGTCTTGATTTATTAGAAAGTTCCAAGGTAATTTTCACATTTACAGGACACGTTTACACATATTTTTTTAATAATTTAATTATATAAACATACTTGATTTCGAGACCTATGTTATATAAAATTTAATTCCTACATACTATAGCACATTGTTCATATCTTATTGATGTATGTTTAATCATAAATTTATGTTTATTTTTATATATTTTTAAATGTTTATTTATGATAATTATAAATTTTAATATTCTTGTAAAAACTTATGACGTAATACTTTACATAACCTTTTTTTTTTTTTTAAGAAAAAAAGAAAAGAAAAAGCTTTAATATTATCATAGTAGATATTTAAGTTTGGGTTTAATAACTTGATTTTTATAGATTTGTAACATTTTTACTAAGCTAAAACTTGAAATTTTCTTCTAACCCCACTAAAATTTACTAGTGAATATTTAATATGATTTATTTAATTACCCTACTATATATACCCATAATCTAAAAGTGAATTATATATATATGCATAAAATTCACATTTAGATTAGCTTGTAAGATTTTCTTCTTAAATTTAGTCAAAATATTGTAAGATTTTAACGTTTTGAAAATTATAAACCTATTTTATAAAATGTAATTATTTTTAAGGTGAAAAAAGGGATAAAATTGAGAGAAAATTATTCATATTTTATATTTATTTTTGTACGGATATCAATTTTTGCATAGAGAATTTAAGTGAAAAAAAGAAAGTTTTGTACGTGCACAAAGTATTCCTTTTTATTTGTAACTTTCGTAAAAGTTGTTTATATATAAAACAAATTGAATTAATTTTTCGACCGACACTTAACATTCATTCAGTGATAAACACCCTAACTTTATGCAGGTTTTTAAGATTAAAATGAAAATAAAATAAAAATAATATTACGTGGCACTCTCGTATGGCTCCTCATCAATCTTGATTTTGATGTGTGGGGCCGAGGAATCTTGTCTACTGGATTGGATCATGAACTACAAAAGAATAATCACTGTAAAATCGGAAAACACAACTCACAAGGCTGGCAGAGTCACAGTGCAAGGCCCCACTGGCTATGACTAGAAATAGTGGAGAAAACTGAAATGAAATTGAAAGATTGATTTAGTGTCTCTTTATTAATTGTCGGACTAAAAGTGCCTTCTTTTGGACGAAGGAATATAATTATTTAGCTTCAGGTAATCTGTCGTTAGCTAGTCATCCATCAAAGTCCCATGTGATTTCTTCCAGCTTTCTCTCCCATCCGTTCTTCTTTTTCCTTCTCACTTTCGTCCCTCTCGACGTGTCTACCTTCTCTTAGACGTGTCGTTATTTTTTAATAAGGATTGTTTATTATTATTTATTATTAAATTTTTAATAATTTTATAATATATTAATATAAAAAATAATAAATAGTTAAAATTATTAAATTTTTTTATTTTTTTTATATATTATTCAAATTTAAATTTCTTTGATAAGAAGATTAGTACAGATAAAAAATTAATAGAAAATTCTTATTCCTATGTTCTCTCTCTTTCTTCTTTCTTCTTTACTTTTTATTCTTGAAAAACTTTCATCACTTTCACGTGCGTGTGTGTAACTTATCTTATTATCGTAAGTTTTTAGATTATGATAAGAAATTCTAACTATAAATATATATAATGTTTAGCTGTATAATCCCACGTATTATATGTACATATATCCTAATTCTCAAGTGTAAATATTCTTTATATCTACATTATCTGCACTGTTATGGTGAGATTTTTGGCTGAATATTGAGAAAAATAAAATGTAATTATGAAAAATATATTTCGTACACTGATTGGTAATTTTTTTAATGTGACTGCTAATCCGGCCCCTAGTTTGAATGGTTAAGATTTAAAGTACACAATTGACAAGAATTAACCTATCCACTCATTTATTATATTCATTGCTTTTTTTTTTTTTAAATGTTCTCTCCTATATATAATTTCCCTTAAACTTCTCTCTCCTCTCTATCAATGTTACAATCTTGAAACATCATTCTGCTTAATTATACATAGTTGATCAACTCTGTAAATCGATAGAATAGCACTATATATAGTTGATTAATAACAATTACAGATACCAGGAATAAAAAAAAACATTTGCTGTTGGTAGTGAATTAAGCTCGTCATTATATGGTTGAAATTGTGAGAATTATTTTCTTTGGAGAATCAACTATTCCAAACCAAAGAGATATATATATATATATATATATAATACATATATTCATTCAAATGCAAACCTTCTTATATTCGCATCATCTGCATTTTCATGGTGTGATTTTTTATATGAATGTTAAGAAAAACTGAAATATAAATGTGGTAAAAAACTTTTCAAATATTCTTCATGAATATATTTCATTGTTCTCATTATTTCCTTACAAAATTCGGAATAAATTTATTAATGTCCTTACTAATGTTAAGTCATGTTGATTTTGGAATGTATATGTTTTGGAATATATATAAGATTTTATTGGTCCTAAAATTCGTCAATCACTATGGTTGAAGTACCAAGGATTACATTGCTTTGAAGCTTCATATCCCTAAAATTTAGTTAACATGTCTTTTTCTATTTTGCAAAATCATATATACTTTTGGTAATAATCATATAAATTTATTAATCAATATTCCTGTTCAATATTACTCTTCCATGCCACAATTATGGACGAGAGGCAATATTGTCTACTTGAATAGACAAGTAGACAGACAATATTGTCCACATATCTTTAATGAATCCTTTGCTCCAAACTCTTCCATACCACAATTATTATTATGGTGGCATATTTTCATGCATGAAGTAAGTGAAGAGGGTTCGTGAGAATTATGAAGAGGATTCGTGTGAATTATATTAGTTTGAAAAGCAGCCCTCTCTCTTTGCAAAACTACTCTTGAGTTAATGACATAAATTTAAACCTTTTCAAACGAAATGATAATGAAATGGCAATAATAAAAACATCAAAGTGCTAAATCGACTTATAGTTTTAATTTTCATATTATGATTTTAATATCTATTTACCTCCAATTTAATAGTAGGAAAAATAAATGAATTTTAGTAAGTTATGATCATTCGATTGACAGCAAATGAATAAATGGATATTGAAAGTCATAAATTTAAATTTAGATGATTGGTCGATACAATCTAATCCAAAAACAAAATATGGGTTTCTTATAAAAGATAGTTAATTAAATAATATTTTCGAAAATCACAAAAAACAAAAATCAATTTCTAGATTGAAATGTAGGAAATAATCCGAAAGTGCAAAAGAACACGTATAACATTTGTAAGAATATACAAAAACCTCCTTACTGTTAGTTTTTTATCAACACCTTTAATGTATTTGTCGATGTGGCAAATCATAGGCTAATAAATGTCTATTTTATGCTTAATGTGTTTTTATTGATGAAAAATGAAATTTTAATTAGTTTTACAGTAGATTTTTTGATAAATAGGCCATTAAAGAATTTCTTTCTATGAAAAAAAATATTTGTAAAGCAATTTTTTTCTTTTATAAAACAATATCTTAGAAGAAATTTTTTTTGATGAAAAATGGCTTAAATTATATCTACAATAAAACAGTATATTAAATAGGGTATTTTTTTTTAATTGATTCAAGCCTTAATGGCAAAAATTAATTCATAAAGCAAATTTGTTTCATAAGAACAAAATCTTTAAGGTGATATTTTTAATGAAAAAAATGGTATAAAGTATATAGCCTAAATTATCATTGCTGGTGTGTCCAAATAACTTTGGTTTTAAATTTTTTGTGAAAAAAATATAACAAAGTGGTTAATACTTATTTTTCATCAATAACAATAAATTAATGTAAAATAGATATTTACTGATTTATGAGATGTCATTTTAACAAATATGCTAGAACTAACAGCTACAAAGCATCAAGAGGGTTTTGTGCGTTTCTAAAATTGTATGGACCAATTTGATATTAAACTATAGTTTAGTTTTGGTAAGTACCCACCCCAACCACTGAAAAGTTTTGTCCAGTGATAATTGATTTGTTTGTAATTCTAATTATGTCATCCTGCCCTATGCCACTGTAAATTAGTTTAAAACAACCTCTCTCTTTGTTTTTAGGTTTTTCAATCCCACGTAAGTTCTCACAAACGGCAGTGCTATGAGCCTTTGCAAAATAGAGATATGAATAGTATTGATAGTAAATGTAGCTTTAGTTGTTTTATTTATTTATTTTTCCTAAAATTTATTTTGAGAGTTGTTGGCACTTTACAAACTTACAATCTCATTACTATATCTTGAAAGTGCTATAACTTTATTATCTCAAGGAACAAAATTTTAAATGGCACTCTTAATTGATTGAATTTTGACATTATCACTAAATTGACTTTATATAGCACTTATTTTAAATTTTGGTCAAAATTACCCTTATATATAATGAATAAACAAACGGATATGACAACCTCAATGGTTGAGTAAACTTATCAATTAATAACAACCATTAAATTGTTTTCAATAATCATCTTTATAATCAATTTAATGGTTGTAATTGATAAATAAATTTATCTAACCAGTAAGGTAACCAAATCCTAAATAAAAAATACTTTAAATCTTTTGGAAGAGTTTAACTATCTTACAGATTGGTAGGATTACCCATCAATAATAACTTTTGGATTTTTTTTATAATCATCCTTATAATCAATCAAAATATTGTTATTGATGTGTAACGTTATCCAACCAGCGAGATAGTCAAATCCCATTGGAAAGAGAGTGAGAGAGAGAGATGGCATTTTCAACATTAAAGAATTCTCTAACTCAAAAGCTTGCAAGCGAATTAGTCATGGCATCTTTTCAAGTGTGGCTCCAACATAAGAGGCCCTAGTTTTAACTGATATGGCATTTAAGACTCATTTGTATGTTTGTTGGTGGTTGAAGAAAGCACCAATTGGGAACCAGTCAAGATGTACTTCAACACACGGCAAACACATCATATTAAATACTCCTTGATATTGTCATATTGTGAAAGAAGTGAAAGAACACTATGAATATCATGGAACCATGACTTGACCAACTAGGGTTGAAGGTGGAAGATGAGCAGGAACAGACGTCATAAGATTGAGAGCCTACAAACAAACTTTGGAGACGTTATAAGACACAAGATGTCATCGCTTGTAAATTTTAGACAAAAACAGTGTCCAAAATCCCAAACAGAAGATGGTTTTGCAAGTTTGTAAGGCTGAAAGCTTGTAAGTTTGTAAGATTTTCACTCTATGTAGAGTTTAAAAAAATAGAGAGAGGAAAAAGGGACAGAAGAATAATGATGCGAAGTTTTTTTTTTTTTTTCTTTTTTTAAATAGAGATGGAAGAAGTATTTTGTTTCATTAATTAAGGGTAAAATAAGAAGTTCTCTATTTCAAGTGTTGTATAAACTCAAATACTGATTGAGTGAAATTCCAAAAGTGAATGGCAATTTGGTATGGAAAGCTTTTATTTTGTCTCAATTTCCATCATCTTAATTGTCCTAATAAGATACTAACAATATTATATAAATGAGTAGATAGGTCGAATTTAATTGTACATTATGTTTACTATTAGAGTCCATATATGACGTCTTCTTCTTTTTTTTCTTGATAATGAACATTTACTTCTTAATTCTTCTGAACTGCCATCTTAAAATGGCAACTTGATTTTATTTTATTTTGTTTTTTTGGAGAAAATGGTTGCAAACTTGCAAAGCATAATGAGCAGAGGCTAGTGGTCGAAATCGAGAAAAATCATATAGTATTAGTTGCAAGATAATTACAACATAAATCAATAGTATGGATCAACTTTTGGTTGCAATGTCAATTGACTTAACATTTCCATGAAAATTCCATGCGTCAATGCATTAATGATAATATATGCAATAATCAATTTCTGGGCCATATTGTATAATTTGATGTTTTGATTATACATAATCTATAATAGATATGCATATACATGGTATATATATATTTTTTTCTAGAGCTAGGAAGGAGGAATTAAATTCTTAAAAAGTGTCCCCACTTTTGACAAGAATGAAATTTGAACCCTTGATCTTTTAAGATCAAGGGAGGTACTCAACTATTTTATTAAGAGATGATATGCAAATTACATGATAGTTAATATAGAGTTAATTACATATTCACAAATTTTAAATTTTTGTATGTTACAATTATTAATTAATTAAATCATTTCAAATGAGAATTAGCAATTTACTTAAATTATCAGAATGAATTCTGATAATAATATTAATTGTCATGCATAGTTACATATTAAAATAAAAGAATGTTTAATAATTTATAATTTCATTTAAATAATAAGGCTTTTTGGTTCCAACTTGGCTCAATATACTATATTTATAAGCTCCTTATATGCATAAGGTATACATATTTTAAGTCTTTAACCATCCGATAAATTTATAAATTATTAATTGATTTACATAAAAGAAATGACACATAAATTTTGCAACACTTTTAGGGTATCAAATTTTGAAGTCACATCCATTTTATATAGATATATTTATTAACTTTTGCTCTTTTATATATCTACATCTGGGTTGTTTGTTATCTATGAATATATATATATATATATATATCAACCATTATAAAGTACATTTTAACTTTTGAGCTTCTGAAAATGCATATATTAACTTTTGACTACATCCATTTACTTTAAAATAAGTCATGCATATGTATTTCAATCTTAGTAAAAACAAATAAGACATGTACAAGTAGCAAACACAAAAGCATTTTTAAAGGACGGGAACCATGGCGCCTAAACATTACACACATTATTACATAATTTTTAACCTTTAAATGATGGTGATTTGTATGACTTAAATCTATTCTCACATTTAAGTACAATCCCATCTGTACACAGAAAATATACTTTCTCTTAATCATTACTTTAACTCTCCTATCACATTATATATGAAAAAAGACTCATCAATTAATGTTTTTCTCTCCTCTCTCCCGGTTTCCCGGTTCCCCTATCACTTTTCTTATTAAGAGTAAATTGCTTTGCACCTCTACATTTACTCAAATGAACTAAATCCCCTTAAAGCACCATTTAATCTAAAATAAATTCTATGAATTGTCAAATTCATCCATGCATATCAGTCCCACTCTAACAAAATTCTACATGTCACAGTTTTTGAAGGATTGTCATCCAATCCAGTAAATTTTCAACCTCATTATTAATTTCAAATATTTATTTTAAACTTATTTTTTGGAAAGAATTAATTAATTATTTATATTGAGTTATTACTTTATCCAATTATTACATGTGAAAATTATCGCTCATTTTTTTCTCAAACATGGCCCCATGTATTAATGTTGAAATTAATAAACCGCATCCACATAACCGCAAAAATCTTCCTTTTTTTTCTCTTTTCTTCAAAACAAAAGAAGATATATATAAATATATATATATCTATATTTATGGAAAAAATGAAAACAAAAGTTTGGTTCTTGATTGCCGAAACCAACAACACTAGGCTCCTATACACTCCATTTGTCACCAAAAGCAAACGCTTAACAACAAAGAAACAACATGAAAATCACAAGCAACAATTACAGGGAGATAGTAAGGAAAATATAAAGACGGCTTTTCTTCTAAGTTTGAATGGAAAATGATGAGAAGAGAAAGTACTTGTCTAACCCTCTTTATTTTCTCTCTCTTTATATGTGCCCCATATAGGACATTACACAAATCGAGAGAGAAAAGATAAGGTAATTAATAATAATTGATAAATGAAAGATACATGTTTATTTAGAGTGTATAAATTAATATGGTTGTACTTAAATATGAGTAAATCTAAACTATTCAAATTTTAATCCTCTATGAATTGTATAATAATTATGTAATGTGCAGGGATGATATGTGTGTACGTGTGTGTATATATATATATATATATCCTCTTCTTATGTACTGACCTTTTCAAACTACAAATAATTGGAGCAAAAACGGACAATTTCAAGGTCAGCTGAGGCAACAATGTGAAGAATTTCTAATTGGTGTAAAACAACTGAACAGAACAATTCCATACTTTAAATCATGTTATTGTTAAATGAACAATTTGAAATTGAAATTTTTTAAAAAAAAATAATTTTTGCATTGATATCGTCAAAGTCATGGGAACCTTATCTTTAATAAAATACTTCACATATAAGAATTATATATAACAACCATAGAAATTGAGTCAGTGAGTACAACTTATACTCAGAAAAATAAAATGTTTATTAGTATTGTTATCTTTTGTAAATTTTTATATTCATATATTTTTAAGACATTGATCACTAATATTATATGAAAAATTAATTCGAAGCATTATAAGATTTATAAAAATAAAGCGTTGCAAGATTATCCTAGAAAAGTTGTCTTAGATAAGTACAAAACTATAAGCTGTTGGCACGTTATTTAGGGAATGAGCAAGTCTTTTCAAGTATGTAAAGTTGTCAAAAAATTCATTAATGGTGGGTAGAGAAAAGGAAATGAGAAATGACATTATTGTCAAACATCTGTCTCAATGGAGACCAAGCACTTCATTTTTGTTACTATCACTGAACGGAATCTCTAGGTCATTTCCAATATTTGTCCAATTCAGATGAGTAAATACAAGGTTTACAAATTGCCTTTAATTGATTAGGTCAGCCAATTATGTGCCGTGATGGGTCATTTATCTGTTTGGAATTCCAAGACAAATATATATTTTGGGAGAAAATGGCACACAAATGGTGATGTTGTAATTAAGATTAGGAAACTGAGATACCGTTTGCTCTCGAATGTTAGGACCAAAGTCGTGACGTTGCCACAAAGTTAATGCTTTCGTTTTTCACAATTTAATGTTCAATGGATTACAGGTTTTTCAAAACCTGATAACATAATACATTACATACTATTTCAAAAAAGAACAAAATTGCATACACAGTTCAATTTTCTATTTTCATAATCAAGAAATATTTACTTTTATAAACATTGGGGAGAAATCTTATCGCACCATAAATGTAGAAAGGGAGATGAAGATTATCTAAACTACAATGAGATGCATAAAAAGAGGGCTTTTATTTTTCTACATATCGTTTTCAAAGATAAGCTACCCGGGCGGTGGGTGGTGACTGGTGAGGTAACGGGTAATAAGATTAGGTAAATGAGATACCTTTAGCTTTCAAATGTTAGGATTAGAGAAGTCGTGGTTCATTTTTGTTACTATCACTGAACGGAATTCCTAAGCCATCTCCAATAATTGTCCACTTCAGATGAGTAAGTACAAGGTGTACAAATTGCCTTTGATTGATCAGGCCAGCCAATTATTTGCAGTGATGGGTCATTTATCTTCTTTGAATTCCAAACCAAATATATTCTGGGAGAAAAATGGGGTACAAATGATGCTGTTGTTATTAAGACTAGGTAAATGAGACACCGTTAGCTTTCAAATGTTAGGATCAAAAAGTCGTGACAATAAACATCATATACACAGTTCAATTTTCTATTTTTATGATCAAGAAATATTTACTTTTATAAATATTGGGGATAAATCTTATCACACCATAAATGTAGAATGGAAGACGTCAATTATCTAAACCACAATGATATGCATAAAATAGGACTTTTATATTTTATTTTCATAATCAAGAAATATTAACTTTTATAAATGTTGGAGAAAAATCTTATCACACCATAAATGTAGAAAGGGAGATGAATATTATTATTATCTAAAGTACAAGGAGATGCACAAAAATAGGACTTCTATTTTTCTAAATATTGTTTTCAAAGATAAAGCTACCCGGGTGGTGGGCGGTGACTGGTGAGGTAATGGGTGTTTCTTGTTAAGATTTTTTTTTTTTTTTTTTGATATAAGAAAGTACTTTTATTTTTGTTAAGGATAACTTTTATCTTCATCTCTATATTTTAGAGAAATATTCAATTTTTATCCATGAATTTACTTTAAACTCATTATCTCTAATATTGTTAAAAAATCATCAAACTTAGCTTGGGTTGGGTTTGAATCCATCCAAACCAAACCATTAACTAATCAGCTTATTAATTTACAACTCAAACTAAACCAATCATAAGGTAAACCAATCAAATGAACCAATAAAAATTAGTTTGGTTTGGTTTTAAGATTTAACTAAATTAGTTTAAGTTTTCCATTTGTTTCCTTACGGAAAAATTTCTTTATGCCATCATCGATATATGATGGTTTGCTTCGAGAATTAAACTTCTTACCATTATTTGATACACAAGAAAATGAATGAAATAATGGATATATTCATTTATGAGACAATAATATAATAATATTATAATAAATACTTTAAGTATAAAGATAATATTATGATATATCATAATTTAATGGCATGATAATATTTATTGCCCAGTGACCGGAGGTTATAACAACACAGAACCACTCGATTCGACGACAACAAGGTTTGATAGTCAATACTTCAAAGACTTGTTGAAGTTTAAGGGTCTGCTTCATTCTGATCAGGAGCTTTTCAAGGGTGATGGAAGTGCTAGTGATCAATTAGTGCAGAAGTTCAGCTATGACTCAGTTGCTTTTGGATCTGCTTTTAGGCTTTCATGATCAAGATGGGAAATATGAAGCCACTCACTGGAAAAAATGGAGAAATAAGGATAAATTGTCGAAAAAGTCAATTAGGATCCATTGGTTAAATGTTTTCTCATTTATATGCCGCATTGTTTGTATTTTGCAAGCATGTCTAAATAGTGTGTTTACTTTGAAATTAAAATTTGTTGTTTAAGTACAATCGTATTATGATGATGATAAATTGAAATGAAATAAATTATTACTGCTCAATATTATAAATTTATAACATTTGATTTAATGTAATATAATTACCTTTTATAAAGGCCATGACCTCTTCACACAAATCTATGAAAAAAGGCCATTGCGATTTGCGGAGGTGGCAAAACCACGTTTATCTATTAAAAGATAAATTATTATTTTAATTAGGGAAGGGATCAAGAGAAACCAAAATTGAAATGTAAAATTCATTTTTAACCCGAAACTTATTTGAAATCAAACAAAGTTAATTACAACCTACACCAAAACTGCTCCCAAGTCAATTTCTAGGAACATCTCATAGAAAATTAATTTTTGATTTTTTTGAGGAAATTTTTTGTAATTATCCAAGGTGAGATGTGGGCAACATCTCACAAAAGTGTGAGATATTGGCCACTCTCATGAACAAAAAAATCATGAGATATGGCAATATCCCGCATCTCACAATGGATAATTATAACAAGTCCCTTAAAAAATGTTAAATTATGAACAACTTTCTAAGTATTGGAGACTTATCATCACCATGGAAGAAGACTAAGGAGGTCATGATCTGAGCGTGAAACCTAATATTTCAGAATTCGCTAATCACTAGTTCATCAATGACTTAGTGAGTAGCGAGTACTCGACTACTCTATGAGTATTCAGTTTGACAGTCACTTAACGGTCAACCCATTAACCGATAGTCAAATCATTAATCGACAGTTAAACCTAATCAAACTTGTAAAAATAAAATAAAATTATAGGATCAAAATACAACTATATGATTATAAAATATTATAAAATTTATCTCATACAATCTTAAAAGCAACTTTAGCATAGTATTTATCAAGTTGACCTGAGCCGAGTACTCACCAAGTTAACCAAGTAAACTTGTCTCATAACCTGGTCTGGGTTGAGTACTCGTCGGGTTGGCCGAGTTCAGTCGAGTATTCGATGACTACTCAACTACAACAAATAGAACCATTGGTTTAGGGATTCTTGGTTCGCTGGAACCACATTGACCGAGTTCTTAACGAGTAGTCGTACTTACTTGTCGAGTTTTACAATAGTGATGAAACCAAATGATGTTAACTTGATCTAGTTTTGAGTGCAGATTATACCTCTCTATTCTTTTTTACTGGTGAAGAGTGGCGATGGTACAACGATGACGAGAGGTGTGGGAGCTATGTTGGTGAGACAAGTCATGTGAGCATGGAGTTGGTTGTGATATAGTTCATGAGATGTGACTAAAAGGGTTCTGTTGGTAATTTTACATGTGTTTTTAAATTGAAAGGGCCTTTTGATAATTTAGGGACGCCCACTAGAAATAGTTCTTTTGTTGGTGGGATAAAAGTGATTTTGAATTCATTTAGGACTGACAACGGATTTCACATTTAGAATGTGACCCTTTTAGCAATTTCAACTTTTCATTAAAAGGAAAATGTATCCATTTGCTATTACTTGGAAGTTATAAATGAGAGTGGTTACCGGTAGGGGAGATAGCTTTTAGTTTAAACAAACTTCATTTTCAAGAGTGAAATGTTAGAATACGGGAGATATTTTTTTAATTAATTAAAGGTCCTTGCAGGTCATTCTTGGAATTAATAAAAATTTTTGAGAGAATTTTGCTTCAAGTCATGCAAAACAACTCTATCCTTGAAGATATATAGATTTTGCCTCTCTAGCTATGATAGTGTTGCAGTAAAAAACAAGTTCTACAACTTTTTGTCTTCCACGATAAATGCAAGTTAAAAATCAAAACTATTATCTATTTCAATTGGTAAACACTTTAATTATTGTATAAGAAATTATAAAATTAGATTAAATTGTAGCTCGGTTGATTCGTATTTTTGTGCAAAAATATGTGGAGATGTAAAAGTAATCTGAAAGAGTTGGCTTGGTATGTAGAATCTCACACTCATTTCATCGATAATAGGGTGTATTTATGGACCAATATTTATAAGGAAAAACTTCATTTTAGTCCCTAAGGTTTCACGAAATATCAAAATTTTAATCATCTATTGGAAACAGCTTTTTTCATCCCTAACTTTTCCAAAACCCTTTAAAATAGTCCAAATCGTCGGTCAATTGACGGTCAAACCAACCAAAAAATTGAAAAGAATTAATTACCCTCAACACTCAAAATGACCATTTTGCCCATAGTAAAATCAAAATATTACATATTTTTTAATCCATTTTAAATGATTTTTATTATTTTATAAATTAAACAATAATTTAAAAAAAAATAAAAACCCTAAAAATAAAAACTGGATCTCATCTCTCCTTCTCTCTTATCAAACTCAAATCTCTCTCCTCCATCTCTCTTTTCTCTCACCGTCTCCTTCTGGCGTCCCCTCTATCCCCGTCGACGAGCCGAACAACCACCGTCGAGACGCAATCTCCATCTCTCTCTTTCTCTCTCATCTTCTTCAATTTTTTTTTTTTTTTTTTGTGATGTTATGGATCTGGTTCTGGGTTCGATCGAACCTAGAATCAGATGTTGTGGATCTGGTTCTAGGTTCGCATCGAACCCAGAAACCTTTGTTTCTGGATTCGATGGAACTAGATGTTGTGGATCTGGTTTTGGGTTCAATCGAACCCAGAAACCTTTGTTTTTGGGTTCGATGCGAACCCAGAAACAGGTTTCTGGGTTCGATTCGAACCCAGAAACAAAGGTTTTTGGGTTCCATCGAACCCAGAAACCTCTGGTTCTGGGTTCGTTTCTAAGTTCAATGCGAACCCAGAAACAAAGGTTTCTGGGTTCGATGTGAACCCTTTGGTTTTGGGTTCGATCGAACCCAGAACCAGAGGTTTTGGGTTCTAGAACCTAGAAATCTTAAATTTTCTTTTTTTTTTTTTTTCATAATTTCATAATTTTTAATTTTAATTAACTAATTTATTTATTTTTTATTATATATATTTTTTTAAAATCATAACCGTCCACGTGTCATAATCTTAATTTTTTACACGAAAAGATCATTTACCCTTCTTGTTTAAATTATTTGTAACCATTGACTAACAGTTGACTAACGGTTTGGACTATTTTGAAGAGTTTTGAAAAAATTAGGGACTAAAAGAGCTGTTTCCAATAGATGCTTAAAAGTTTGATATTTCACGAAACTTTAGGGACTAAAATGAAGTTTCCCCTTATAATAATTGAAAAGAAATACTTAAACCCTAAGAAATACAAAATATGAAGCTAATAAATCTTACATAATAAGGAAACTATTAACTGAATAATTACAATAGGAAAGAGATCATTGACTAAATTAAATAGAATTAATATAGGAGATTTCTCATGATCTATTTTGCCACCCCGAGATGGAGCATTTAATTAGCATGCCAATCTTTGATTGATGCAAATGGAATTGCTTCTTCGTAATATGCTTTGTGAGAGAGTCGCTAAAATAATGGAAAATATGAACATGTGAAACACAAACATTGTTTTTCTTTCAAAACCTAATCCCAAACAAAGTGAAAATGGATAGTAATGTGCTCCATCCAAAAATGAAAAATAGATTGACATAGAGGTAATTGGCACCAAAATTGTCACAGTAGATCATCAGGGATTGATGTACTAACACACAGAGCTCCTTCGGAAGTTAGAGAGACAGTTGAGGTTGGACAACAGTAGAAACAATTGAACGATACTCAACTTCGGTAGAGGAACGAGCAATAGTGGCTTGCTTCTTAGAGCTTCAACATATGGGTTAGCACCAAGAAAGACAAATGTAGGTAGAGGTGGAAGTACGTACGATCATCAAGATTACCTACCTAGCCTGTACCTTAAAAAACATTAGAGCATAAGAAGACTTTTGACGAAGAAATAGCCAAAGATGAAACGTAACTTTAAGATAATTAAGCACTCACTTCACCATAGACCAATGCGTGGCATAAGAACGGTGTATGAATTGACTTTGTCCATTGTAAATGCTCGATCGAGTAAGAGAGAGATATTACATGCATAGTGTTGGAAAGCATACCAAAAAGTATGGTGATTTCCAACTATGTGTATTCCTTAATTAATGTTAGTTTTATATTTAAAATAAGGTACTTCATGTAGTATTGTAATGTAAGATTATCTTTGTCAAAGTAAAAAGTTCTAAGGTTCCAAGACTAAAAGGGAATGAATTAATCATTCACATAAAGTTGTTAAGTGAGGTATACATGATTTTTAAACTAGTTTAAATTTTATCCACAATTTAAAATAATGGCTGGGCACATTATTTTGTTAAAGTTGTAGGTTTCTTTCGTTTCAATTGGGAGTTAAGAATCTAAATTCACCAAAGTGTGTGACTTAGAACAAAAGAGCCTAGTACTATGGATGTATTGGAAATGGATCACATAAGGTAGTAAAATTCTATTAACTGTTTATGGAAATTTATTATTTCATATAAGAATAGAGGAGTATCTGTCTTAATTCTTAAATAAATAATATATGTAACTTATAATTATAAGTTATAATATTTGAGTTATCAATAGATAATGATTGATATAGCCTAAGTTTTTTGATAGTTTGATATTATAATTTATTAATTATAGATAGCATATATTTATAGATATGTACATTACGACTTTTATTTTAATTAATAAAAGCAAATACGACCTTATGGGTCTTGTAAGTACTTGGATAATAAACTCGGGCCCAAATATTCAATGAAGGTTTATTGAATTGCAATTTGTTAGACAAATCGAGAATATCCATTAAATGCAAAAATGGTCATATAGAATAAAATAATTGAATAAGTGAAACAGTCTCGCACATTCAAATTATTGGTATTTTTTCTAAGGATACTCATTTAATTAATTTGCCTAGGGTGTATTACACACACACACATATATATATATATATATAATACTATAATATATTTTATTCCAAGAGTACAATTTTAGTTTTTTAGTGGAATAAATTAAAAGCAATAGATGAGATTCAATAAATTAAAAGTCAAATGGACCATTCTTGAATCTTATTGGGCTCAAAAGTTGGATTTTAGGACTTGGATTGGGCCTTGGCCACCTCTTGCAATGGGTAGTGAAAGAGACCCAAAGCGTTTGGGCCACCTCTAGGAGTGGGTGGCAAGCCCACTCCAATATGAGTTAGGACCCATGAATGAATGAATTAATCTCTATGTAATTATTTTCGTACTCTTAATTAAATTGAAAAACTAACAAAATTAACACAGAATTGGATTCCTAAAGAAAATTGAAATTCTAAAAATCAAAGAATTCTAATTTTAGAAGAAAATTACCTTTCGCTTATTTAATTCAATTGGGAATTAAAGTTTTATACTTGAAAAATATAAATAGATTAGTTTTGACAAGGATAAGAGACTTTTGAACTTTATCAAATTTGGCATATCACAAACTCAAGAGTGAATGTTTATTCCAATTTTCTTAAGTTTTATAGGGTTTACACATAGGGTATGTTTAATACGTGGGAATTGAGATTGAATTAAGATTTATTTTTTTCTATTCTCTCACATCCCATGTTTGGAGCCAATGAAAGGAATGGACTTTCCATTATTGGGCCTATCTTTATTCCCACTCAACTTCGGAAATAAAATCCTAAGTTAAACCATAACTTTTCAAAATCCCAAGTTCATGGGATTTTTTTTTTTTTTTTTTTTTTTTTTGTATTTTCATTTCATCCTCTCTCTCCACAAAGTCACAAGCTCTATCTCTCCCTTGTCTCCACACACCAACCTATCACCACCACAAACTGCTCTTCGTCTCTCTCAACTCTTACTCTATCTAGACGAACCATCGACAAGAATCTCTCTATCTTTTTTTTTTTTTCTTTTCTGAGTTGGGATCTAGTCAAACCCAAAACCCTATAGTTTTAGGTTTGATCAGAACCCCTGTTCTGAATTTTTTTATTTTTTTGTTTTTGTTTTTCATATTTTAATGTTTTGATGTTGTTGTTATAGGAGATGATGGTGTTGATGAATTGGTATGATGATATTATTGAACTGTGCTTGATAATGTTAAATTGTAAAAGATGTTGATGAATTGAATTGATGATGGAATGATAAACTGTGGTTTTTTATTTTTATTTTTTCAGATTTTTTATAAATTTAATTTAAAATTTAAAATTAATTTTATTCTAATTCAATCCTAACCTACACCAAATATGATATGATATAACTTTTAATTCAATCTCAAATTCTATAAAACATGGAACAATGATTTTTCATTCCAATCCAATCCAATCTATTCAATTTCAATCCAATTCATTCTATTCCATTCAATTCCAATCTTATGTGTCAAACGGAGCCATAATGGATTTAAGAACAACAGAGTCCACACTCCAAAGTGATTCATCTTCACAATAGTGTGAAAGATTGATTGAAAGATATATACAACAAGGTTGATCAATCGATTTTTTATCTATACATAGGTGCAAAATCAATTAAATTTAATAAATATATATTATTGAATTCATACATGCTCTGAGAAAAATTTTTAAAACCTAGAGTTTCTTAATTTCGTATTCTTGGCTTTTGAAAATGTTTTTCTTGACAAGATTTTGACATAAAACAAAGGAGCTGTTGATATTAAGTTGCATCAGTAAGTGATGAACCATAAAGTAGCTTTAGGGATCATTTGAGATAATTTTTACTTTTTGTTTTTATCTGATGATGAAGAAGAAGAAGAAGAAGAGAAGTAAAAATATGAGTTTTTGTCTGAGTGTTTGGATATTGTGCTTAAGAAGAGCTTTTGCATTTCAAATAGCCTTTGAATTTGTTTGATTGAAATAGTTAAAATCTCTTTAAATTGTAAAGTTAACTTTTACCCTTATTTAATGGAAACAATTTATTAAAAAAAATCATCCAATCAGGATCATTCTCAGGACCAGTCCACCTCCACCTCCGCCGCCCCCAACGGCCAGATCTGCTACCGATGTCCCTCCTCTGGCGAGCTTCTTGAGATCGGGACCTCCGACCCTGACAAGATGAACAAACGCATCTCCTGCAACCGACAAGATCCAGCGCTTCCATGGCCTCCTCGTCATCGTCTCTATTCCCCTCTTATTCGTCCTCTTCATCATGCCGGGTCGGACCTCCACTTTGAATCCTGTTCTCGGATCAGCCTCACCCACCGCAAGGTCACTCTTAACCTCAGGCTCCAAATGTCGTACGCCGTCGTTTTCGACGCCGATAGCGTCCACGTCTATTGCTTTGACGAGAACTTGGAACTCGTCTCTGTCGGCAAAGATCTCGGGGATCCTCCTCAAGGTCACCACCCGATTTTGATCTGGATTTCGTGTTCAAGTTGTTTAAAATGTAGATTCTGATAATGGGTCAATCTCACTTTGTTGTGATTAAAGCATTAGATAGTGTATTTGCATGTGCATTGACTTTGAAATCGTTACATGTTTGTTTTGATTTTATTATGTTGTTGTTGGTGGTGGTGCTATAGACTAAAGCAGGCTTGAGTGCGTATGCAACTTAACAATTTCTCACCGGCTTCCTTAATAGGCTTCCTCCGATCTGGCAGTGAACAATTCTCCGTCTACAGGGAGAAGAGGAGGAGAGGAGCGAGGTAGTGTCGAAGATGAAGGGGAAGACGGAGATGAATACGAAGAGGATGAAGAGAAGGAAGGAGAAACGGTGACGGGTTCAGAGTCAGTGGAGATGATCTTTGGCTAGTAAAGAAGATGGGGTGATGTTCGAGTTTGAGTTGTGGTGGTGCCTAAAAAAATACGTATCAAAACAGAGGAGAGAGGAAAGATACATGTAGAATTACTGAGCTGTTGTTTGTCATACGAAGGGTAAAATTGTCAATATAAAAAATTCATTAAAATAAATTTTTAGCTTTCAGTGTTTTGCAAAAGCTCTTTTGTTGAAAACAAGTTGGAGTAGCTCTGGTAGAAGAGCTTCCAAGAAATTTTAACTCTTTTGCCAAGTTCATCCAAACAGCTCTTTTTAATGCTTTCTGACTTCAAAAAACTGAAAAAAGAGCTTCCACTGACATCTCAAATAGGGTATAATAAAGCTTGTTCTTGTTTAGAATTTTTCATGAGAATCATGTTTCGTTTACTTTTGCAATTGCATTTGTCCATGCATCCATGAAGGAGGTTAATGGTTTGAATTTTGGTGGGACGCATAATCGGCTTTCAGATTTTACCACTTTACTAAATTTGCATGACCACTCATCCATTTTGTGCTCTTCGTGTTTTAGAAGTTTATTAGCATCCTTCCTTCTAGGTTGTGTTAAAGTCAACACCCAAGATTTCTCCAGTGGATCTTTAGGTTGTTTTAGTTGTGGGGGTATATTTTGGTTAGGGATTTTGTCAAGACGTTGCTTTGCAAACCTTACAGGGATTTTGTATGCTCATGAGGTTGAAATTCTAGCTGTTATTATTGTTTACTTTTAATGACTTTTGTTGATATTTGTGTATAAAAAATTTTATAATTTCTCTTTCATTTTCTTTAAAAATTTTTGTAGACTTTTGATTGGGGGAAATTAATTAAGCCTCTCAATCTCTCTTACTCATATCTGAATCTCCCCAAACTTATGATAATCATGGTAAATGTATTTTTTTCCTTATAAACATTCTTTATTTTTATAAAGAGTAATGTTAGGTTTCTCAAACTTTTTATTCAAATAATATCATGTAAAATATTTGAGAAATCTAATTAGCATACTACAATTCCAAGTTCTTTATTGTTTGTACACAATAATTATTTTTTGAGTAAATTACATGAAACTCTATTGAGGTATGGCTAAAAAGCGCGGATACACATTTAGTCATTTATTACATAGAGGCCTTACTCTGTCAGTCCAATCCTATCAACCTTAAATGAGTCGAGAGCATTTTCGTTCATTCACATGGCACTGGAAAGTTAAGTGGTAGTTGACGTCAATGTTTGACACATAAAATCAAGGCAAATAACAAAAATAAATAAAATTCAAAAATATCAGAAGTTGGAACCCGTGAAACATTTCCTCCGGAAACCTAAGGTTGCTAGTTTTCTATTAAACGGTTCCTCTCTCTCTCTATTTCTCTTTAAAAAACGAACGCTTCATCTTTCGCTTCCGCATTAGGGTTTACAATTGCCGACACTTACTAGTGGTTGTTGGTCACTGTGGAGGTAACGATGGGTGATAGGTTAGTATCAGGTCATAGACAATAGTTTAGTAGTACGTTAAGTTGTAAAGGAGTTTTATTGTAAAACGACGTGTACTCTTTCTGTATTTAATTGAATACGTGAGACAGATCAACAAGCTAGAATTTTACAAGTTATCAAAAGTAAGATTTCTTTCTCTACATAATATAACAATGTAATAAATAATAATGTGAAATTTTCAAACACTGCCCTGTTTTAAAACCAAAAATCTTTTATCCTTCTTAAAAGAAAATTTGTTTTCAACCTTTCAAACAAATAAATAGTACTAAATATCTTGTAATTTCCAAAATACCCCTGTGAGTATATATCTTATTAAAATTTCAAAAATACCATGACCGAAAACTCTTTTATCAAGCGTGACAGGAGAGCCTTCTGTCACACTGGTGTGTGACGAGAGAGTCTCCCCATCACACTAACGCTTAAGCATGATGGGAGAGCATCCCGTCACGTATAAGCGTGACAGAGGCTCTCTAGTTACGTTGAGAGCATCTGTGACGGAAGAGCCTCCCGTCTTGATCATTATGACAGAAAAGCCTCCCTCGTCATGGTCCACTGTGATGGAAGAGCCTCCTGTCACGATACCTCTAATTTAAGGTTTTGTTATTTAAAAGTATTTTGGTCAATATAGGGTACTGGAAGCAATTAATTTGCTTAAGGGAGTAAAAACAAACTTTTTCTTAAAATTAACTAAAAACGAATATTTCTTTTGAATTTAGATAGTTTTGAATTTTTCTCATAAATAATTGAGTAATAGTAAAAATAAAATGAAGTGTCTTTAGAAATTTAATTCAATTTATATTTTTAAAATGAAGTGTCTTTAGAATAGGAGTGTCAAAAATAAAGGATAATTTTGGAACAAAATGGATTGTATTTAGAATTTTTTAAAACTAAAATTAGTGTATTTAGAAAAGAAGTGTTAATGGAAAAAATTGGATTGGAAGGAGAAATTCTCTTTAAACTATCATACTTTTATATATTCATAATCCATCAAGTTAATTTATTAATTGTTCATCCATTCTTTGTTTATTTATTGAAATTATATTTCCGTGAGGTGATTTTGGGGGTTTCATTTTGAATATAATATTTGGATTTATGATAGGTTAATTGGCTGTCTATAGTTATGAGTATAGAAAATGGATTTTGGTTTTGTGATTAATTATATAGGTTTATCTTTTAAGTAATTGTACACATGATATTTTATCACAAGTTCACTAAAGTATGGGTACGATGATATATATATATATATATATATATATATATAGAGAGAGAGAGAGAGAGAGAGAGATGAGAGAGAGAGAGAGAGAGAGAGAGTGAGTCGAATTTAGATTCTCTTATTTAATTTGCTGATCTATTTAGACCTAACAACATGAGTTACCGATGGTTAGGATTTATTTCTTTTATTTTTTTCCCTTTTGTTATTCTTAAATGCAATAAATTATTATTATGTTCTTTAAATCAGCAAAAAGATTAATATACTAGAGGATCTTAACCCAACAAAGCCACCCTTTCTTTATGGATTTAATTTTTTTTTTCCTATTATGATTTTTTTTACTGACTTATATATGGTAAATGCAAGGGTTGCATTATTGAGACCCAAAAAAGTTCTTGTAACAGCCAGTTAAATTTTTCACCTATATTAAAAAATATAAAATTAATTTTTTGCTTTCTACACCATTAAAACACCAAAACCATTGTTACATGTTAGCAACTTTAAAAAAAAAAACACTTTAAATAAATCATATCAGTTTTTTCAATTTTCACCATCCAAGAATTCAATTTGTGTTGTTTTTTTTTTTTAAATTTTTTTTATTCTAATTTAGAGGCTAATGTCTATTCTTTTTCTTAATAAATCTATCAAATTAAAAAAATTTTAAACATAATAAGAATTGTTTTTATAATGGATATCAAGAAAGTGTTTAATGAAATGTCTCAAAGAAAGCTTTGCTATATGGAAACACAACAAAAATAATTTAAGAAACAAAGTCTAAATTAAAATTTATTCATTTATTTTTTAATCTAAGAACCATATATTATCAAAATTATAGTACTAAACATTTTTTATTTTTATTTTTTAAAAAAAAAACTGACTACGTTTTGTTTTTACATATTTGATTTTTTTTTTCTGAAGTGACATATTTGATTTTTGTTCAATGAAAAAATAACGGTAACAGTTAGAACAAAAGTATTTATACGTATTTAAAATTTCTCTTGTCAATTTTTATTCATTCCTTGATTATAAGTGAAAATTAAATTCCTTTGTTGTGATATTAATTTTGATTTTGTGTAACTTATTAGGGTTTATAACGAATTGGGTGTAGAATTTTTTTAAAAAAAATTGCATTTAATTAGTTTGTTTATTATATAGTTGTGTCCTTTTTAAGTAATTGTATCTATGGTTATTTTAGTAATAAACTTTTTTGTTAAAACATGAGTGTACCAAGAACTTTTTTGGGTGGCAATAGAACCACCCTAAATCGAATGACATTTGTAACCAATTATTTGAATTTATTTATTTAGTCTTAAGTGAAGTGTTCTATCATTAATTGTTTTAAATCGTGATAAGAGAGGATTTTAGTCATTCTTTTATTCGTTGCAAACACTTATAGCATACTTCTTTATGTAAAAGTGAAAAGGAAAATAAACAAAAACAAAAACACTTCGGACAATTAAAACTCTTAATACCTAAATTGCCTTTCAAACATAAACTACCTAGCAAGCCATCCTTTTGTTGGCCAAAAGCAAAACATATAATTTTGCTTTCCAATTTTAACCATAAAGTACCACATCTGTCAATCAATTTGGCTTCCCACAATTCTTCCTGATCTCACCACTGGATCCAGTGAGAGGACTGATATCTCCCATCTTGATCATGGCCGCCGCGAAATCGGAATTGAAGCTCTTACGGCTCTCGCTATAAAGCCTAACCAAACAATCAGTGGAATCACCATTGAAGAGGACTTGATCAGAGTGGAGGAGACCCTTTTTTTTCAATAGGTTCTTGTAGTATTTGTTATCAAAAGCAGTTGGAGTTTGAACATCTAATGGGGCCAAATTGTTGTCTCCTGAATTCTCTGGACAGCTTACTCGTCTTTTCTTGGCAAACGAACTCTTAATGTTGGTGTCATTGTATATTCTTTCTCTGAAATTTATGCACCTTGCTTGTCCAATAGTATGTGATCCTAGAGAATTCAATTTTTTTAAAAATAAAAAACAAAAAACTAATATTAGCTGGCTTTTTTTTAAAAAAAAAAATAATAATTATTGTTTTTTTTTTTAACTTACAAAACCGAAAAATTAAAAAAAAAATTGAGATTGTTTTGAAAAGAGTTTTTTAAACTAAAAAAAGATTACATTTACCGTAACTTTTTTTACAACAGTACAAATTTTGATAAATATTAAAAATTTTAATACTTTTACAGATTTATATGTCATTTGAAGCAGAGAATCTGCAACAAAAGAATTTTGCAATGGTTGGAACGTGTGGCAAATTTTATTTCCCTGATAATATTTATAACTGTAGTCATTGGATGTCAATTATAATATATTTCCTCCGTGAAAAAAAAAGATATTTTTATAGATATTTTGTATTTATCCTCTCAATGACATATAACTAATTAAAAATAATATTTTATTCTTTCAAACACTAGTTTATACATTAACATAATTTCTGTAAAAAATACTTTTTTGACAAAAAAAAAAAAAAAAAATTCTACAAAAGCTCTTAAAACCTCTTAAAGAAATGAAAAAAAAAAATTCGATAAATCAAACGTTTTTCTGATTGAGTTATACTTTCTAAAAGTATATAATTTTTTGTTTTTAGGAGATGTGTTTTCCAGAATTGCTTTTTGATGTCAAAAAGTACTTCTATGTTTATTATGAGTAAAATATTACTAAACATATATTGAAGCAATTTCGAGAATATACTAAAACCAATTCCAGAAACAACATAAACATTAAAAGATAACGAAAGTTGTAAGGGCGAGCCGTATATATGTACCAGATAATGCAACCATGTCCTTGACAGAGAAGCCTTTAGCTTTGAATAAGTTGATGAGATCGCTGAGTGAAGAAGTTGCAGCAGGAAGGTTACCACTGTTATTGGCAGCTGCAAAGCTAGTTGTTTTTGCATCCCTTCTCCCAAGCTTAACATGCCAACTTGGCCCTCCAAGCTGATCATGAATGATGTTTAAATATTTATAACAATAATTCCATTTGTTTAATTTGAACACTATTTTAAAAGAAATTAATACAGCCATCAATCAATTAAAAAATTGGAGATTATTAATTAATTTAATTGATAAGTATTTTGTTGTTGTACTTAAGTTCAACTCCAGATTACTTTAGGTGATGAAGGGTTTTGACATGTATTTATTGTAATTATTTCTTTTAAATGATAAAAAAAAAATGCAATTATATATTAGAGGACTTTGTCCCTCTTCACTTTTCTGGTTTGGACCCATATTTATTTTTATTGTTAAGTTGTCTGATTTGATTATTATAATGCGTCACAGTGATTAATTTTGGTATCATCAAAATCGCTTTCAAGTATTTAAAATCGTTTTATTTGAGATAAAATATTTAAAATTGTTATTCGACATATTTTGTAATATTGGGATAAAGATCTAAAAAGGGTGCGGGTGCTACCCAGTACCCTGGATAAAAAAATTGACCATTTTAAATATGTTTTGGATCATAAAAATAATTTAGGTCATTTCTTTAAAGTATAAATTAGAAGAGGCAGATATAAACAATTAAATTAGACTCACGATATATAGTTGTGAGGAATTTAATATTGAACCACTTCAACTTTTGTCAATTTTAATCTTTCTTGATGAGAATTTTAAATATTATTATAATATATCTCAAATTTCAAAATTAAAAAGGCTTTTAAATATTAAAAAAAGCTATATATGTCTAAAAAAATAATAAAAAAGCTTCAAAACAAATGTTCTACTTTGATATTATATTTTTATAAGAAACAGTAATTGTAGTTTCAAAAGTTGGGTTGATTTTGTTTTTCACTTTTGCAAACAAAAATAATTTTTTGAGATAAAATACACTCCTGAGTGTTTATATTTTCTAAGAAAAAAAATTATATATATAACTTTTGAAAGTGCTCCTGGAAAAAGCATTTTATGTATAGCTTTTTTATTTTTTTTATTTTTTATTTGTAATTTTTAAATCACTTCCAAATAAAAACAATAAGAAGAAACATACAATTACAGTAGAGTCACGAGCAGCAATTGCTACAATATCAGCACAGGAAACAACTCCAGGACAGACTTGTTCAACCTTGGATTTGATTTGATCAATAACCTCATATCCTCTCACCGAATTGTTATTTGGAGTAGCAGTCTGCTCTCCTATGAAAGAAGATGTGTCCTTCAGGAGTATTGACGCATCACAACCCTGTGACAAACGCAAATCATTTAATCAGTTTAATATAACAATCTTTAAATAATAATACTTTCCATGTCTTTTAAAAAAAAAAAAAAAGGAATACTACTTTTCATAAAGCGATAGAGCTGAAAATTTTCCTAACTATAATATCCATTTGTAATATCTCAAAATAATAATAATAATAATAATAATAATAGTATGTATATATATATATAATCTAATTGTGATTGTTCAACTCACAAGTGGCATTAGAATAATACTAACAATATAAATAATTATTTTGTAATGGGGCCTGCATTATCTATGGTGGGTCAATTTAATGATGAAATAAGATTGGGACTGCTCATAATGCAACCTACGAAAGCATGGCCATTAACATTGGGTTGATAAAGTCCAATATGGTTTGGATGATAAAAAATACTTTTTTGGTCTGATAATAGTTAGGTTTAACTTTGTGTACTGAGGTGGTCCTGAAATAAGTTGAATAACTAATCTAAGCAAGAATTGTGCGATTCTTTTAGGCATTTGTAGAAAAATTCTAAAGTAAGAAGAATGAAAAACATTTCTTTCCTTACAAAGAAAGGCAGAACATGTTTGAATAGGTCTATATTTTCTTACCATCCAAGTTTTGATCTTTTAGTGAATGTTTTTGAAAGTTTCTTTTAGTGAATTTAATAATGATTATAAATAACTCTTGACATAAGAATATACTAAAAAAATTACACATTTACTATTGACAACTAAGATTTGAGAATGAAATGAAATTAAAATGTAGACTATGTGCATCAAATGATAACTAGCTATATATTCGAATTCTACTTAGTATGAAATCGTTTTTTGTGGGTAAAATCCATTTGAAGAGCTACTATGTAACAATTACTTGTTAGTAAAGAGACGCATAGATGATTACATGGACAAAACAGTCATGGAAGTGTAAACGGAGGAGAGCAGCACCCATGAAAACGCTCTTTAGCCACAGCCGATTTAACAATAGGCTTCACTGTACTCAAAATCTGTGGACAACTTTTCGAATAAAACTTAGTCGAGAGGTAATTAGCAGAACAGCCCCCCGTAAACAACACGAAGATAAACACTAGTCCAACATTAACCAAAGTTGAGAATGACAAACAAGATGAAACCATTTATTGAAAAAATTCAGAAAAACCCCTTTATCGACGGGTTAGAAAGCTTTTCAGGTTTTTTCCTTTCTCTTTTGCTTCTAGTGAAGATGGGGAGTGTGTTGAGCACATGAGATATCGTGCTAACTATTAGGGTTATATATAGGACAAAAATAGCAAGAGGGGTTGACTTAGTCTTCAAACAATAGTCTACGTATGGAATTAAATACTCTATATATGGAATTAATATTATAATTATGTGAAAATGATATGAGGTGATATATTTTATTTTTTATTTTTTGACTCCAACATTTATTTAATAGTTTAAGTTTTATAAGGGTAAGGCATGTGCATTGAGAAAATGCCCTTAATTGGATTAAAAACTATTTTCTCTTATTTTTGTGTTGTTTGAACCTCATAAATCTTTTTAAAAGTGATTTTTTAATTGATTTTATGTTAGAATTTGTAAGAATGTTAAATTAAAAGTTTAAGTAAAGCAAAAAAATTTAATCGGAAGAGGATTACGGTTTGAAAATTCGAAAAAAAAAAGTAGGAGAGAGAAAAGTATGAAAAAATTAATAAGTCTTACGCGAAAATTTTAGAATATTTCATTCAAAATTTAGTTTTGCTGTTAATAAAATTTAGGGATAATCCCAATTTCCCCCTGTAGTTTGATGAAATAGCCAAAATCCCTCCTTATTTTAAAAAATCGCTAATATCCCCCTATTGATTTACAAAATGGATAAAAAACCCCCTGTTGATTTACAAAATGGATAAAAAACCCCCTATAGTTTATTAAATGTCCAAAAACACCTTACCGTCAATTTGGACGTTAAAAATCAACAGTTGACCGTTAAAATGGAAGAGCAAAACTGTCCAAGTGAAATAAATATAAAAAATAAATATTTAATAAAATAATAATTTACTATTAAAAAAATTGAAAAACTCTTCACCGTCCATCTTTAAGATGGACGGTGGAGATCAAAAATATTTAAAAAAGTTTAAGATTTTTTTCTCACTCTCTCTTCATTTCTCACTCTCTCTCCCTCTCTTTCTTCTTTTTCTTCTTCTTCCTTTCTCTCTTTCTCTCTCTTTTCTCTTCTTCTTCTCTTCTTCTTCTTCTCTCTTTCGGCAGTACCCTCGGAAACCCATTCCGACGGAAACCCGATGGGTTTTCGACGGAAACCCAGATCGGATCTGGGTTTCCGCGACGGAACCCAGATCGGAGCTGGGTTTCCGTCGCGGAAACCCAGATCGAGCTGGGTTTCGACGAGGAAACCCAGATCGTAGCTGGGTTTCCGTCGCGGAAACCCAGATGGGTTTCCGCGTTGGAAACCCAGATCGGATCTGGGTTTTCGACGCGGAAACTCAGATCGCAGCTGGGTTTCCGTCGCGAAAACCCAGATCGAAGCTGGGTTTCCGCGTCGGAAACCTAGATCGGTTCTGGGTTCCGATGCAAAAACCCAGATCGAAAACCCCTCCATCGACGGAGACCGAAACTGGGTTTCCGTCGTGGAAACCCCAAGAAACCCAGAGATTCTGGGTTTCCGGCGCCCGAAACCCAGAGATCTGGGTTTTTGCGTTCGAAAATCCAGAAAATCTCTGGGTTTCCCACTGGGTTTCCGGCGTTCTCACCCCGATTGTTAATTATGGAGGTTGTATCTCAGTTGGAGTCTGTTGAGATGAGTTGTTGATGATTGTTGATTTTTGTTTGATTTGGGTTATGATTTGCTTGAGATGAGTTATTAATGATTTGTTTGATTGTGTTCTGGATTCTGGGTTTCCAGCAATCGAGAAACCCAGATTTTGGGTTTCGATCGCTGGAAACCCATTTTCCAGATGGATTGCGGCGACTTTTTTTTTTTTAATTTCATTTTAAATATTTTTTGAAAATTATTCGATTTTTTAAATATTTTTTAAATATTGAGGGGCAATTTGGTCCTTTCACACGGATTCCTCTTTCACTAACAGAGTTGACAGAAGGGTAAAATGGGATTTTTAAAAACTATAGGGGGGAAATGAGCGATACTTCAAACTACAGGGGGAAACTGGGATTATCCCTAAAATTTAAAGTATTAAATTTGTCCATATTCTTATAAATTAAGCATGAAATAGTTTTAGTTATTTTAATTATACGTTTATATAATATATATCTATATACACGTATAATTAAAATAACTAAAACTATTTTCATGCTTAATTTATAAGAATATGACAAATTTAATACTTTAAATTTTGGGATAATCCCAGTTTCCCCTGTAGTTTGAAGTAAGCGCTCATTGTCCCCCTATAGTTTTTAAAAATCCATTTTACCCCTTCGTCAACTCTGTTAGTGAACGAGGAATCCGTGTGTGAAAGGACCAAATTGCCCCTCAATATTTAAAAAGAATATTTAAAAAAATCGAATAATTTTCAAAAATATTTAAAATGCAATTAAAAAAAAAAAAGCGCCGGCAATCCCATCTGGAAAATGGGTTTCCAGCGATCGAAACCCAAAAATCTGGGTTTCTCGATTGCTGTAAACCCAGAATCCAGAACACACAATCATACAAATCATTAATAACTCATCTCAAGCAAATCATAACCCAAATCAAACAAAAATCAACAAATCATCAACAACTCATCTCAACAGACTCCAACTGAGATACACCTCCAAATTAACAATCGGGGTGAGAACGCCGGAAACCCAGTGGGAAACCCAGAGATTTTCTGGATTTTCGAACGCAAAAACCCAGAGATCTCTGGGTTTCGGGCGCCGGAAACCCAGAATCTCTGGGTTTCTTGGGGGTTTCCACGACGGAAACCCAGTTTCGGTCTCCGTCGATGGAGGGGTTTCGATCTGGGTTTTTGCATCGGAACCCAGCAACCGACTATGGTTTCCGACTCGGAAACCCAGCTTCGATCTGGTTTTCGCGACGGAAAACCCAGCTGCGATCTGAGTTTCCGCCGTCGAAAACCCAGATCCGATCTGGGTTTCCAACGCGGAAACCCATCTGGTGTTCGCGACGGAAACCCACTACGATCTGGGTTTCCTCGTCGAAACCCAGCTCGATCTGGGTTTCCGCGACGGAAACCCAGCTCCGATCTGGTTCCGTCGCGGAAACCCAGATCCGATCTGGTTTCCTTCGAAAACCCTCGGGTTTCCGTCGGAATGGTTTCCGAGGGTACTGCCGAAGAAGAAGAAGAAGAAGAAGAAGAAGAAAGAATAAGAGAGAGAGAAAGAGAGAAAGGAAGAAGAAGAAAGAAAGAAAGAGAGGGAGAGAGAGTGAGAAATGAGAGAGAGTGAGAAAAAAATCTTAAACTTTTTAATATTTTTGATCTCCACCGTCCATCTTAAAGATGGACGGTGAAGATGTTTTTTCAATTTTTTTATAGTAAATTATTATTTATTAAATATTTTATTTTTTATATTTTATTTCACTTGGACTTTTGCTCTTCCATTTTAACGGTCAACGTTGATTTTACGTCCAATTGACGGTAATTGTTTTTCGGACATTTTAATAAACTATAGGGGGTTTTTTATCCATTTTTGTAAATCACAGGGGGTTTTTTATCCATTTTGTAAATCAAGGGGGATATTAGCGATTTTTTAAAATGGCGGGATTTTGGCTATTTCATCAACTACAGGGGAAATGGGTATCCCTAAATTTTATTAACAGCAAAACTAAATTTTGAATGAAATATTCTAAATGTTGCGTAAGACTTATTAATTTTTTCATACTTTTCCTCTCTCTACTTTTTTTTCGAATTTTCAAACCGTAATCCTCTTCCGATTTAAATTTTTGCTTTACTTAAACTTTTAATTTAAACATTCTTACAAATTCTAACATAAAATCAATTAAAAATCACTTTTAAAAGATTTATGAGTTCAACAACAAAAAAATAAGAGAAAATAGTTTTTAATCCAATTAAGGCATTTTCTCAATGCACCTGCCTTACCCTTAATAAACTTAAAACTATTAAATAAATGTGGAGTCAAAAATAAAAAATACAATATATCACCTCATATCATTTTCACATATTATAATCTTAATCCATATATAGAGTATTTAATTCCATACGTAGACTATTGTTGAAGACTAAGTCAACCCCTCTTGCTATTTTTGTCCTATATATAACCCTAATATTTAGCACGATATCTCATGTGCTCAACACACTCCCCATCTTCACTAGAAGCAAAGAGAAAGAAAACCTGAAAGCTTTCTAACCGTCGATAAGGGGTTTTTCTGAATTTTTTCAATAAATGGTTTCACTGTTTGTCATTCTCAACTTTGGTTATGTTGGACTAGTGTTTATCTTCGTGTTGTTTACGGGGGGCTGTTCTGCTAATACCTCTCGACTAAGTTTTATTCGAAAAGTTGTCCAAGATTTTGAGTACAGTGAGCCTATTGTTAAATCGGCTGTGGCTAAAGAGCGTTTCATGGTGCTGCTCTCCTCCGTTTACACTTCCATGACTGTTTTGTCCATGTAATTCATCTATGCGTCTCTTTACTAACAAGTGAATTGTTACATAGTAGCTCTTCAAATGGATTTTACCCACAAAAAACGATTTCATACTAAGTAGAATTCGAAATATAGCTAGTTATCATTTGAATCACATTCTACATTTTAATTTCATTTCATTCTTACCAATCTTAGTTGTCAATAGTAATGTGTAATTTTTTTTAGTATATTCTTATGTCAAAGAGTTATTTATAATCATTATTAAATTCACTAAAGAAACTTTCAAAAACATTCACTAAAAGATCAAAACTTGGATGGTAAGAAAATATAGCCCTATTAAACATGTCTGCCTTTCTTTGGTAAGAAAGAAATGTTTTTCATTCTTCTTACTTTTAGAATTTTTTCTACAAATGCCTAAAAAGAATCGCACAATTCTTGCTTAGATTAGTTATTCAACTTATTTCAGGACCACCTCAGTACACAAAGTTAAACCTAACTATTATCAGACCAAAAAAGTATTTTTATCATCCAACCATATGACTTTATCAACCCAATGTTAATGGCCATGCTTTCGTAGGTTGCATTATGAGCAGTCCCAATCTTATTTCATCATTAAATTGACCCACCAGAGATAATGCAGGCCCCCATTTACAAAATAATTATTTATATTGTTAGTATTATTCTAATGCCCTTGTGAGTTGAAGCAATCACATTAGATTATATATATATATACATACTATTATTAGTTATTATTTGATATTATTTTGAGATATTAAATGTGATTTAGAGTTAGGAAAATTTTCAGCTCTATCGCTTTATGAAATAGTATTCCTTTTTTTTTTTTTTTAAAAGACATGGAAAGTATTATTATTTAAAGATTGTTATATTAAACTGATTAAATGATTTGCGTTGTCAGCAGGTTGTGATGCGTCAATACCCTGAAGGACACATCTTCTTTCATAGGATAGCAGACTGCTACTCCAAATAACATTCGGTGAGAGGATATGAGGTTATTGATCAAATCAAATCCAAGGTTGAACAAGTCTGTCCTGGAGTTGTTTCCGTGCTGATATTGTAGCAATTGCTGCTCGTGACTCTACTGTAATTGTATGTTTCTTCTTATGTTTTATTTGAAGTGATTTAAAAATTACAAATAAAAATAAAAAAATAAAAAAGCTATACATAAAATGCTTTTTCCAGGACACTTTCAAAGTTATATATATACTTTTTTTTCTTAGAAAATATAAACACTCGGAGTGTTATTTTATCTCAAAAAATTATTTTTGTTTGCAAAAGTGAAAAAACAAAATCAACCCAACTTTTGAAACTACAATTACTGTTTCTTATAAAAATATAATATCAAAGTAGAACATCTTGTTTGAAGCTTTTTTTATTATTTTTTAGACATATATGCTTTTTTAATATTTAAAAGCCTTTTTAATTTTGAAATTTGAGATTATTATAATAATATTTAAAATTCTCATCAAGAAAGATTAAAATTGACAAAAGTGAAGTGGTTCAATATTAAATTCCTCAAACTATATATCGTGAGTCTAATTTAATGTTTATCATCTGCCTCTTCTAATTATACTTTAAAGAAATGACCTAAATTATTTTATGATCCAAAACATATTTAAAATGGTACATTTTTTTATCCAGGGTACTGGTAGCACCCGTCACCTTTTTAGATCTTTATCCAATATTACAAATATGTCGAATAACACCTTTTAATATTTTATCTCAAATACAACGATTTTACATACTTGAAAGGCATTTGATGATACCCAAAATTAAATCACGTGACGCATTATAATAATCAAATCAGACAACTTAACAAATAAAAATAAATGGTCCAACCAGAAAATGAAGAGGGACAAGTCCTCTATATATAATTG
>JAIZFV010000029.1:0-216949 GCA_021234005.1 Nephelium lappaceum
TTGTTGTAGAGTTGTCCACGCTCATACATGCTATTTTAGGTTTGATAGATCTTTTCAGGGAGTAAGTAACAATGCAGGAAACTCACACAATGGCAGTAGTTACTCACAGAATGGAAATGGATACTCTGCACCAGTCTGGCAATCTGACAAGAATCAGTTTCACGGCAATTTTTCCCAAGCTCATCTTCTTCAGTCAGCTGCTCACTTTGCTACTCCAAACACAGTCAATGATAGTGCTTGGTATGCTGATACGGGAGCAACTGATCATGTCACCTCAGATTTGAATAATCTCTCCATCTCATCAGAATTTCAAGGCAATGAGAAACTTGCAGTTGGCAATGGGCAGCAACTACATATATCACACATAGGTAATTCCTATGTTTTGTCCTCAACTTCAAACACAAGAGCATTAGTTTTAAAAAAGATTCTTTGTGTACCTAGCATCACAAAAAATCTCATAAGTATCTCAAAACTAACATATGACAATAATGCATATGCTGAGTTTGATTGTGATACTTGTGTGATTAAGGACAAGGATACTCACCAGGAGCTGCTCCGAGGAACACTTAAGAATGGATTGTATCAATTGCAGTTGGTGAGAGATAAGCAAACTAATGCAGCGAAGAAGACTGGTGATATGTCTTCAACGTTTACTTCTCGAACCCAGTTTATGGTATTGATAATAGAACCTATTACTCTTCAGTTGATAAGACTAGTGATGTTGGTTTAAATGTTGGTGACAATTTGATAAGCACTGCTAGCATGAATGTTGCAACAAACACATGTGATTCTGTTTCAATAATGATGTGAATATGATGAACTCTACTAGTATGAATGGAATTACCTTGTTGGATTCAAGTAGTATGCATGAGAAAATGTGGCACTTAAAGCTAGGCCATCCCGCTCCTTTGGTTCTTAGACGGTTTTGAAACATTTGCATCTTAAACACAGTTCAAGTAGACAACTTCTATGTGATGCTTGTAGGTTGGGAAAATTACATCAACTACCTTTTCAGCAGTCAACATTTAAGGCTCGAACACCTTTAGAACTAGTTTATACTGATTTATGGGGACCTTCTCCTATGTTGTCAATAGAAGGGTATAGATACTATGTGTTGTTCATAGACTCTTACTCACGGTATACTTGGTTTTATCCTCTCAAGCTGAAGTCTGATGTCACTCAAGCCTTCCTTATTTTTAAGAAAACTGCAGAACTGCAATTTAGTTGCAAACTTAAGTCTCAGCTGATATGGGTGCTGAGTACAAACCAATAGCTACTATTTTAAAAGAGTGTGGAGTACATTTTCGAATGTCATGTGCCTACACACATCAACAAAATGGTGTACCTGAACGTAAGCATAGGCATGTAGTGGAAATGGGACTTACTTTGCTAGCTCAAGCAGGTATGCCTCTGATTTTCTGGGTAGAAGCTTTTCAAGCCTCAGTTCTGTTGATCAATAATTTGCCTACACCAATTCTTCAGCTTAAGTCACCATTTGAAATTTTGTTCAACAGAAAACCAAACTATAACTATTTTAAGGTCTTTGGTTGTACCTGTTTTCCTTATCTAAGACCTTATTCCTCACAAAAATTCAATTTTCATACATCAAAATGTATCTTTATAGGATATAGTTTACAACACAAAGGGTACAAATGTTTGCACCCATCTGGAAAAGTCTATGTGTCCAGAAATGTAGTATTCCATGAATGTGAATTTCCTTATCAGCAAGTTTTTCCTCCACAACCAGAAAACAAAGGTTCTTTTTCTAGTCTACCGAAGTCAAACTTGCTTCCTAACTCAATGCCAAAATTTTCAAAGGTCAGTTCCTTACCTTCTACCAGAACATCTTCATTTGAACCATCCAAGTTAAATACTTCATGTCATCCAATGATTACTAGAAGCAAAACTGGTTCATTGAAACCAAAAACTTACTCTGCTATCTGCAAAGCACCTACTGATTTAGTGCTAGAAGTGAACCTAGAACTGTCCATGAAGCCTTGTTAGATCCTCGATGGCAACAGGCTATGCAAGAGGAATATGATGCTTTACTTAGGAACAATACTTGGACATTGGTACCATTTGATAACTCTATGAGTGTAGTGGGTAGCAAATGGGTCTATAGAATTAAATACAAATCTGATGGTTCTGTGTTGAAGTACAAGGCTAGATTGGTGGCAAAAGGATTCCATCAAGTTTCTGGTATAGATTATTTTGATACTTTTAGCCCAGTTATCAAACCTGCTACAATCAGAGTTCTTTTCACCTTGGCTGTCACTTTTGGATGGGAAATACATCAAGTTGATGTAAATAATGCGTTTTTACATGGTGATTTAAGAGACAGTTTTTATGGAGCAACCACAAGGTTTTGTCAATTCTCAATCCTGGTTTTGTTTGTAGATTGAACAAGGCTCTCTATGGATTAAAACAAGCACCTAGAGCTTGGTTTTTAAAGCTCAAAACAGCTCTCTGTCAGCTTGGTTTTATTGCTTCAAAATCGGATGCTTCACTTTTTATTAAAAGGAAGAAGGTCAAGTTCTGTTTCTGTTGGTGTATGTGGATGATATACTTCTGACTGGTACTGATAAACTTCTCATTAATCAAGTATCTGTGAGCTTAATTCTCAGTTCTCATTGAAGACTTTAGGTCAGGTCAGTTACTTCCTTGGTTTTGAAGCTACTAGGACAGCTGAAGGACTACATCTTACTCAAACAAATATATCCTTGATTTGCTTAACAAGACTAATATGTCCTGCTCTAAGCCTTGTTCTACACCTATGTCAGCTGGAATCAAACTATCAAGCACTCAGGAGCACCATTTTCTGATCCATTTCTCTATCGCAGCACAATAGGAGCTCTTCAGTATGTTACTTATACCAGACCTGACATCTCCTTTGCAGTAAACAAGCTCAGTCAGTTTTTGTCATCTCCTACAGATATCCATTGGTCAGCTTGTAAACGCATACTTCGTTACTTAAAGGGTACAGCTCATCTTGGGTTATTTTTTAAACCTGCAACTCATCTTCATCTCGAAGTGTTTAGTGATGCAGATTGGGCATCAAGCGTTGATGATAGAAGATCTACAGTGGGTGTCTTGTCTTTTTAGGTGATAATCTTCTTACTTGGAGCTCTAGAAAGCAACAGGTTGTTGCTCGTTCTAGTGCTGAAGCTGAGTATCGTGCCTTGGCTCAAGCTTCAGCAGAGGTTCTCTGGTTAACTTCCTTATTTCAGGAGCTTGATCTCAAACTGTCACAGGTACCTATCATTTGGTGTGATAGTTTGAGTGCTAAGTCTCTTGCCCAGAATCCTGTTTTGCATGCTCGAACCAAACATATTGAGATAGATATTCATTTTGTCAGAGAAAAGGTTGCTGCAGGTCACCTTTCGTACAATATATTCCTACTGATCATCAAAAGGCAGACATTCTTACTAAGGCCTTAGCACAAACACGGTTTACTGATCTTTGCTCCAATCTGTCCTTAGGTTTTTCACCTAAGTTCATATTGAGAGGGGATGTTAGAGATCAACCTCAAGCTCACATATCTTTGCAAGAAATTAAGTCAAGTAACAGCTTAGCTAAGTCAGTCACTATTGCTTACCCAGCTTACTCACTTAGCATCTAAGCCACTCATCAGCTTAGTGATGAGGTGTACTTTCTGTTAGTTTTGGAGGGAAAGTTTTTTGTTGTATAAAAAGACTTGTTGAAAAGATTTTTCAAAGTAATTTCTAGACTAAGAAAATAGAATCAGTTTTTGAGATCTCTCTGCAAATTCTCCTAACAAATCATCAAACACTCTTTGTTCATTCGTTCTTTACACATATATATATTATTGTACACAGTATATATTATAAGTACAGATATTATAATTAGAAACCTACTGATATATACTCTAAAATATGACTAGAAATATGGTTCTAAAAACTGGAAGGAGAGAGCCATACATAAGTGAGAAAATTTACCATAAACACAATGTCAAAGAGGCTCGAACCCATCTCTCTAAGGCAGAGATAGGAGGAGTGGTGCTACTGCACTAACCCATAAGCGAGCATCTCGTTTTGATGTCTACAACATTGAGTTATTTTCATTTACTATTTCTTTTGACTTGAATTAACATTAATTCATAAACATTTTTTTTGGCATTTTTAAAATCGTCAAGAAGAAAATGATAATTTATTAATCGTTAATAAGGAAAATGAAAATAACTCTTTCCGACAATTGAAATAATAGTATTTCTTTTTTCTAAAAATAAAAAAAGAAAAGAAATATTCATATGTTCACACATCATCTTTAGTATACCTTTTCTTTAATCAACTTAAACATTTGTAAAAAATAGTTATATGTTATTTAAAACTGATGTAGAGGAGTTTAATTAAAAAAATATATTATAATTGATATAATGAAAAAAAAAAAAAAAAATCAACACCATGGTAGAGCATATTCACAAAGGCATTGAACTTACAAGACTAGCCTTGTGTTTGGCCTCAACTAACAAATAGAAAAATGGATCATCAGGGTGGGTACAGCGTAGAAGAGCATAGACCTAGATACACCTGATCACTACGAGCAAACTGCTTTGCTTGCTACGTATACCTTTAAAGGGAATCCAACGGTCGAGAGCTGAGCTGGCCTTCGCTGCGCTGCATTCTTTCTCTCGTTATCAAGGCAGAACCATCACCACGCCTCTATTATTAATTGATTTATTATTCCAATTTTTCAATTTTTTTTTATTAATTTAATTTAATTTAATGTTATTTATAGGTTGCCAAACCGATGGCTTTTGCTGAGTGGGGTTCCCATAAAAAAAAAAAAAAGTCAAATCTTTCTAATAAACGCAACATAACATTATCACCATCTTCTTGGTTTTTTTTTTTTTTTTTGGTCAAAACATGTTATTTTCTAATAAAAAATGTCAACTTTATCTCCACCATGTGCCACCGGTTTGGTTTTTCACTTACCATTCTATAGGGAACTTTCCATTGGAAGAAAGTTCTAAGTAAATAAATATTTAAGAAGCCATGCTATGATCGCTATCAACCTACTACTTAAACCAATTTGGCTATGAGTGCTATTTATCAACTTGTGCTCGACTTTTTTAATTATTACAATCTTAAATAGGAATTACTTCTCGGGTAGTCTATTATTATTAATTTGGCTAGATATTTAGAAGAAGATAGGTTATACCCACATAATTATTCTCCTAGTTAAGATTAAAAAAAAAATTATTATACTAATTAAAAATTTTGAAGTATACACTAACATTATGTATAGTGATTGTATTCCCTTTTTTTTTTTTTTTATTTGAAAAATGTTTGAGTCCCACTTTATTCTTAAGAGTATAAATGTGAAAAGTTTATGATGTTAATTCACCAAAATAGTAATCAATTTTGCTATAATAATTGTTGTAATACTAGATTTACACACATTAAAACCTTAACCTTATGTTGACAATTACTAACAACTAATTAAAGATTGAAATATGAATTTGAATCATATGTTTTGTTATTTTCCTATATCTGAAAGTAGTGTTAATTTATTTATTTTTCGATGATAAAGTTGTTGGAAAATAATTAATGTGATATTTATATCTATTTTCAATATTAGTTGTTTTGTATTTTTATTTAATATGATACAAATAATTAAAAATAAATAATGTAACAAATTTTAAACTATTTTTATGTAAACATCAATAAGATTTTATTTATAATTAAGATATAATAATGATATGGTATAATGATAATAATAATAATAACACTAATAATTACAATAGTGTTAGGTTAGAATAACATAAAATCATGACTTAAAAAAGTGACATCAACATTCATTCATTCATTTTCACTTAATTCAAAGATTGTTATCAATTTTCAAATTATTCACTTTTTTTCAACATTGGACTAAATGAAAATGGATGAATGAACTATAATAAGTTATTCTAAAAACAAAAATGGACTAAAGTCATTTTTTTTTAAGTCAAAATTTTAAGTTATTCTAGTCAAGTCCTAACAATAATAATAATAATAGAACTATAATAAAGTCCCCGTTTTTAAAAAAACAAAAATGCAAGTCAACCGAATTTGGTAAAATCATTTGAAGTAACTCATCTAATGTAATCAATTTGAGCACATTTACATGATAAATAATGCTAGGCTTCCCAATTTTTTTGAGTTCAAATCCATATCAAAACGATATAATATGTAAGTTATCAACATCTTATAAATCACTGTGATCATTAATATGATGTTGATAACTTACATATCATGTCATTTAGACATGAATTTCGGTAAAAATTTTGAAAATAATAGCATTACTCGTACATGATTCCTCTGTTTAGAATGTTCTAAATAAGGATTGTAATATGCAAAATCAAATTGTTGATTTATATCATAAATCCATCTACAGACGGAATTCTTTTCTTTTTTTTTCATTAATTTTCAATGTAAATAAATAAATTCTAAAAATTACTCAGTTAATCAGATAAACTCATAAACATGATGTGATTAGTCCTATTTTGTAATTGAGGAGCCAAACCCTATATATTGTGCTATCTGCCGGAGCAATAGGTTAAAGAAAAAAGTAAGTAAAGAAATTAAATGCTGCCAAATATTTTCCATACAAGGCTAGCCAAACATTGTAATTCAATCGGGTGCAAATAAAGCACAACAAACACAATAGAGAATTGCTTTTCACAATTGCATTCCTAAATCACTGCAATTATCGACTGTCTCTACTGGATCAGCTTTAAAAACAACACTCCGCCTTATGAAAAGAACATTATTTGATGATTTGTAATTGTTGTATTTTCTTTAAAATAGTTACAATAAAATCTAATATTAATAGTACAATTTACGAGATTAAATATTACATATATGACTCATAAATTTACTATCAAAACACCGATAGATCATTATTATCATGATAAGGTAAAAAACTTTTCATACATATTACTAAAATATGCGTGATGAAAGTTAGTCTCTAGCACATGTATGAATTGAAAGTGAACTAATTATTTGAGTTACAACTTATTGTATTGGAATTATTGCATTAGATTACCTAAAACATTTTCTACACAATTAAAAACAATAGCGGTTTACACAACTAGTAAATTTGATAGAATACGTGCTTAAATGAGAATGTGACATAATAAGATAAACAAATTACGAAAAAATTGAGACAAATTCTATCATCGATAAGAACAACTTGTTTGTGTTTTGAAATTTAATAACAATAATTTGGAGACAAACAGAAAGCAATATGGTTACTCAAAGGAAGGTGTGGATTTTGACGCAAAATAGATAAATCAGGGTGAAAATGACAGATACATAAATAGCGAGACTTGGTGGAGCCCAAAGCGCAAAGGGTATCAAAGTCAAGATCATGCATTCACGGGATGATTAAAACTTAAACGAGTAATATTACGTCGTATGGTAGGATTTATTAAAAATTATTTTTAAAAATAGAAAATAATATAAATATAAAATAATAAATAAAATAATTATTTGAAAGAAAACGTAATAATTTATTTTTAAAATAATATATTTTAAAAATTATAAAAAATATAAAAAATTATTTTTTAATTTTTATTGTAGTTTTTAATTTTTTTTTTACATTTAAAAATATACTTTAGAAAACATAACATCAAACATTTTTATTTATTTTTTATATTGATAACTTATATATTACACAATTTAAATATGAATTTAGGTAAAAATTCGTTGAGTTGGATGTTGCTCAAATTTAAATATTAAAATTCCAAAAATACCCACGAGGGTGATGATCGATGTCAGCATCATCAACTTGAAAAATAACCAACAGCAAGAGAGGGAGAGGTAGTGGAGCCCACTGGAGGAAGAGAAGGGATTTAACGGGGGGGGGGTCAAATAATGAAAGCCGTTGCTGTTTATGTATAAAAGGGAGACGCCAATGCCTCTTCTCATCTCATCACTGCTTTCCATGGCCCCTACTTTATCTCTATATTGAATCTCATATAACTCTACTCTTCTCTCTCTCAATATATATATACACATACATACCATACATACTTGTTGTTTCGGTTTGCTGGGTCCATTAAAATGGCCAAGGCTATTACTCTTGAGGAGATCAGGAATGAGACTGTCGATTTGGTATTCTTTTTTCTCTTCTCTCTAACGCTCTCTTGTTTAATTCGTCTTTCATTTCAACTTGAATGTTTTTGGTTTCTGACTATGGAGATAAGATCAGTGAACCTGTTTTTTCGATTTTGGTCTTGTTTTGAAACCCACTTGTGGTTGTTAGATCACACACAAACAGAGATATTCCCAGTCGATCCAAGACAAAATTCCACGCTTTTTCAGATTTTCTTTTAAACGAGACTACGTGTTTTGTCTGATGAATATACATATACAATGTTGTTTTCAACATTTGTTTTAAATTTTCTTTTACAACTTCTATTTTTTCTCGGAAACCAAATCGACCCCATCCTAGATAATATTGTTTCCAACATGGATATAAGACGTGTGAGATTTATGGAGCTGGGTTTGTATAGCTATAAAGTCCAATGTTTTGTAATGAAATGAATATTAAATCGAAATTGTTTGGATCAAGTGCGTACAAATTTCTCTCTCTCTCTCTCTCTCTCTCTCTCTCTCTCTCTCTCTACATATTCTAAATGGAATTAAAAGTACTTTTTTTCCGTGGTACTTTTGCCTTTTTCTGTGTTATAGAAAAATGCTTGTTTTAACTGTTTTTCGCTGGTAACTCTCTCCTTCAACGGTACCTCTCTACGCTGCTCTATCTGATCACCTATTTATTTACTTATATTTCTCGGTAACCAACTGGGCTTCTCTTTTTCTGATTTTTTTGTCCCCTTTTATTTCTCTTCAACTGCACGCTCCTCTCCTCCACATGCTATCTATTTGTCTTCGAAGCAGTGAGCGCGTGTTCGCCACGTTCCAATCACATGTTGAGAAAGTGCTACTAACTATTTCCACTTGCCACGGAGCACTTTTTCCATCTTCCGCTGTCAACGCTTTCTTGTCGGAAGCTCCGAGCTACGCTCTCCGATTCCCCGAGTCAACTTTTCATGACTCATTTAATTCTTCAGAGTGTACAAGTACAAAAACACAGATTTATTTATTATTCAAATTAACTGAATTTTGGGTATATTTTAAAATTTAAATATATCAAGGAAATATATATATATATATAGATATATATAACATTGATGATGATTAAGATGAGAAATTGTATTGAGAAATAGATATGTGATGGTGGATTGATTGGTGTTAACAGGAGCGTATCCCAATCGACGAAGTGTTTGAGCAGCTGAAATGCAACAGAGAGGGTTTGAGCTCCGACGAAGGAGCCAACAGGCTTCAAATATTTGGCCCCAACAAGCTAGAAGAGAAGAAGGTTGGGCCTTTTTTTTTTTTTTTTCATCAAACCCTTTTCTTTTTGTTGAATTCTGAGGTTGGTTGTGCTTGACCTTGTTTTTCGAAATACAAAAATGAACAGGAAAGCAAAATACTAAAGTTTTTGGGGTTTATGTGGAACCCACTCTCATGGGTGATGGAGTCAGCCGCCATCATGGCCATTGCTTTGGCTAACGGTGGTGGGAAGCCCCCGGATTGGCAAGACTTTGTTGGTATTATTTGCTTGTTGGTAATCAACTCCACCATTAGTTTCATTGAAGAAAACAATGCTGGTAATGCTGCTGCTGCTCTATGGCTGGTCTTGCTCCTAAAACTAAGGTATTCATCTTTTAAGTTAGGCTTGTTATTTATTATTTATTTATTTCCATGAAAGCTGAATAATGATTGTAATCTAAATGATATGTTTCTTTATTTTTTTTAATATATAGTTTATTTATTTGTTTATTAAAAATAAAATTATCTAAGAACTGTTAATTTAACATTTGTGTCCTTTTAATATTAGAATAAAATTAGAATTTTGTTATTTTTTGAAGGATAGATTTCGATAAATAATTTAAATTAAGTGAAAAGTTAGATTTTTTTTTTTTTTTTTGAGTTTTTGACGTGTAGAGTGGGAAAATGGAACAATTTTATTATCTTCATCAATTCTCAATTACACAGCTAATCCATTTTTCTGATCAAGTTTCTCAATTTTAAATTGTTACGTTACTAGCATAGGCCATATATTGTTTTGTGGATGAATATTTTGTTGTTACTTGTTAGACTAATATTATGCATATACAAGTGATTCTTATAAGAACTGCAACCAAAATGCATATGAGAGAGAGATGCATATGGATACTATGAAAATTGGTTTACTGTTTCTGTAATAATGGTTTTTCATAAAAATGCATGTGACAAGGTATAATACAAATTTTCACTCTTTTATCCTATGGCATATGAATAGGTGCTTAGGGATGGTAAATGGAGTGAGCAAGAAGCTGCAATCCTGGTTCCGGGAGACATCATTAGCATCAAGTTGGGTGACATCATCCCCGCTGATGCTCGTCTTCTTGAGGGTGATCCGTTGAAGGTTGATCAATCTGCCCTCACTGGAGAATCCCTCCCCGTGACCAAGAATCCTGGGGATGAAATTTTCCTCAGGTTCACTTGCAAACAGGGTGAAAATTGAGGCTGTGGTTATTGCCACTGGTGTTCATACATTTTTCGGAAAGGCTGCACATCTTGTGGACAGCACCAATCAAGTTGGTCATTTTCAGAAGGTGCTTACATCCAATCGGGAACTTTTGTATCTGCCTCCATTGCAACTGGAATGTTGGTTGAGATCATAGTCATGTACCCAATTCAGCACCGCAAATATCGGGATGGAATTGACAATCTCTTGGTTCTCCTGATTGGTGGCATTCCCATTGCTATGCCAACTGTTTTGTCCGTGACAATGGCCATTGGTTCTCACAAGCTATCTCAGCAGGGTGCCATCACAAAGCGTATGACTGCCATCGAAGAATTGGCTGGTATGGATGTCCTATGCAGTGATAATACAGGGACATTGACCCTTAACAAGCTGAGTGTGGACAAGAACTGGTTGAGGTGTTTGCAAAAGGGTGTGGATAAAGAACATGTGCTGCTTCTTGCAGCAAGAGCTTCTAGAACTGAAAATCAAGATGCCATTGATGCTGCCATTGTTGGAATGCTTGCTGATCCGAAGGAGGTTTGATTCTTTTTACATCCACAGTTCTTTGTTAATTGTCCTTGAAAAGAAAGGCTTGAATTAGCGTAACGATAAACTCTACGTGTACATTATGCAGGCACGAGCTGGTATTAGAGAGGTGCACTTCTTCCCATTCAATCCCGTGGACAAGAGGACTGCTTTGACATACATTGATTCCGAGGGCAACTGGCACAGATCAAGCAAAGGTGCCCCGAACAGGTACCCTTGCTATTTGATATCCTGTTTGACCATCGTTGGAAAACATAAATGGAAAAGTTGATTGCTATGTGCTTCTCTTAACAATTTTTATTCTTTGAACAGATCTGAATCTTTGCAGTGCAAGGGAAGATCTTAAAAGGAAAGTGCATGGTATTATTGATAGTTTGCTGAACGCGGTCTTCGGTCATTAGCTGTGGCTAGACAGGTTTTTTATCTATATTTTCTGAACTGCATTATCTTTACCCTTTTAAAGTGGAAAACATTCTCTTATTGTGCCATGTCCAATATGTTTGCAGGAAGTTCCTGAGAGAAGTAAGCAAAGTGCTGGTGGTCCATGGCAATTCGTTTGGTTTGCTACCACTCTTTGATCCTCCTAGGCATGACAGTGCTGAAACCATCCGCAGGGCTCTCAATCTTGGAGTTAATGTCAAGATGATTACTGGTAATCTAGTTTATTCATTTACCTGCCCCACAAGATCAGTTATTTGCTTCCTTAAATAAATGCTCACTTGTACAACAACAATGCTCAGGTGATCAACTTGCCATTGCTAAGGAGACTGGGCGGAGACTTGGAATGGGAACTAACATGTACCCTTCTGCTTCTTTACTTGGTCAAGACAAGGATGCAAACCTGGCTTCCCTTCCTGTTGAAGAGTTGATTGAGAAGGCTGATGGATTTGCAGGGGTGTTTCCAGGTGGGCGCTTTTAAAATGTTGGCTGCTCACACAAAATCAAGTTTTAGTACTCTCATATATTGCATAATTTGGACAAATTGTCGCTTACAATTTCTTTTGTTCTGCTGTAGAGCACAAATATGAAATTGTGAAGAAGTTGCAGGAGAAGAAGCACATTTGTGGCATGACGGGTGATGGTGTCAATGATGCCCCCTGCTCTAAAGAAGGCAGATATTGGTATTGCTGTTGCTGATTGTACAGATGCAGCAAGAGGTGCTTCCGACATTGTTCTCACTGAACCTGGATTGAGTGTTATTATCAGTGCTGTGCTGACTAGCAGAGCTATTTTCCAGAGGATGAAGAACTATACAGTCAGTTCAACGCTTCTTTTTCGTGTTTTTTCAAAGATAATCTCAAGTTTCCAATTTAATTGACTTATATAAGTTTTCTTCGTTCTTTTAATTTTTCAGATCTATGCAGTCTCAATCACAATACGTATTGTGGTAAGTAGATACTGGCTGGATTTATGCAATACGATTTACTATGAAAAGAATGCATGTTGACTGTTCCTGTGTTTGTCTCTAATTTTGCAGTTTGGGTTCTTGTTGATTGCGTTGATATGGCAGTTTGACTTTTCCTCCATTCATGGTTTTGATTATTGCCATTCTAAATGATGGTGAGTTTTTAATGCGTTCTCATTCTTCCTTCTATTTTATGTGCTTACAAGGCCTGGTCATTTGGAGTAGTGAGACCATTAACTCTTGTATCTCTTAGGCACAATTATGACAATCTCGAAGGATCGAGTAAAACCGTCTCCCTTGCCTGATAGCTGGAAACTGAAAGAGATATTTGCTACTGGAGTCATGCTGGAAGTTACTTGGCATTGATGACTGTCATATTTTTCTATGTAGTACATGATACCGATTTCTTCCCTGTAAGAGAGACTTGAGTTTCCTTTTGCCAGCAATGTACATTTGATAAAACATAGAAAGATCCTTTTGTAATTTTTGTTCAGCTTGTAATTTCCATACTCATTAATGCAGGAGAAATTTAATGTAAGATCTTTAAGGGACAATGACCATGAAATGATGGCTGCTTTGTATCTACAAGTGAGTATTGTGAGTCAGGCATTGATCTTTGTGACCCGATCACGTAGCTGGTCCTATCTGGAACGCCCTGGACTTCTCTTACTCACTGCATTCGTAATTGCTCAGCTGGTAAGAATTATTGCACGTTATAATATCCTATTGCAACGCTATTTTCAGCAAAGCATCATAGACATGACATATATTTAGGTTTTTTACATATGATTAAACACTTGAGTTATTTTCAGGTGGCCACTTCAATAGCAGTTTATGCCAACTGGGGTTTTGCAAAAATTAAAGGTATCGGTTGGGGATGGGCTGGCATCATATGGCTGTATAGTATTATCTTCTATATCCCACTTGACCTAATGAAGTTTGCCATCCGTTACATCTTAAGCGGGAAGGCCTGGCGCAACTTGCTTGAAAACAAGGTATATTGTCTATCCTCCACAATAGTCTTTTCTATGCTAGAATGAGGCATTCTAGTAGTTGGATGAATAAACTGAACACCGTTACTTCTTTGCTTATGAAACAGACTGCCTTCACCACTAAGAAAGATTACGGTAGGGAGGAGAGAGAAGCTCAGTGGGCTCATGCTCAAAGGACCCTTCACGGGCTTCAAACCACCAGAAACTACTAATCTGTTCCCTGAAAAGAGCAACTATAGAGAGTTGTCTGAGATTGCTGAGCAAGCCAAGAGACGAGCAGAGGTTGCTAGGTAAATTACCATTCAAATAACCTTCCTATAACGCCAGCTGCTAGTGCAGTTGGCTAAATACCTCTTCCGCCTTATATGAGGTTGAGGGTTTGATCCCTCCTAGTGAGTATTAATAAACACTAGTATGGGTTAACCTCTCTCATTTTGTTATAAGATTTTGCAGTAGTAAATATAAATCTTGAGACAGTACCTTTCTTCTTGGATTTAGTACACTAACCAGGAGCTTTTTGTTGTTTCTCTCGGTGGTTGTAGGCTTCGGGAGCTTCACACGCTTAAGGGTCATGTCGAGTCAGTGGTGAAGCTGAAGGGGCTGGACATCGAGACAATCCAGCAGCATTATACAGTGTGATAAAAGCAGAATAACAGTACTTGAGAATGAAAGGGTTGCTCCAATGACATACCCCAATTCAAGAGAAAGGTCTAATTAGTAAAAAGTTTCTAGACGTGGAGAGCATTTTCTGTGTTATAATTCTCCTACTCTGTTTACGTTTCCTTTCTTATGTGTTGCCAATGCGGGAAGAAAGGATTGTGTTTTCGGTTGCTTTTGCTTCAATATATAGGAGCAATGTAATGTCACTTGTTACACACTTTTCTAGCTTTAATTCCATGTTCTATTTGACATCTCTATGCTACTGCACAATGTTATGATAATAATTTTCTTGTCACCTTTTGATTGATTAGTGATTTTTAACCACTATATAAGGTGACAAGAAACACTATTTCTATGATATATTGATACCATGAAAACTTGTACAAGTAAGTACAAATATGAATTATGATGCAGCAGAAGTTCAGTAATTATATATGCAGAAGGAAATGGTGTTGATATAAGATTCATCAGTACATCTACACTTGTTGCTTAATGTAGTTAGAAAACAGCAGTTACGATATATAAACCAACACTTTGAAAGCCTTTTCTCCATAGCATGTGTGGCTTGAAACCAGTTTAGTAACCAGCCACTTTACGCTTCTAAAATCGGAAAAAGGCATGGTGGAGGATCAAGTTGCGCATTTCTTATTAGAGAAGGTTAAGTTGAAGATACAATTTATGGTGTGGATTTCAGGATTTGTTGAAGGGTTTTGAAAGAAAACGTATTAGAAGTTTAGTAATTATGAAGAAAATATCGTAAAAATATAAATTATAATGTGATGTGGCTTTTTTATATTTTGAAGAGATCTTCTTCTATGTGGCATTAACTATGGATGAATTTGTAAAATGGTACTATAAAACCATAATGAGTTATATACCATCATCCACTTTTATAAATTTTAAAGACAAAATTGACCTCGTTTAAAATGAATGTCTAACTTTCTTCCACCAAATTTCAAAGAAACAAGAACGGTTGTATGGTCTTCGCAAATTGATTCGTGAAAAGAGAATCGATGGTGGAGCGATGGACTACTAGATCGATGGTGACGAAGGAGTTGTAAATGTAAATAGTTTGTAAGACTTCACAAGACTTTTTGGTTGCGAACTGCAAACGGTTTATGGTAACAAGTTAAGAAAACACGATTTATAATTTCACCACAAACTAATCATTCCTAATTTAGATGCAAAACTCTGATGTTGTTTATATTCAAATATCTCAACATATAATTAAGGTCAGATAACTACAACATGTAGATTATTAGTGGAAAATTATCTTAGATTTTGAGCTTGATCAACCTTCAGCAATATTTATAGAGAGATTCACAACTTATGACAACAAATGAGTTTCAATAAAAATGGTTAGCTTCTTGATGTCAAGATTGGTGAAGAACACCAAGTTTGAAATCTTCTGCTAATTTGTGACGATAATATGTCTAAATAAGAGTTAGCAAGTCTCTTTAATGAATGGCAATAAATAAATATATATATATATTGAAAATAGTGAAGGGCAATATTGATAATTCATTTAGCATATGTCTTTAAAACATAAGCTACACAAATTTTGGATTTTATAGCATTAAATGATAACATTCTTTCTTTTATGCAATGAAAAGACTGTCTATTATAGTATATTATAATTAAATGCTATGTTAGTTAATCACTTTGTAACATATCATTAGTAATAACTTTTTATTATTAAATATATAGCATATAAGATGTTCTATTAATAATATGAAGAGTTTTTAAATTAATTAAGCATTTGTGGTTATAATAGCACAATAGATAAGTTACTGAATTCAAAATTATTAATATGTTATAAAATTATCATTAAATAATTCTAGTGTTAGTTTAAAAACTCAACAATGTTTTGGTGCAATTAGGTGGAATTTTCACTATTTTTTTTGAACTATAAATTTGAAAATTAGAGAGAAATACGACTTGAATACAATCTCTTTGATGTGACCCTAAGTGTTGTTGGATGAATATGTTGGAGAATTCCAATGACAGTGAACCACAACTAATGGCAGAAGTGTAGTTATAACACTTGGAAATGTCAAGTAGTGTTTGTATAATATGCTAAACGTGAGTGAATGTGTGTGCAATTTGCCCTTTATTATAATATGAGCAAAAGTAACTTTTCATGGATAAAAGTTGGTCAATAATTAGTCTTAGATGTGGTCTACGGAATCAGGGGAGGCTGTCGTAGATGTGATAAAAAACAGCCCATAAAGTGAAGGTAAAAATTATGCGACAACAGTGTAGAAAATGAAAGTAGAGTCTGCACTCTTTTGCTATAAAATTAAATCCAACGGTGCACAATTTGTTATCCAAAATAGCCCAGAGACGGCATTGTATTACACCCAAAACAGTCAACAATACAGCTCAATAACAGCCCCAAAAATCTGCAAAATACAACACAAACCAAAGTCCCAAAAACCGCAGAGAATTACAGATGAATGGCTTTAAGATGCGTAACAAAATCATTCTCCTTAAGACGTTATTCATCTCTACTAATTTTATGATATACAAAGTTGCAAATACGTCATTTTGATACAAAGAAGCCTTTGTTTCTTTGTGAGGTGCACTAACAATGACAAGCCAAAATACCGTCGAAATAGTGACAAGTTTAATATTAACGATTTCTATTTCTGCAAAAGGTAGAACATTACCGATATTTTTGTGAGAAACAAAGGTTATAAGAGATGTTAGAGATGTATTTTGTGTTAGTTTGACACACTTATTTATAGATTTCTTGAGACCAATAACTAGCATAACTGCCATTTCAAATTTAACAAATATGACATTTAGTAAAGGATTGTACCTTTTCATTATGAAAATTTCAATTTAATTTATTTTTAAAATTTATCTCACAGGATATTTTGTTATAGGATACATTGTATAGGCTCAATTTCATATTTCATCTAAAATTAGGGGTCTTAAAAAATAATGTATTTAGGTTCAATTTCATCTAAAATTAGGGATCTTATAAAATAATGTATTTTTTGGAACTATAATAATGAATTAATTTAAAAAATAAAAGTATTCACCTTTTGCATTGATCAAATATAATGTTCAAATACTCTATTTTTATCTAATTAATTATGTATAATGCGGTAGAAAAAAACTATTCAAAAATTAAAATCAACTGGTATAACCAAACAAAAAAATTAATAAAGTAATGAAATATTCATTTAAAAATAAAATATAGCTTCAAATTCATTTTTATCCAAAAACGAAGGAAAAAATTAGTTTTTACTAATTTTTTAATAATTTTTTTTTTAACCCTCAAGCAAACTATTTTTATATACTTAAGTTTATCTAATTATCTTTAAATCAAAATTTAAAAAGCACATAATTTAAACCCGATACCAGTTTTTAATGAAAAATAAAACCCGTTATCGGATTTTAATGGGCAATAAAATTTGATACCGCATTTTATTGCCTATTAAAATTTGATAGATTTTATGGAGGTCATAAAATCCTATACCGGATGGATTTTATGGCCCCATAAAATTCGGTATTGAATGTTATGGTCCATTAAATTTCTATCGTCATCTTCAACACTATATCTCGCTGGTAAACTCTATTTTCAAGCTAAATCCAACCAAGTTTAACCAAATTTAACCCTAAACATCAATACCTAAAATCTAGAAAAAATAAATAAAAATAAAAAACTCAAAAAACCACAAAAACTTCAAAAAATCCCAACAAAACTAAAACAATCAACAAATGAAGTTAAAGATCTCATATCATGAGCAATGAAAGAGGAGAATAAGATACGTAGGGGTAATTTGGGTAAAGTGGAATGTTCCAACTGAAAATTTTTTGTTTTTGCAATACACATCAATTTATTAAAATAAAATTTAGATAAATTAAAAAGTTCATAAAAATGAAAAAATCAAGAAGAAAACAAGGGGAAAAGCCGTCTCCTATCCTATATTATTATCCAAAAACTAAGTAAAAAAATTAAAAAATGACCCATGAAAAAAAGTAAAATTTTGCTTGGACCCAAAAGATAAAGTTATTCACTTTTAACCCAAAACAAAATTTCTTACATTTTTGTTATTTTTACATACATGAACATTTCCTGTGTAATATTGCATGTGAAAATGTTCTCATCCATTTGAAATGCCTACAAGTGAAAGTATTCTCGTGCAACGTTGTATGTAAAATATGTTCATATGCTTGAAACGTTTGAAGTTTTGTACGTAAAATATATTTTTGAAATGTAACGTTGCACATGAAATGTTTCAAAGGATTGAAAATGACTAAAAATTATTGAAGTTTCGTGCTAAAATGAATAATGCTTATTTTTGAATTAAAAACTAATTTGTCCTTTGTGTTTTGGTTAAAAGTGAATTTTTTTTTTGAAAAAAAATATCCCATTTGGTCCGAATTTTTAAAGTGGAGAAAATCTTGAATGAAAAAGTATAATCCAAATTCGGTTTGAAATTGTTCAGACCAAATCTTGTCCAAATCCAAAATTCCGAAAAATTCAAATGGGATTGTCCAAGTGCCAACAATCCTTGTTGATTTAACACTACTCACATTTTCACTTATTAAAAGCCAAAATTATTTACCAATACTAAATATCACTTTATGGAAGAGAACACTCGGTAAATCTAATAATATCATGAATTCAAATCGCTAAACCATAGGTAATACCTAAAAAAAGGAAAAAAAAAACAAGCTAATTGAAAAATATGTAAGCCAGTTAATATTAACAAGTATCAATTACTAAAAAATTAATCACTAATCAATTCTATGCTCAAATATTTTGTGGCCAAAATTACTAGAAATACCATATAATTAACCCAATTATTAGTGCAACGTTGAAGTGTATTTTCTTTGTGGGTTGGTTCAATTAATTATGATTATAAATGCATAAATGATATAGCATGACAAAAAAGCAATTCAAAGAACTACATTATTCTACCAAAATTCCACAGTTGAAGACATTCTTTGAGATGCATATATATATATATATATATATTAAGAGATGTTTTTTTTATTAAAAGTACAGTACTAGTACTCATTAAACAAAGAAAATCTAATAAATTCCAATCGCAACTAGTTGGAGTTTAAAAATTAAATGAGTTGAAATCAATGAGACATTTAAGAACATCGACTTGTAACTCAAGACATACAATATAACTTCCAATTTCACTAAGCAATTTATCATCACCCATCTCCTCCCTCCTGGTAAAAGAGACCTTAGCTTCACCAACCGGCTACTTATGAGTTGTTCCTCTTTGGTTTCCCTTTTTGCTTCTCTCTTCATTCTTGGTGGCATTCTCACTTTCTGAGGCCTTCTCGCCTTCTTAGTTAAAATTTTGGGATTTTGGTTAGGATTTGGAGCGATTTCGGTTGAGACATTTGCATGGTGGACACAAGTAGAGCATAGTGGATTGTCACCACATTTCAAAGGAACTAAACTATGAAGAGAGGAACTTTGAAGCCTACACACATTGAGATTTGTTTGAAGATTACGTTTCAAGGCATGGCTCCAAGCAAATAATCCTCTAGTTGACATAACCAATGCCGTGTCCACTTCATATTTCACTTTCTTGTATACCTCGCAAATGCAATCACCATTTTCATCCGGAATTCCCTTCTCATTGACGATCTTCAATAGAGGTGGCATGAAATGATTCACGTACTTCCTCGTAAATGTGCCTTGTACTATCTTGTTTGGCTCGAGAGAATAAATCCGTCTACCTTTGCTAATTCTCCCTTTCATCCTAGAACTCGAACAATGCTGCTAGTATGTCTAATAATAAGGGAGGAAAACAAACAATATCTATGAAATATAAGGTAACTTGAGGTGGTAGTGGTAGTGGTGATGGTTATTATATAAAAGATTAAATAGAAGGAATTTTGGGAATTCGGGTGACTATAGTGCAACCAGAGATATAAAAACGACAAGAATGCACAAAGAACAATGCAGAGAGAGAGAGTCCTTTCTTCTACCACCCATCAAGAAAAATATCGTGAAAACAAGAAGCTTCGGTGATGTGTGTAAACAAAGAATTGGTAGATGTTATAGGTGCCAATGTGACACTTTATAACATTTTAAGCTCAAAACATGCATTGGCATGCATATGGATGCCAGCCCACTGATTGCGATATAAGGAAATTTATGATATGAAAGGAAAAATCTTAGGGAACTCGAATGTGCGTGGCACATGGACTCACATGCATTCTTCGCTTTTTGGCACCAACCCGAACAGGGGGACTTGAGCACTAAAATACAAGACACAAAAACCCCACTATAAATGCTATCACATGTTTCCACACTTTAAAAGTGTTTACTTTTTTCCTCTTTCAATTCTTACTTCCAGTTCCAGGTCTCTCCTACTTGATAGCTACCTAGCTTCTCTCATTTCAAAATCAACCAGCTCATTCCTACCAAGTATTTTGCCATTTCTTATTATACAAACTTTTTTCTCTTTTAATAGGCCTTTCCTTTAATATGCTTCGATCTCAACATTATACCTAGCTATTTGCTGCCGATAAGCATTTCTGTTGTATTGTTCTTTTAGAGTTTTGTTTTTTTTTTCTCCGTTTGTTAAGTATTAAGTGTGTGATCGAACAGAGAGACAAATTGTTTTCAAAGTAAGAGATAAGATATTGCTGAGTCTACTTGGCTTAGAGCACAAATTAAGGAGATTGCTCAAGTCACAGTTGTGCTATGGTCATAATGTTACTCGTGGTTGCGCTTTTGACACGCATGAACAAACATTTGATTTTAATTATAGTGTTGGAAAATTGGGACATAAAAGTCTAATTTTATTAACCATTTTGATTGAGGGTTTAATCTCGGTTTTGGAAAATCCAAATAGATTTATGTCCTCCTCTACAAAATATCGAATTGTATATTTTCTAGGTCAAAACGATATTTGGGAGACAAACACTGAACAATACAGATAATACAACAAATTTATCTTAAGACAACATGTTACACGCATATCTCAATACTTTTATTTTATATTTCTATGGCTACAAATCCCCTGTATTTTGGAGAGTCTCAAAATTTTTATTTTCTATATTATTACATATTCATATTATTATATTACTAACATACAGTTCTATTATTATATATTAATCATATTTTATTTAATATTGCAATAACATCTTTAAAATGTTCGATTGTCGTTTTCATAAAGAGAGTGTAATAGTCATTTAAATGATCACGATTGTGATGACCATTGCTACAAGAAACGATAGCAAAATGTACTATAGCAGGCTTGTTAATAATACTGTCATGACAAAAATGTCAACAAATTGTCCCTGTATTTTTTACAGAAGTGTGACAGGAACATGAAACAATAATGTTTAGACATAAAAGGGATTTACATTTAATGAGAAGACATTAGAATGAATGAAATTTATGAATGAAAAATGAGCACTACTCATAAACGAATTCAATCCTAATTCCTAAGTGAAGTGACACACTGGCCACTCCTATCCAGCTTTGTTTCTTTCAAGTTGAAGGTTGGATTCGAATGTCATAATCTATAAGTGTGTGCAATCTCTACTAGCCCATAAGTGTGGATAATATCCCAAAAAGTTCTACCAATGGTCAACAGTTTTTTAATTTTGTGTGAATCGTTTTTACAGTCTATCCAAATGAAAATTCGATTATATCTTACAATTTATATCAAAAGGTCACGATAATTATAAATGCACGAAAAACATACACAAAAAGGAATTCGAAATTAGTTTATAAAAAAGAAAAAAAAAAAAAGAAAAGATTGGTTGGATTTGGCGGGATGGCACATATTGATTTCGATCAAGTGGATGGGTTTCGTACTTGAAGCCTAAGTTGGCAGTATGTGGGCAGAGGCCACGTGCAAGTTGACAATGAAATTCGTCAGTTGAAAATTAAGGCCAGGCCAGCTAACAACAACCGACTATATACCTAGCCATATGTCGGACTTCTTACTGCCCAGGATATAATAGGTAACGACTCTATACTTGTTCTATTCTGGATCACAAACTTATCACGGCGGGCGCACGGACACCTATTTTTGGGCGTCGGCTGTGGACGAAGCACATTATTCTCTCATGCTTTGCCACTTGATGACAGAAATTGAAAATATTGAATTAATATGGTTTTTCTTAAAAAAAAAAAAGGAGAAAACATTGAATTATTGTACATTCACTCTTTGATGTATTCCACTATTGACCTTGCAGGTTGAAATATCACCATAAGAATTTACAAGCGTGGGGAACCTCTTACTCATCACCATCATATGTTAGAAAAGTAACTATTGAATTGGATCCAAGAGCAACGTTAATTAACTCAGTAGTTAAATCATAAATGGAGTCTCGTCGTAAACCTAAACGCCCTTTGGTGTGTTACATTCTTTGCCACGATATTGCATGAGTTCATGATTTAATACGTGGATGTGTTGTGCGCGGTCGAAAGGTGTGTGTGTATATATATATACATAGTTGTTTTTTTGTTATAGTGGTTTTATGTAGATTTACAGTACGATGTTTTTCACCTTTTTGTTCCCAAATAAAAAAGAATATTAATTATTTTTTTAACAGCATTGCAGTTTTTCTTTTTTACAGTATAAAGATATTATCAATTATTGTAACTATTTTGAACAAAATTAACTATATTTTTTGGTATTAAAAATACTCAACATCTTATATAGAAAAGGGTATTTTTTTATCAGTATTATATATTTTATAACTCCATTTCCTTTCGAATGAAGCTTTTTTTTTTTTTCATTCTTAAACATACTTGTAGGTTGTCTTTACTACTTTTAAAAAGTTTATATTAAATATCAAGCTAAAGATTTGGATCTAAACTTAGGTTTTTAATCTTTGAAATCTAGGTTCGAACCCAATCTTCAAGTTTTGGGTTTGATTCTAGAAATTAGATTTGGGAATCGTTCTCAGGTCAAACCATATTTGAGAATGATTTCGTTTCCATTCATTTGAAACACTTTAGTTCGTTAGAGGTTCAAACATGAGTTTGAACTTCAAACTCAAATCTTTAAAGATTTGGGTTCAAACTTCAAACCCAAACCGTGGAAACCATCTACCAAATGGTTTCCAACAAAGCTAGCTATGGAGATGAGTTTCGAGCTTTAAACCTAGAATCATTGGAAACCATCTCTATCTAGTAGATGGTTTCCAACGAAGCCACCAATGACATGGAGGTTCGAACCTCCATCTCCTCTATAACAAAGTAGAGATGGGGCTCTTTACACCTTTATGGGGAGGCTCATGTGAGTCTCTTTCTTCAACATATGCGACTTCAAAAACTTTCTTTTTTTTATAATTTTTTTTAAAGAAATTGATCTCATTGTCCATCATTTGATGGACAATGGAGATTACAACTTTTTCCATTTTGAAAAATCTATATATTTTTAAACATTGGGGTACGTGCCGCACGGAGAGGGGGTGGGGGGGTAGGTATGGGTGGGTATTTTTGTTATTCTATATAAAATTAATGGTCAAACATTAATGTTGACTAACGAGTGGAGGTAATCTATTATATAAAGGGAAACTTCAACTTGTTTGTATAAAGGTAAACTTAAGTCCGTAATATGCAATTTGCTCTAATTAAAATTACAAGTAAACTTTCAATTTGATTAAAATTGAAATTGGCCCTAATGAGGTCCATGTGTGATTAAAACTGAAATTAGCTCAAACTAAAATGGACCTTTTTGGGCCTAAAGTATGGATCGATCAAATCAAACCCAGTGACTTGTTCAATCCAAGTTGGTTTTCCAAAGCAAGTTGACTTTGGTTGGTTTTCGATATGGTTGGTTTTGAGTCAATTTTGATCGAAATCGTTCCGATCAGACCCGACCTATGCCCACCTCTAAGTAGGAGGTTTAATAATGTGGCAAGTCTCGGTCTACTTCGAAATTTCAAAATATGTTGTCGTGTCAATGACCATGAGCCTGTGATACCCTTACTTTCAATTGAATTGCATGGAAAGAAAATGATGCACAATTTGAAAGTCACCTTCGAAAGTAGTAAGGGCTTGATTTGATTTTCATTAAAGGAGTCAAAATTTACACAGTTGATGCGAGAGTGAAGACATGGAATGGTAGTCTCTTATAAAACCCCATCACTAGTGCCAAGCATGTACAACATCAGGTTGGACACAACTTATATATGGACATTGTGTTGAATTCGACCATTTTACGCCACTAGGATCGATAGATAAAATCGGCGAGACATAAAATCCTACACTTATATATATTTTAACAAGGTAATCGAAAATCTAATGATACAAATGGTTAGAGTCTATTGGAACATGTTGGGGATGACAAAATCCCAAAAAAAAAAAAAAAAGAAAAAAAAAAAAAAAAAAAAAAAAAAAAAAGAAAAAAAAAAAAAAAAAAAAAAAAAAAAAACAAAAAACCAACCTACCCAAAACCTTAGAGGGCAGCTTTGCATTTTTCAGGGCGGTTTGGAGAAATTAAAAAAAAGAAAAAAAAAAGAAAAAAAAAAAAAGGGATTTCATTGAGTTTAGGGCAAAAAATTTGACCTAGAACCCATCTTGACTTAGTAACATGCTTTGTTAATTTTTTATTACACATCTATATTATCATTGTTTTCATTATTATTATTATATTATTACACATTTATTATTATCTTTTTTTCATTATTACTAATATTACTGTTGTTGTTGTTGTTATTATTATTATTATTTATTATTACACATTATTATGACTCAATTCATAGTGTTCTCGTTAGTTCGTGCTGTGGTCCTCATGCTTTGTATCAACATCGGTATGTTTTAAATTGTTTTTAATCATTTTGTTTTAATATGTATAAAAAAATATTTACTCAATGAAAGCATATAAAATGTTTTCATATTAAACTAGAGTGAAAAAATACTGTTATTATATTTTTTATGATGCATTCCAATAATTATCACTTCTCCCAATGGACATTATCGTATTAAATTGCATGATATTTAGACAAAATATTTGTTCTGCTATAAAGTAATGTACTTTCTTTTTGTTGTTTAGAATGTAAGGAAATACAAGAGATAATCCTAAAAGATTTAGATTCAAAGTGTTGTAAGAACTATTCAAATCTTGTGCATTGCATACCTAGCAAAATGACAAACCTAATGGTAAATGCACAAACTTTTGCACACCAGAATGCGAAGGGCAATTTGCAAACAAGTTTCCAAGCATCACCATGAATGTCATCGGATGTGTTAGATGAACAAGATTATTATTAGTACTATCTACTTGAAAAGAATAAAAGAAATTATTTTTCATGTTCCAATAAGAGTAAATGCCTACAAGTGAAGTTGGATAGTTATCCATATGTTTTTTTTTTTTTAAAGTCTTTTACGTGACTATCGATAATAAAATTTATAAAATTCACACTTTCATTTTATAGTAAAGGCAGGATCGTCTCATAGAGAGACGAAACAATTTAATGTTAAAACCTTACTTGCAATTGATGCAATCATGCAAATAGATTGAAATGTAAAACAATTAAAATTAAAAAAAACAAATCAAAATAAAGACCAATACAATGATAACGGTAGGTAAGTTAAATCTAAACCAATTCAGCGAATCAAAATAACAAAACTTCATTCACTAGAACACTTAAGATATAAGATGGGCGTTAGGACGTTCAATACTAATCTAGTTTGATCTACAATAAACACAAATACAATTCTGGTTTCACCTAGTAACTAATCAGCAAATGTTACTTTCAGCTATTAACTGAACTATCACAACTTCACACACAATCTATATTATGCTCATATTGGTCATTCCACATAGCAAAAAGACCAATCAAAAACCAAGTTATTATACTTTCAAAAAAAAAAAAAACTAAGTTATTATTAATTAATAAGGAGTTTCTCACTTACCACTTCTAAACCTATTTGGCACGTACTATCCACAAATCATTCAATTAGACACACTTCTTAGTGAGCATTCCATGTCCCTAACTTATTAGTTATTAACCAATTATTAATAAGATTAGCAAAATCATGCAATGACCTAAATTGATCTAGTTTATTCAGGATTTAATTGAGAGTGATAAGAAATCGACCATACAAATATCAATAAACCAATATTTGATATAGAATGACTAAGATGAAGCTACTAATCAAAACATCAAATTAAATATTGAAGCATCAAATAAACCGAATCCAAAATTGCATTCAAAACATATCTGTCAAACATTCATAGTGTTGAAACCTGACTAGTGAATTTAGATGCACATAAAGAATTAACAAATGACACATATAACAAGAGAGAATGAACCCTTGATATTCATAATGCTCGAATCCCTTGTTGAATGACCAATCCTTAACATGAAATACCAAGACTTTACTTGAAACTGATGAAGTTCTTTTAAGCGTAGAGTATTATGAAATTAGGGTTGTCTTCTTTTGCCTTCTAGCTTCCCAACCCTCTTTCACGTTCATAATATGCCTATTTAGTATCAAATCCTAAATTGAGTTATGACTTTTTGCCTTTCAAATACCACACCGTTTCGATGTGTAATTTGCAGCACCACTTAGAGACATTACATTTAGAGAATCGCCAATTGGGCATGCCAAAGACACGAAATTCTGTGCATTCTGTGGCTTCGAACTGCCACTTCTCCTAACGTGGCGCCAATTGGAGATGCTAGAGAGTCGAAATTTTGCAGCTTTTTGCTGGAGTTTCTTTCACAGTGACCATTCTAAGAAGCTGTAATACATCAACCTCAAAACCCTTCAAGTTTTTTTATTTTATTTTTTATATTTTTTAAGTCAAAATTCATTTAGATTTTTTTTTGGGAATATGAGCCAGTTATCAACACAAAATAATCTCAATAAACACAATTAAAAATAATGGAAATTCATTGAATACAAAAGATAAAGCAATTAAGATAGAGAATGAGGAACTGATGGAGTCTAAACAAAGAATAACAAAAGAATCTCTATTGAAGATAGCACATTAATTTGCTTACCCTTTGTTGATGGTTGCTTTATCTCCAATAGAGATTAACATCTCTATTTCAATAAAGATGGAGCAAATATGGCTCAATCTCCAACAAAGATGGAGTGGCATAGAGATATACTGGCACCGCTTCGTAAGAGCGTTTATGAGGAGAAGTCAAGGTGAAATGAGTGTGGGGAGGCAAGGCATTTAAGGTTTGAGTGTCCGAGGAATTAATTGAGTCCTAAAGAGCGATCGGTATCGAAGAAGTGACAAAGGAGATTAATCTAAAGTTGGAGTGGGTTGGGAATTTGATTATGCAAATTGGACATCGATGGTGGATGGCAAAGGTGCACGAGAGTTGATTATAGGTGAGAGTGAAGTGAAAAGAAACCAAAAAAAAAAAAAAGAGAAAAGACTAATTATTTTAGTGATGAGAATGACATGTATTTAAATTCGGTAGGTTTAATTATTAAGTAGCAAATTGTTTGCTTTCTAATATGTTACTTAGTTTTAGTTTAAGGTTTGAATAGATATGTACAACTTAAATTCAATCCATCATTTTTGATCAAATGTCCTCCTCCTCCTTTGAGATTTTTTGTTTTTTTCTTGAATGGAATGCATTGATTTGTGGTTTTACCAGAGCTTTGGGTTTAAAGCTTGGAGTTGCAAATTTCATTGAAGATACATGTGCGTTGTTTCAAATTTTTATTAAATCATAATCACTTGGAAAAATAATAAAGTAATGTTAATACAATATGAAGCTTTGAGTTTGACTAAGGATACAAACATAATTTCTCCTTAGACCATTAAAATTAAAGTGTTACCTATTTTATCAAATCATTAATCTTATTTATTAATGAGAGTTTTTTAAATTGGTTGTAAAGATAATTATAAAAACATCTAGAGATTTCAATTGATGAGTAAGATTAATGATTTGATAAATAACTAAACCCCTAAGATAAATGGAGATCAATTGCTAGTCAAGTAGCTTATCGGATTTCACTGCAATTAAGTAAATTATTCATGATGAAGTGTAATTCGTGATAAAGTTAGGGACACATCGGTGCATTTGCCCCTTCCTGAAACTTCGATTTTGAACCATTAATATACGACCACGTGGAATAACTCAGAATCCACAAATGGATAAGCAATTTTGTTCAATGCCATCAAACTGAACTCAACGGAAACAGAGCGTGGTTTGCAGTTGAAAATTCCACAAGATATATTCTGAACCAGCACCATGTCCTTAGCTTTTTCTCGACAGACCTTCTTAACAAACGCTTTGACTCCAACCCACAAAGCCAGAAGACAGACTCCTCCCATCTCTGTTACTGTTGTCTCTTGCAGTTACAGACATGACGACCAGACAGATACTTCCAGGTAGTTATTACAGTTACTTCAGTTAGCTTCATCATTCGTGTTTCCTTTCATTCTTGGACTGGAAGTTTTTGTAGGAAAAATGAAAAGCAATTGGCGAAGCTAGCAATAGTGGCACTGGCAGCTGGGGTGTTGACACTTGGCTCAGTTGGTGATGCATCAGCCGCCAAGACTGGTGGTAGAATTGGTGGTCAGGCTTTCAAGTCATCGGCTCCTCGCTCATCCCCTAGAATCAATAACAATTCGAGGTAATTATGTTCAACTTTAAATTATTGTCATCTCACTCATAGCATTCTTTGTGTTCAAAATTTAATGATGCATGAAGTTGATGAGTATTTATGAGCATAGCCTGCTAGATTGAATAAATTTATGCTTATGATTGCCCTTTGGAAAATTTTGTATGGTTTTGATGAAAGGGTGACAGTTCTCAATGATGGTCATATATTATTGTATGTTTTATGATGTCCTTAGGCTTGAATCATTAACAACATCTTTTTAATTGGGAGAATGTGTTTGCTTGGAAGGAATTTGTAAGTTTGTATCATTTGATTGAAAATCTGAAAAATAAGGTGTATAAGATTCAATTGCAGCTGAATTAGTTTTGAAATAATTGACTTTCAACGAGGGGAAGGCAAAGAACAAAGCTATGTAAGAATACAATTAAAGAGAAAGAAATGTGAACAATGAGGATATACAACTCAACTCTGTACAGCTAGTGAATTTTTAATATGGTATTTTTGATGAAGTACTTGAGGGTTGTCAAGTCTCCTCGCACCCACATCAATGAGATCGTGGTTTTGAGTATGTTCCTTAACCCCCAAATCTTGAATTTGTAATAGTTCAAAAGATAAAAGTGATTATAAGCCACAATCAAGGAAAGTAAAACATCTAAGGAAAAAATTCTACTTAAGTTGACTGTAAAGCTACTGAAAAACAAAATGTTCAATCATAAGCAGGAGATGTCAGGTTGTTCTTTCTGTGACGTCCTGCCTTTCTTATTATCATTACATAGAATATCAGTAAACTATCACTTACAAGAAAGAGAAACTACATGCTAATACCAAATAATATAGTAAATAAGCATCAATTACTATGGCTGACTGTTTCCCTGATTGATATCACCAGATATCTTATCTTGAATCTTGTCGGACTTTCTTCAAATAAAGTTAGAATTTATGGTAGTCATGATGCTAGAACTCTTACGACAGTTGTCAACTACTAGGAAGTAGGAAAACTATCATTTGGTGTGCTTGACGTACTCCCTGTTGCACCACATTTGTTTAGTAAACTATCTTGAGCATTGTACCCATAAATCTGAGATTAGGAAAGCTATTCAAGTAATAGTACCTATAGAGTTCCACTTTAATGACTAGAGCTATAAGAAAGAGTGAGTAACCTTTAGAATGTTCCGTATATTGAAGAACTAATCTAACTAGGATTTATTTGGATTATGGAATCATTATTTGAAATTACAGACTATTTTAAAGCTCAGAAGTAATTTGATAATACTCTTAATAGGATCCCACAGAACAGAGTGATTGGTTCGCCACTAAGGTGAAAACCAAGCTTATCAGCTAACTAAGGGGTTTTATGTGTATACTTCTGATCCTGGAGGACTTACAGCAGTGTAGTGGAACAAAGGATTTGTTGGATATACATCACAAATTGGATCGTCCATATATTTAATTGAGTAAGTGTTTGAAATTCCACCTTTTATATCTCACTTGCATCCCAGTCAATGAATGATGTGGCAATTGATGTATGAATACACATTAATGATAAATTATTTCACTTATCAAATATATCCATTCACGAACTGGCATATTATTGGTTAGGACATAAGTTAAGATTTTTAGTATTACTCTAATTAATTTGTCAATTGACAAGTGTGTATATATACTTAGATGCCGCGTCAGATTCAATGTATAACTGTTAACTCTCATTTCTGTTTTGAGTTTGGTTGATAACTCGTTTTTACTATCTGGTTTCGAGGGTTGCATTCGGATACTTTTCCTTCTGTCGAAATATAATGTAATTTTGCTCTTTCTGGGCAGGACCAATATCTACATCAATCCACCACCAAGAGGCCCGCCTTGGTGGTGGGTATGGGTATGGGTATGGTTACGGAGTGCCATTCTATGGCGGTTGGGGTTGGGTCACCATTTCCTTCTTTGCACCTGGTCCTAGTATTGCCGTAGGCATTGGAGGTGGATTTGAAACTCTAGCCTTTTTTCTGTTTCTTGGTGCTGCTGCAGCTGTTGTGAGGAAATTCATCGGATCAAGAGATGAAGAAGAATTCTGAAGACAGGAATCCTTTTGATATAAGTAAATATTGAAGGTTTAATTACTAGTGTTGTACTTCCTAAATGTTGCTACAAATTGTATACTGCCATCATGTACTATAATTCGTGGTAATGAAGAGAAACAATCTTGTGGCCCATTTAATGCTCAGTTGTTAGTCTCTTAATTACTTTTAACAAATTTGGGAACCCTTAACTATTTTCCAGCTTTTTGGGATCAAACGTTACAGTGTCAGTGTTTGATAAATCAGGAATAAGTGAGATCCAACAATTTTCCATAACAAGATGGATGTAAAAACAGACTGCTTGTATGATCAGGCATAGCAGATGCAGAAACAAAAACAGCAACTTTGGCATGGTCAACAAAGCAGAAACAGGCTACGTGTATTCATGCATATTCTTTTTCTTTACAAAGTAAATCAAATACTGCCTGGATTGACATGGTTAACTATTTTGGAACTGCTATTGCCCAAAAAAAGCCTATTTGGACCTGAACAATGACCATGAGCCAAAGCAAAAGAGGAAAAGGAACAATTCATATAAACTATACCCCTTTGTTTTACATAATTAACTTGTCCTGATGTTCATTCAAGCAGATATCATCCGGTATGGGAACTCGACAGTTCCCAGGCGCAAAATTTCCATGTTATATAGCACCGGTGCTATGATGAAAATTGATATTAAAATATTTGGTCTACTCTTTGTTTTTCAGTCGATGACATTTCTTACAATTCTTCATCAATCTAACAATTGGACTGATGCAATGGCTGGTATTTTCTCCCTTAGCTTCTGTGTTAAGGCCACGCGGACTGTCATAACCCCAGCTGCAGGTCCACTGAGCCGAACCTTGATGACATAATCATTGATCTGAACCAGCTCAAGTATTCCACCTCCAGGTCCCCGCAAGGTATGGTCTAATCTCAGAAAGAACCTGAAAAAGTAACTTACTATGAATTTGATGTTGAAAACTTGCAACACAAACTACTGCTACAAGTTTACATGGTATTACCCAATTTTAAGGAAATGATATGAAAGTTGCACATTTTGATGGGGGGTCAATCCTCTAACCTTTTCCACATTTTCCTCATTGAGTTCTAGTCCTGTTTCAGTATCCAGGATCTGTTCCACTTCCATAATTTCAGGTATTTTATCACGAAGCCGAGTTTCAATTCCCATCTTCAGTGTCATGGTTGAGCTGGGACATGATCCACATGCTCCTTGTAGCTTTAGCACCACAACAAGGCCATCTATCTCATGTAAAGCCACATTACCTCCATCAGCCATCAACCCAGGCCGTACCTCATCCAGTACTTTCTCCACATTCTCTTCAGTCAACGGAAGGTCACAGCTTGGTGAAACTAGAATTCCTTCATCATCGAAGAAGCACATCAAAGTGACAACCTCATTCATTTTTTATTTTTTTTTAGTATATCAAGATTAGTAATATGCTGTGGTCATGAGAACTGCCTTTAATCAAGCCAACTAGAGTAACTCAATGCAACCAAAGTTAAATTAAGATACAGAAATTTCCCCAATGAAATCCCCATTGGAATTTTGAAGAATAAAGGTCATGGGCAGTGCCTCAGTTAAGGCATCACATTTTGATGCTGCCCTAGACAATAGCAGAATCTAATAGAAAATAACAAGGGAATCCGGAATACTCTTCTCTAGTGATCAAGGAATGTACAATCTTAAAATTTGGAAAATATATATACAAAAAACTTTCAAAGGTAAAAAGAAAAAAACACAAAAACATAATATACTCAAAAGGACTTTTTGGGAGTAAAAGCAGATATCTACAAAATATAAATTAAATCCAACAAAACCTGAAGTGAGCGAGAGCTTTTCTTAAAGAGTAACGTTAGGCTCCTCAAATATTTGTTTAAATTCATAACACCACGTTAATTGTCTTATCATCTAGTGATTTATATAGTGTTGACAACTCAAAACTCACATCATCTTATTAAAATATTTTGAAGAGTAGCATTACTCATTTTCAAAACAAGAAGAGGTCTTACCAGATGCACTCTTCTAAGCTACAATTTACTTTGTACGAACGTTATTCTTGGTGACCAAGCCCAATATAATAAAAATTTTAAGAAACTCAACTAAAATATTTAACTATGAATCAAAATTATAGTTGATAACTAAATACATAAATAAACTAATTAACAGTTACCTGTCCGTTTTCTCCGAACGTGTTTTAAACTAAATCCAAAAAAGTGTCTGCTGTGAAATTGACCTCTGAGAAAAGAGCTGTGTTTTGAAGAGAAACCACCCAAATCAGAGATGGGGTTCTACAAAAACACAGAAAGCAGACCGAAGATATATATATATATATAGTACAAAACAGCAGAGCCTCGTCAATTAATAACTCGAAAGCAAACACATAAACAAACGAAAAAACAGAGTTGAATGGTACCTTAAGGAGTGATAAATGAAAACTAGTAGAGGTTCTAGCAGAAGAAGAGAGAGTTTGGGTTGAAATTGCACCCATTTTAATGCTTCAAAGTAAAAAACAGCAACACCCCATTGAACAAGAACTTCTTGTCCTTGTTTTTAATTGTGTTTTTGCATGGTAGATGCGTTGATGAAAGAGGGTGTTTTGATTGGCTGATCATGATGATAAGCCAAATCTGGGAATTGTTATTTATTTTTTTGAATAAAAAATCTGAGAATTGTTTGTGCACCAAATTTGTGGATAGAATCCGAGACACCAATGAAAGCCACGTCGGAAGTCTGAAATCGTAGCATCGTACAAACTCCGGATAAAATAGGTTTGGGCCTCGTCCTTTATAGAGTGACGATATTTACCCCCTTAAAAACTGTATGTACACCCCTTTTTTAGTGCACATGCACCCCATTCAGATTTTTTAAACCATTTGAGTTTTCTTAGATTTTCACAACCGAGTAGGAGATTGTTGCTGTATTTTTATTGTGGTGAAGATTTGAAGTGGTTAAATTTGTGTTGGACTGCTTGTTCGTTTAGGAAGTAGCTGTGGTTGATTGATATTGGTTAAAGGGGCTGTAATTTAGTCCAGTCCAGTCCGAACGTATCTTATCCAATTCAATATCATCTCTTAAAAATAATCTAATCTAATCCTACGAAACTAACGCACCTATAGTGTTATGTCCATGTTACAACCCCTTAGCCATTGTTTTGGTAGAATTTTCTTTTTTTCAAAAAAAGAAAAAAAGAAAAAAGAAGATAGTTTGGTAGAAATTTTTCAGGGGTACTCTTACCTGAGAAACTTGGGCCCAAACTTTCTACTTGAATGCCCTTTATTATTGTCCATTTACACAAGTTTGAGTCTCTCACCCGGTTGCTTCATTTGACCCATTTGTTTAGGCCCTGTCTTTACAGTCTTAATTATGTGAACATATTCATTTGTATTGAATCTCATGTAACATGTATTTGTACTAGGACTTGTCCTGTTGACGTCTGTAATCATTTGCATGAGTGGTGATATTACCCCTCTAAAACTATATGTTGGGTCCAACTTAGTATTTTTTTTTTTCAAATCCCAATGTTATCCTTAAGTAACCTTATTAAAAGAACAAAAATTATTGTAAATACTCTCCATATATCATATCATTACAATAACTAATATTTTGAACATTTTGAAAAAATATTTATAATAACTTTTGATCAAGTTATTTGGTATTTATTAATCAAAAAATTAATAATGTTAAATCACTATTATAAAAATTAAACGTTAAATTTAATTTCAAAAAAGCTAGATAAATTTTTTTTAAAAAAATTAAACTAGATAAAATAAACGGAGACGTAGTTCCTGCCAAATCTCGAAGGATTTACACCTCCTCCCATACTTTTATTTGTCTTCATTTTAAGTATTTGAATTCGTTAATATAAAATATATATTTAATCAAAAGCTAAAAAAAAATTATTATTAGTAATATGTGGGATGTACTTATAAATGATAACAATTAAAAAACTTTTGATGGATCAACGGAGTCACTTGAGATAATGAAGGCTGTGCTGCCACGGAATTTTAATTGATTTTTAGTGTAACAATAACAAGAAATAGTTGAGGGTATGTACAAAAATAATATCCTACAGCTCCTTTTCAAAAATATAGTTGGTATTACCTATGATTAAGAATACTAATTTGGGAGAACTATGACTTGATTGAGTAATAAGTCAGTCCCAACTTACAAAAGCAAGTTTGAGGTTCGATTCTTTTATGTCATTTTGTATGGGTGATTTTCAACTGGTCTTCCTCTCGTTTGGAAGCCACGGTTCCCTTTCTTTCTTCTGGAGGTTTTAATTTCGAACCATTCCTCAAATGTTTTTATCTAAAGAATCCGATTTATAATATTTATATGTTTAATATTATTGTACTAAAAAAAAAAAAAAACCTTGGAGAGTTTGAGGTTCGTTAAAAGTCAAAGAAATGCAAAATAGAGATAAATTGTTGTCTGCCGGTGATAATAATTATTAAAAGATATTACCTAATATTGTTATAGAATATAAATATGATTGGACACTATAATTTATAGTTAATTATCCATTAAATAGAATTGGAAATCCATGCGATAGAGAGTATCAGATTCAAGTTTACAGACTCAATACTACTAATAATAATATAATGATTATAAAAGAATAAAACTAGCAAGGTACAACGTGGGTTTGCTAGTTTCTAGGAAATAGGTACATACTCCATTAATTATCTGTACTTAAACAACCAAACAACCTCTAATCATGATCATTTAAGCATAAACGACCTAATCTAACACATGGGTCTTCCATTCTTTTAATTTCTATTCATTCAGACAAACAGATCCCTCCAAAACCAATGCAATCACCCATAAGATTCTTGTCTGTTCCGTTCTATATTTCTCAATACGAATATGTCTCTTCCATGTGATACTTCTTATTTAAATCATTCCAATTTTATATAAAAATAGACCTTTCATATATATATATATAAATAAATAAAAGGTATGTGATAATTTATATATATATATATATATCTATATATATCTGTGTTAACAAGAGGTGAATCAATGGATTAGGCGTGCATATAATTTTTATGATGCCTTAAGGACAGTATGTTAGAAGATGCTTTTGCTTTACAACATATACATCCACCATATACTTCGTATCAAAATGACAAATGAGGATTTTTTTTTTAATTATTATTTTTAAATTGGCAATAATTGAGAAGAAATAATAAAAGGAGGCACTAGAATAACGATTCAACGTGGGAGGAGAAGACATTGTAGTTAAAACTGAAGAGAAGGGTATTGGATCAAGAGAAGATAAGCATTGGCCCAGAAACAGAGATATTCCTCTGGCTTATTATTGTTAAAATTAATTTGATTTTTTATTGGTTGAGAAGTCATACTCCGAATCTGATGCATTGAATGTGGGAACTCAACTCAAAGTGGATGCGACACATTTTCTAGTTTCTAGCTTCAGGAAGGACATGACCACTCTGATACAGCAAAATCCTTTTACGCAGCCTCCTATAATTGATGCAGTGGTACGAATTAATAAAAAATATATTTTTAAAAAATCAATAAATAAAATAAAAAAAATTGATACTGTATTATTGATCCATTAATCCATTTTAAAATAGTCTCGTGGAAAATTTTTTTCTCTTTTATAATCTTCCACTTATGTTGGCTTTCTCTTTTTCTTTCTTTCATGATTTTTTTACTTTGCACATAATTTTTTTGTTAAGATATGTTTAGTTTGTTTCAAGATAGAATATGCACATATTTATTTTTATGCATACATCATTTCTCACAGTTAAATGAATGCAAATATATGACACTGTTATTTGCATGAATATATTATGAATTAATAGCATGTTTGCTCATTAGTAATACAAATATAAGATAATCAAGTTCTTCTATTAGAAAGTGAATTGAAAAAATAGTTTGATTCTTTAAGTGAGGTGGGATAATCAAATTCCCTTCTCACCAATAACTTAATTCTTTATTTAGATGTCGGATCTACGTGTTTTGATTTCAACCGTTTTTAGTAAACTTAGTAATTATAAATTATGAATTAAATTCTTTTACCTTTATTAGAATTTATATTAGTAGTTACTTTTAATATTTTTCTACACAAAACAAAAGATTTTTCTATGTAAAACACAACACACACATATATATTATTTAAAAATATATGCAAGCTTCTTAAAAGAGTTTCTAAACTCTATAAAATGCCTTTCGCAAAAAGAAGAATGAAGAAAAGAAACAAATTGATACAATCTAAAAGAGTTATACTTTGTTACAAAAACAAAAATAAAAGACTTATATTTTAATTAAGCTAAATAAAATTTATATTGTTTATATATTAATTTGTAAAATAATTGGTGATTAGCAACTTCAGGTTATCAAGAAGTATCCTCTTCACATTTTCACTCTTGAAATTATCAGTTTGACTATTCGAGTTATCTACTTCTCTTTAAATCTCTAATTTATTATAATCATTCAAATAATAATAAGTAATAATTTGTAATTTGCATGGAAGTTTAAACTTCAAGGGGTCAAATAAAAAAAAAAAAAAAAAAAAAAAAAAAAAAAAAAAAAAGAGGTTTTAAACCATTTACTGGTCTTCCCCTTGACTTGGTTGTTTCAAGGTTTAAATGTTGTGTTAAACAAATTATTCTTGGGCCTAACTCGAGGCCAACAAACATGTATTTTGGCACGTGATTGGCTCTACAAAAGTTAAAGATATTATTCAAATCATCATATTATACTAATTTTAATCTTCAAGATGCTCACATTACATCTAATTTGGTAGAATAATGCCCGTTAATAATTAAGAAGTTGTTTATAACATAAAAGTAAACTTGCGGAACTTCTTTATAATATCATTAAAGCAAGAACCGGGTGCCCCTTTTCTAGTCTAATTAATAATAGTTATAAATGTATGTCTCGAGTTGGTCGATGAGAAATTTTTAAGATACATGTTAAAAAGGACTTTTACTTTTTATTTTTCTTAAAAAGCATTTTATCTTTTATTGAAACAAATTTATTAATTTAGGCATCAACTGTTGATAAATTTAATTAAAATGAGTCAAAACTTAACACTTTATAAGAATCTAATAAATAATGTTTTTAATAATGAGTAATGTTGGTAACATTGTTGTCCATATTGTATTGTACGTGATATTTAAAAATAAATAATGGTGGTATGGTTATATAGGAAACAAAGACAGTCGATTGCTTATTAAATCAATATCTATAGGAAAATGACATTAAAGAATCTCAACTAATGATCTAATCTTGATCAAGTCAACTCACATCACAAGTGAAACCATTAGATCTCCTCCACTTGGATAAATTACATGTTACAAAGAGGGTCCAAATTACGTCAACCCACAAGGTGGTTCACACGTGTTAGTTCAACACATCGTGAACGCACATATCACCAATAATAGTTTCATACAAGAACACGCAAGGTTTGCATCTTATCACTTATGATAAAACGAATGTGACTCTTGATGAATCCCATAGATCCTGACGGCACTTTATTTGGCACCAACTCATAATTGATATTTCAGAATCATTTTCTAGCTTATGGTTTCTCAACTTCGCTCTGTGGATCATGTAGAAGAGCCATACTGAATAATAATAATAATAATAATATAAAAAGAAGACCTAATAAATCAAGAAGATGTTATATTTATTCCACGTTCAATCTACATCATCAACTTTTCTAATGTGATTAACGGCGAAAGTTTTTTTTTTTTTTTTGGGTAATATATAATACAACTATTATTTTGTTTTAGCTGTAGATAGTTTCTATCATTACTGATTGATTAAATAGATTTCGCAACAAAACATTTGGCTCACATATTGTGTGTCTCGTAATTTAGGTCTTATGCTGCTAATAACCTAGGTTGATCTCTTGTACAGAATGGGGTGAATATTTTTAATTCAACTAATATTTATGCATCTAATAAGTACGAATTTTCCAAACTTGAAAAAATATTTCATTTAAGACAACAGTCTGTGGTCTAATAATAAAATCACTTAATCATTTATTATCTATTATATAGGTGGTAGATTCTATACTAAAATTCTATAAAATTATATCGTAATTGATCCCAATAATATCATAAGTTGATCCCAATAATAATACTAAAAGCCTTTCATTTAATCTCTCATAATAAGTGAAAGATTTATAGTTAATTTTACATGTATAAGAGCAAACAAAATGAGTATAAACACATATATAATATCATAATTAGAAGTTATAAAATAACATTAAATTTTTTTTTTTTGATAAAAACATTAAATTTTATATCCATCAAACATGTATGAAGAATTTTTTCCTTGTCAGATTACAAGTTTTCAAACTATGTATTAATATTTAATTTTAATAAATTTTTTATTATTAATACTTTTTGAATTAATTGTACTTATGAACATTATGTCCCATCAAAATCTATGGCAAAGTGAGAAGCGAAGAGGAGAGATGAGAAATGAGAAATGCAAGGTTGTGATGATGAAAATGAGGATAGATGGTTAGGGATGTTGGAGTGGACAAAGGGTGGAGGGGGTCCACAGTTACGGCTTTGTGTCTCCAAGAGGCTACAGCGCGTGCTCATTAACAATCCAATGAACTAAGACTTACTTGACACATTCCATCACCTTTTGTCTTGTATCTCTTTTCTGCACTAATATATTATGGATCATGTGTCATGTCCTCCACCTTTCATGGGATTCAACAGTTCTTTTCTAGGAATGCCCTTCTTTTTCCTGTTTTCCTTTTAGGTTGTTTACTACGCGATCCCACGGTTTATCAAAGTATTGGGATAAGGTTTTGAAAACATTTAAAAAGTTCTATTATTATTATTATTATTATTATTAGTTTTCTTTGACATAATATATTATAGATTACACAAACAAATACGGCAAGTCGAATTCTCTAGATAAAAACATTCAAGAGCGATCCGAAATTGAAATTTTTGTAAAAGAAAGAGGAGACGACAATTCTCTAGGTGGGAGGAAGCATCAGAGAAACACCTTACTTAAAGGGGAACAAGGGGTTTGATTGGAATATAAATTTTTAGATGATTCTGAACCAAAGGAGAATTGTAAATAAACAAAGATCCTACAATTAATTAATAGTAAATTGATTGTAATTAACATTTATTAAATCTAATGAAAAGGATACTTTATTATGCAATTTTATAGGAAAATAGTAAATAGCATAATTCTAGTATATCTAACCAAAGAGAACTAGTAGAAAATTTTTTGCTTCTGGTTTAAATCAGCGGAATTGATTTTATATTTCACCTTTCAATAAACGTCAACTTAATTTGTATATTTCATCCTAGTTCAAGTGGTATATATCCCTATTGTGTTTCCGATAGGGGATTTAAGTTATATATACATTTATCAGTATGAGTGGAAATATTTCTCAATATATTATAGGTGTAGATATCTTCCAATTGTGGGAATATGTGTGGGCTATCGAGACCCTCCTTCGATCAAAGGATGTTCTCACCACACAATTAATGACACGTGGATGCTAACATGTATCCTTCCAATTGAGGTTACATGGCACCCATACAACATCATTTGCCTTAAGCAAACTTGCTACTTGCAATTTGAGACCGAAAATCTATAGGAAAATATCATATGATATGTTTCCCTTCAAACTTAAATTTGATACTTTTTCAGTGTCCATACAATTTAAACGTAAAAATTAATCTAATTAAGTAAAAAAAAAAAGAATAAATTAAGCGACTAACAAATATAAATTACAGGGTATAAATATATTAGAAATTAATCTCATCATCAGGAAGTCAACCTTAGGTCTTTATGTGTTCTTGGGTGGTAATTTAATCACTTGGGATGCTAGGGAACAAGAAGAAGTAACTTGTTTAGCATGGAAGCTAAAATATACAGTACTTGCTCAAGCTGCTACAAAATTATTTGGATTCAATTTTTGTTTTGTGTATTAAAAAATCCTATAGCAAGAGTACCTATAATTTGGTATGATAATACACAGGAGCTATCCCACTTGCACATAACTGATCAGTTCTCATCAAGGATTAAGCATATAGAACTTGACATGCAGAGTGCACTTTATCAAAGACAAAATAGAAACCGGTATACTGAATGTTTTCGTCCCCGGTGAAGAGCAATTAGCAGGCATCTTTACAAAGCTCTTCACATTGGACGCTTTGACAATCTAATGACCAAACTCATCTTGGACGAACCCAAGTTGAGTTTGAGGGAGAATGTTGAAGAACAAGCAAAAGCAGAGTCATACACAACATGAGCTAACAAAGCTTCTATTAGGTTAAATTTTACTTTGGTCTCTATATTTTTAAAAACTCATCTTTTTTAATTACAAATATGTTTATACCTTTATGACCCCTCTATGTTTCAAATATACATCATTTAAGTCTTTGCATGCTAGTCAACAACTACCTTTGCCACGTTATCACCAAGTAGTTACTATATATATAAATACTTTAAATAAATTAAAATTGTACATATATCTGTATCTTGCATTTGAATTCTTTATATGGAGAATTGAATATTGAGCAAAAAAATTTAATCTTCGACGGACATTAATATAATCCTTGTGATACTTATAAAAACCATAAAAAAAGCCAATCAAAAAGTGGGCAGCGAGAGATTTTGGTCCGCAGAAGGCATCCCAAAAACAGAGATCTGAAAAGAACTTGATGCTCAAGAATTTTTTTTATTTTATGACCAAGTCAATAAATATATGTAATTGAAAGACAGGTAATTATTGTCATATGTCAAACTATCAAAGCAAAATCGCTTAGGGAACGGCAGCAACTTCCTATAACAATGCAGGTGAAAATGGGGCGAGAGAGAGAGAGAGAGTTTTCATCTCCATTTTTCTTGGAGGATTCTGTGATCATGTGGGTGGTTCACATGGTTGATCATTGACCTGGCCTTTCTCATATCACATAGACCTGATCTCAATCAACAGTTGTAGCTTCATTTAGTTGTATTAATTATTTTGATTATTCTCCTGCAATCATTCATTTAATTATTTACTATATTACTACTCCCCAAAAGCTCACATTCAAACACAATCACTTCAATCTTACATCTTTTTTTTTTAATGCATAATAATGTCAAATATTTAATTATGAAAAGTTGTATCTTAAAAGAGTACTCCAGGATTTTGGTAGTCTTAGTGTGTTTCGAAGAGCGCACATTAAAGTAAGAGAACCTTAAAGCTTTTGATAAAAATTGTTTGTATAACCAACAAATCGAATTTAATGGACTTAAATTAATATTAAATAATTTTATAATTCTCATGGATGATAATCTATTTTTAATCACAAAACAAATCATACAGTCTCAAGATCATGGATTTAAGCGTGTCTTCCATTAATATGTTATATATGGGTTTCTTCTCCCATACGATGTGGGTTATTTCCTCCTAACTTGGGAGCTCTTCTCTGAACATCGCCTTAGAATTATATCTTTGGCTGGTACCCGTCTTCTAGGCTAAGTGCTAATAATTTAAAAAAAAAAAAAAAAAAAAAAAAAAAAAAAAAAAACATTGCAATTAAAACCGGATTTTGACACTAGTTGTAATCCAACTTGAATCTGCAAAAGTAGTCATTATTGAGGGTAATTCACTAGGTGACTTTGAATCGTGGTCCCCTAAAATAGCTGAAGAATTCATATTGGACAAAAACCATTATTGGCTTAGCTTAACATTATTAGGCTGCAATCTGCTCGCCTTTTACTGCGGTGTCAGCAACTGTATTTCAGAAGGCACATCAAGTTATAACTTCAATTTAACTTCTCAGAAATCCCTCTAGCTACTATTTTTGACCAATCTGTGTCATGGTCTTGACTTGGATATTTAATAATTAATTTTGCATAATAAATAAATAAATAAATAAAAGAGGTTATCTTTATTGGTAGCAGACATTATGACAAAAGTTGTGCTAATCCAGTTTAAATGCATGTCTTATTGCTTCAACTTGCTAAGGCTATATATACAGGTGATGTGTCTCTATCTGGTTTTTGCATAGGTGACCGAATCAGAAATCAAAGATGTCATGTCATGATTCCATATTCAATATATAAATGAAACATATCTTGAACAATTATAAAGCGGATAGGACAAGAAAATCATCTAGCGTGTTATGTTTCTTTTAAGCTAACTAATGCATAAAAACTTGCGTACAATTAATATTGAGCTAGGAAATAGGCTATGGTAAACATAAAAACAAGTACATACATAATATAGAAAAATAAAATTTTTATGTGATTCGAGAAATTCTCACTCCCTCAAAGCGTACCAATAATGTTTCCACCAAAAAAAATTTTACAAACTCTCAATTTTTGGCATTCTCACAGATTTATATCTTTATCTCTACTTCGCTCTATGTTTCTCCACGTGAAAGAATTTTCCCTTTCCTAATACAAATGCAATCCTAAACATAAATTTCAAAATATAAAATCTAAAGAAATAGAAAATAATTAATTACTTATTCCTAAACTAAGTAGATTTTTTTTTCCCAATTGGACTTATATATTTTTTTCCCACAAAGAATAGTTTCCCAAACAAAACTAGAAACGGATTTCCTAAATGGATTCAGACTTCATAATCCAACAACCTCTCACTTGATCATCATTGAGATATACCATTCCTAGATTACCCCTAACATAATTCTCAAATAAATCTATACTTAAGGTATCAGTAACATGAAATGACACTCCCAAATTTAATACCCATGATTTTGTTATGCTCGCTAAATAACAATTTAGAGCATCATCTGAATTTTCTGAGACAGTTTGCACTAATATGTCCTTCACGGTCCTTTTTCGGAGCTTTGCATTCAAACTAGTAGTGCTCCATTTTTCCACCATCTATCAAAGTTGTGATAGATGATGGAGATTTAATGAGTTTAATTAAAATAAAATTAAAAATAAAAAACTAAAAAAATATATAATTATTAGAGAAAAAAAAATCCCAAATTCGATTGAACCCTATACTTCTCTCTCTTCTCTCTCCCACCCTCACCCACCAAACAAACGAACCCTACACTTATCTCTCTTCCCTTCTCTTTTCCCTCACCCCCCAAATGAACAAGGTTGCTTGGTTGAATTGTATCATGAAGTTCTAGGTTCAATTGAACCCTAAATTCTAGGTTCGATTGAACCCATGTTCTATTGAACCTAGTTCGGATTTGTGGTTACGAGTTTGATCGAACTCAAAACATGAAGATGTTTGGTTTTGATGTTTTGTGGACATGATCTTCAAGTCCATGTTATTTGAAGGATTCTATGTTATGGACGGATGGTGCCTTTTGATTTTTTTTTTTTAATTTAGCTATAATTCTTTTATTTTCATTTTCAAATTTTGATTTTAAATTCAATTTTAAAATTGCACCATCCATCTCATGAGATGGACGGTGATGGTAAAATGATTTTTTTTTTAAATATAATTTTTAATTTAAATATGTATGTGAAAATTCATGATTGGTGCAATTTTGGTTTTTAGTTATATTTATATAAATTTTTTAATTTATAAATGATGATGTGGTGATTCATGATTGGTATAATTTTTTTTTTTTAATTTGTAAACATTTTAATTGCGTTTTGTTTGTTTTAATTTAACTAAAATAAAAATAAAATGATTAAGATATTTTGGTCCTTTTATATATTCTGTCACGATTTACTGTTAGTTTTTTGGTTAGAAGAACCAATTTGATAATTTCTCAAACTTTAAGGATGAAAAAAACTAAAAATGCATTAATGAGTGAAAAAGTATTATTTCATTAAAAGTTAGGGACTAAGTGAAATTTTTTCTTTTTGAAAAAAAAAAATCTAACGAAATAGTAAACAATAGATTATTAATATTAGTATTTTTTACCTATTACACATACATATTACAAGTAAATTTAACATTGTCGGGCTCCCTTGATCAGAGCATGAAGGCATAGCTCGAAAATAGAGCTTTTAGAGGCAGGAGGAAGACTCTTAGAAGAGGCAGGAGGAATGCTCTCAGAAGGGGGTGGAGTAACCCACACGAAATGAGAGAAATTTTGTCACATTTTGTGACCACATGAGTCGAACCTCACTCTTGCATGACAAGCAAGGACAAGGTAGTTTGCTGTCGTTGTGACAAAACATTGAACTCTCGAAATAATAGATTATTTTGCTTAAACTAAGTAGATTATTTTAACCCTATTGGATTTGTAGTCATTTTTTCCCAGCCCCAGTAAGAGTAGTTTCATAAATAAAACCAGAAAAAGATTGCCTAAAAATCTAACATATTATTTCCTTTTCGTTAAGTTTCACTCTATTTTACGCTTGGTTTAAATTTTTACCCAAAAATCATCATACTTATCTCTTCATTGCCCATTACATATACAAACACATATATGTAGATATTTTTTAAGCCAATTGGATTTGTAGTCTTTTTTTTTTTTTTTTTTTTTTTTTTCGTTCTTTTCCCACTAAGAGTAGTTTCATAAATAAAACGAGAAAGAGATTTCCTAAAAATCTAACATATTGTTGGCTTTTGGTTGAGGTTCACTCTATTTTACGCTTAGTTTAAATTTTTGTCTAAAAATCCTCATACTTATTTAACTATATTTAGTAGTTATCTCTCCATTACCCATTACATATACGGTTGAGAACCTCTGTCAAAAGGTGCGGGTCAAAAAGAAGTCAACGGTGGGTTACTTTAGGAAATTGTCTAATTTAGAAATTAGTTTAAATAGGATTTATTTTTTTTATTATTTCTTATTTTATTTCTTTTATTAAATTAGAATTATTTTCATTTTGGATTTGATATTATTTTTTTTTACGATTTAATATTATTTCCTTTTAGGTTTAGATATTATTTTCTTTTAAAGATTTGATATCACTTCCTTTCAGGAATCGATATTATTTACTTTTAAATTTAGATTTTATTCATTTTTAAGTTTTCTTTAAAGTAGTTGATATTATTTCCTTAATTGATTGATAGTATTTTTCCTTAGTTATTTTTTCTTTTTAGGAACTCTTGTTTATTAACAAATTGTAGGCTATAAATAGTCATAGAATTAAGAGGCCGTTTATTTTTTTGTCTGAAGATTAAATAGCATTACTGAAAATTGAAGACTGAATAATAACTGAAATCTAAAATCTAAAAAATATGTTAGGGGTCGTTTGTTTTTTCGCCTGAAGACTGAAGATTGAATAGTGTTGCTAAAAACTCAAGATTGAATAATGACTAAAATCTGAAATCTAATGATATGTTTATTTTTTCTTACCTTTGAATCTATAATAATCTTATGTGTTTTTTTTAAGTTAAAATTGTTTAAAAACTATTAATTTGACATTTATATCTTTTAGTAAATTAAATTTATATATTTAAATAAAAATAAACAAAATTTTCTTAAGTTGAATTACTATTATTATATGTTTAAATAAAAATAACATCAAAATGAATATTATTAAAAGGAATATGTAGAATGTAAAAATAGGACAAATTTGAAAATATGTTATTTTGAGGAGGATAGATTTGGAATAATATAATTAAAGAACCGTTAAATGATTTGACATTCAATTAAAGTAAAAAATTGTAGTTTTTTTTTTCAATGATTTTTGGATGGATTTAAGTGGTTTGACCATTTAAAAAAACAAATAAAAATCACTTAATAGGTACAATTCAAACTCATTAAGTGAAAAACATGGTTTCGAAAATCGCTACTCGTTAATCAATCGGTGAAGTAGCGATTAGCGATTTATCAATTACTCAATGAATAATCAATGAATACTGTTTCAGGATTTTTTTTTTTTTTTAAATCTGTGAGTATAAATTGATATTTTTTTAAACATTAAAGGGTCAAAACTCAAATATTATTGTAATTTTATAAATCTCAGAAGAGGTTTGTGTTATTTTTTATAATATATATAAACTTACACAAAACCCTCATCAAAACATCAACCTCTTCTCTTTTACTGCCTCTTTTCTCTCAACTCACACAAAACCCTTATCAGATCATCAGCCTCCTTATCTTACAGTCTAATGCCTCCACTCTCACCTTCCTACACAAATCATTATCATCATCACAGTAGCCCCATCCACCCATGTACCATGCCATACCAACCCCGACCTCATCCACCACTGCCAGTGCACCACCACCAATGCACCACCACTACAACAACTAACAATCTCCTCCTCATCCTCCTTTTTATCTGCTATGGACCCCACTTCTTGTCTTGCCTTCATCATGAACAACGGCACCGGGTACTGTTTATATACATCAATTGTTTAAAGAAATGCCCAATGAGTTTTTTTTTTTAAGTTTAATTTGTTTATTTTTAATTGTGCTATTGTATACATATATGTCCTTGATTAAAAAAGTTGCCTAGTTTATGTTTTTGTTATTAGAATTAATTTTAGTTTTTTTTTTTTTTTGGTTGAAAATTTTTTGGTAAGGTGTGGTGGTTGGGCTTGCTAGTTTTGGGCTAAATTGGTTGAGTTAGACCGATTACTTGGTCAACTCCACTAAGTAATCATCTCTGATGAGCAGGATCTCCGTTCTGGGGGTTGTTGGACTGGCACACTGCCAGTGATCGATTAACCGGTGATTTTTGAAACAATGGTAGAAAGTGATAAAAACAACAACCCAAGTATGTTATTTTACTTTGAAGAATTAGGTTATTTTTGACAAACGAGATTGAAATGAAATGGATTTAATTTGATTTGATTAAAAAATTATTGTCCCGTGTTAGATAGAACTTGAGATATTATTAAAATTATGTCATATTATATTTGGTGTTGGTTGTGATTAGATTGAAATAAAATTAATTTAAATATACTTAAAATTAATTTTAAATAATTTGAAAAAAAAAATGGAGATGAAATGCTCATTTTTAAACCCATCAGATTCTACCATTTTAGTTGAGAATGAGCATTACCATGAGAGGAGGGTTTGAGGGAGTTTGCGATTGGGTTTGAATTTGGAATCTCACTCATTGCTTTCTAAACGTAAGATTCAAGAGTTTTGGATATTTTAAATTCCAAACTCACCTTAAATCTCATGTCCCAAACATAACCTTAGTAAAATCTTATGGATTGTCAAGTAATGATCTTGTTGATTTTTCGGCTTTTCATAATAGAGATACTAGAATTGTTTGGGTTAGAGTTAGGTAAATTTTATTATCTAATTTTAGAAGATTAATTTATCTATGGATCGATTGATTCAATTTTTATCTTGCTTGTGGCATGTTATTAGGTGGGAATAAACCTGTTGTTGGATGTAGATTTAGGTCCTCAACAATTTGGTGCTTTTGTTGAAAGAATTGCAATGCTAGTACCATTAGAAGATTTCATTGAGAGAGTTTGAAAAAAAAAAAATCATTGAGTGTTTAAAAAAAAAAAAAAAATCATTGAGAATATAGGCGTGTGGTTATGCGATGGAACCGGGTGAGAAGTCCACTTCAATAAGGAATATGTCGCTGCCCAATCATCAAAGATTTGGGGTATTTGAAGAAGACAAATCAAGATTGATAGAAGAACAATCAAGATTGTCAAAGTCAATAGATGATATTCAGACCTCAATGGCACAATTGTCAAGGGCCGTTGAAGAAATTCAAAGAGCCACTATTGAGAGGGAACAAAGGGACAATCATTAAGGATGAACTCAAGATGAGGGACTGCGAACTTAAGAAGAAGGGTTGTGGTCTCATGTTACATAACATAGAGAAGATCCCACGGTTGGAGAAAATGATAAGATCGACTCGGATTGGAACCGAGTAAGGGGTAATCATCGAGGGGGGTCACGGTGAGCGCACTTTAAGAGGTGTTGATAGTTAGATGGAAGAGAGAAGACCGCCTAAGACTATAAGGCACTATAAATAATGGGGTGGGTTTGACATGGTCTTGAATAACGGTTCTGAGGAAGAGTTTTGAGAAGTTGGTAAGAGGCTTCGCGACCAAATACCTAGGGTAGAGAGTCATCGGAATCATTATGGTTATGAAATCGAGTATAAAGATGATAGAGGATGAGATAGACAACATCGCTAGGGATCGAGATAGACAACATCGCCAGGGATCGAGATAACCGAAGGTTGATTTTTCTCTCTTTAATAAAGGAGATACGTAACAGTGGTTGGATAAAGTGCAACAATATTTTAGAGTCTATAATGTTGCAGGGGATGATAGGGGTCAATGGCTTACATGTATCTTGACAGACAAATTAATAGCCGGTGGCATTGGATCAAAGCACAATATGATAGTGATAATAGGCATATGGGTTGGATGACATTTGAGAGAGAGTTTTTGGATCAGTAGGGACCATCTCCAGTTATTGATCATCATGGATAGTTGGCTAAACTTAAGTCGGAAAGTAAGGTTCAAGACTATATTAGAGAGATTCGTTGACCAAAGACTTTGGTTAAGGGTTGATCTAAGGAGACGTTACTTGGCATGTTTATAGAAAGCTTGAAGTCATGGTTATTGAGAGAGCTTAAGTTGAAGCAATTATATAGATTTACCCTAACCTGTGAGGATGACAAAAATTTTGATTGATAGTTACTATGTTGATAGGAGGCCATCCAAGAAGAACAATGGAAGCAAAATTTGTAAGAATTCACAAAATGAAAATCCTTGGAAAGAAGAAGAAGCAGTGAAAGAAGGGATATCTAAGGAGAAAAAGAAAAAAGTCCTAAAGCTTTCAAGAGAAGAGTTGTAGGAAAGGGTTAAAACAGGATTCTATTTAAAATGTGGAGAAAAATTAGGCATGGATCATTGCTACAATTCCGGACAAGTGTTGGTGTTAACAGAGACAAGCAATATTGAGGACGGAAATGACGGCAGTGGGTAAGAGTCCGCAGTTCAGGGAGAGTTTAGGATGACTGATGTTGTTGAAAGTGAGAGAGAAGTGAAGTTATCTCTTAATGCTATGTTAGGAACTCCAAAACCATCGACTATGAAACTTATTGCTTGGATTGATATATCTAAAGTGTCTTTGCTTGTAGATTCTAGATCTACATACAACTTCGTTAATGTCGATGTTATTGTAAAGGTAGGATTAAAGAGAGTTGCTTTAGAGCCAATTCTTGTGAGGGTAGCCAACAGAGGCAAGCTAAGATGTTTAAAGGTGGTTCATGATGTGAAGATGAATGTGCAAAGGGTGCGAATTGTGGTTGATTTACATGTTTTACCAATAGTAGAAGTGGATGTGGTGCTTGGCAATGCATGGTTGAAGAGTATTGAAAGATACTCACTGATTTTGAGTACATGAGAATGGAGTTCAAGTTGGGAGGTAAGAAGAGAACATGGATCACTTTGTCATCCAAGGAGATCAAGTAGAGCGATGGTTAGATGATAGAAAAATCATACAAGGAAGGTGCCCAATGTTGTGCAATAACAAATGATGGAGACGATTTTGGTGAAATGGAAGAAAAATTTCCAGATCCTACCCTTGAGGACAAGGATATTTTTTAAGAACGGAGGAATATTCAGAACCCCCGTCGAAAGGCACGACTCAAAGAGTTTAGTTAGGAATTATTTTTTATTATTTTCCATTTTATTTCTTTTATTAAATTAGAATTATTTCCATTTAAGATTTGATATTCTTTCCTATTTGGATTTGATATTATTTCCTTTTAAGATTTAATATTATTTCCTTTTAGAAATTGATATTATTTCATTTTAGGTTTAGATATTATTTTCTTTTAAAAAATTGATATCATTTCCTTTTAGGAATTGATAGTATTTCCTTTTAAATTTATATTTTATTCCATTTTAGGTTTTCTTTAAAATATTTGATACTATTTCTTTAATTGATTGATACTATTTCTTTTTTAGTTATTTTTTCTTTTTAAGAAATCTTGTTTATCAAAAAATTATAAACTATAAATAGTTATGAAACTTTAGAATCGAGTATCTTATTTGGCTTTGCAGAATTTGTAAAATCCTACAGATTATCAGGTAAGATCTTGTTGATTTTTTGGCTTTTTTAGGTAAATATACTATAATTGCTCGGGCTAGGGTTCAGTAAATTCTGTTATCTAATTTTAGAGAATTAATTTATCCAATTATGTGGGTCGATTGATTCAATTTCTATCCAATTTGTGGCGTTTTATTGAGTGGGAATAGATTTATTGTTGGATCTAGATTTAGGTTCTCACCATGTACAGAGACACGTTTATGATAACCCCTCATTTATCATAATATGTTAGATTTCAATGTTACACCCTAATTGCATTATTCTTTAGTTATGTACTTTAAAACATCTCCAACCATATTAATTATTCATTATCATTAATCAAAAAGACTAATGATGTGACATTTTATTGACTCAAACCACTCTCTATAGTGTTAGTTATTTAGAAAAATATTGAATCATTCTAGCCAAATATAGAGAATAAAAAAATACTAGTCAAATTCTCTATCCTATAATTTTAATATTTAATTTGTGATAAAACAAATAACTGTTTTTTAAAAAAATAAACTTGTGTGAATTTTCATACTTATTTAGTCAAAATAGAGAGAATGATTAGAGTAATACAATAAGAAGTTGCTAATTAAGATGATTTTCCTTTTAATCATATCTAAAATTTAGTTAACATTTAGGAAGTGTTGTGAAGATCTTAGATCTGACTCCTCTCATCACACTTGCAGAGGCATGTAGAGCATGAAAATGAGTGCAAGTCCATGTTATAAATTGAGCAATGATGTGAAGATGAGTTGAGCAAACTGCAAAGGCCTTGTTACCATGAATCTTTGAGCAAAGAAATAAACAAGTAGAAGAGAAGGACAAGGTATAGCATGCCCACCAATTTAATATCTAAAAGCAAACCCAAGTATTATAATACCCTGAAGCATGTGGATGTGTGTGGTTGTAATATCTCCGGATCAGAATTCTGGATTTGGAATTCTAAATTTAATCACTTTAACTATATTTTGGGCCTTCAGCTTTTGAAGGAAAGCGATGTGTAGGAAGTTTCCCCTTTTGCTCGAAAAAATTGAGCGAAAAGTCTACTTTTTTTTTTTAATCAATTGAAACACAGTTATATTGCTTCTTAATCATGATTATGTGATGTGTGTTTTCAAGGAAATTTTGGTTATTTAGTTTTCCCAGGTAGCAAAATACCAAATGAGTAATGATAAGCTGCAACTTGATTTTCAAGGAGACACGAGAAAATCTAATTGTTGTTCCAATCACGGACAAACATAACATATGAGCAGCTATTAATTAAATTTATTGAATATATATATATATATATATATGAGATAATGAGCGTTTTCAAGATGAGTTCTAGAAACAAAATATTTTTACTGTTTAAGAGTTGAAAATAGAATAGCTATTAACAAAATTCGACTGATATGGACTAAATGTGAGTGCCTTTGACTGTTATATCAAATGACATTAGAATGTATTAACAGGAAATGTATACTAGATTCTTTGTTGATTGAATTTGTTTTCTTTCGCTTTTTTTTTTTTTTTTTTTTTCTTTAAAACAATTGGGTGAGATTTTTCACGTTCGAAGAGCTTTTTTTACAGCGTCGTATGTTATTATGTTAGCAGTTAAAAATTTACTATTATGCATATGAGAAAGACTAAATAATTAAAAAGCCGCCTAGGGAACCACAACCACATTATTCATGGAGGAGACCAAATACCTGAAATTTGTACTAAGATAAAATCTCAATCAAAACAGTAGACTAGATATGGTTGTTCAGTACGGAGAGAATGATAATCAAATGGGAAATCATTGAATTTTCCATTAGCAATAAAAGAAAATAGAAATTAAAAAAACATAAAATTGAAAAAAAAAAGTTAGGTGTTATAATGAGAAAGAAGCACCAACTTTCCATCATCCATGCATATCTGCAAAGACTTGTCTGGAATATCTTGTTCCCAACAGGTTTACATTGGCTTATATTTAGGATCCTAATTTGTTTTTATTTTATGGCTCTTTTGTGGTCCCGCTTTCTTTTGATTTTCTTCCAAAGTACAGTTTGCAACACAAATATACTATACAATAAAAAAATATATATGTATCATATGATATGATACTATACTACATAAATACCACAAATATATATATAAACATTTCTCTCTCTCTCTCTCTCTCTCTCTCTCTCTCTCTCTTCTCTCAAAATATATTGCACAAAAACACATTGATATTCCAGCAATTGTTTCTTGCCTCCTACACAGCCTGTCATGGTTGAATTATTAAGACCCTGAATTGTATTTCTTTAAGTGAGAGAGGGCTGATCAGCTTTTGTTGTTTATCTAAGCAAAGTGAGACTGGTTCTGTCCTGACCTGTCTAAGAGATTTTTACTTTTTTTTTTTTTTTTTTTTTTTTTGGCTTGCTTGGTTGCACTGCTTAGTTTGCTCCGTCCATGTCGGTTCAATGAAAAATAATGTGCTGATGCATTGTTTTTGAGTGCTTCTGCGTTAGATTGATCAACAGGAGTCGATTCATGGATCAAAGTAGTGGCAAGAGTTGTAAAACATATGTTCAATGAGCCAAGTAAAAGCGAATCGTGATCCGGCCATTTTTTGTTACAGGTAACTTTAAACGATCAGAATTATATATACATGGAGTAATCTTTGATTGATTTGGTGATTTTTACTTTTATATAAATATTTTTGGAATTTTGGTTCATGTATCTTGGAGATGTTCTAGTCTTTAAATGCTTCTTTTAATAATTTGATTTTGTTAAAATATCTTAAGTGAAAGAGACTTAAATTATAGTCTAGATTATCTACAGTGGAAAACTTTTGGTGGCTTGTTTCTGGTTTATTACCAGTTGTAGGTTTGCTATAAATAAATCTCTCTTATTATTGTTCTTTCACCATCTCATAAATCTCTTTCACTGTTGATTTATCTATATATATAATCATTTTAAATTGCTTTAGATGCCCGTGTAAGCAACATGAAATGATCATTTCAGCTTTATTGTGTGATATCATCATATTCATGTGGATATCAAAGAGATTTGGCCATGGAAAGAAGTGGACACTTTTTGAGAACAATTTCCTGAAGATGAAGACCACATTTTTCTAGCTATAATGCACCACCAAACCCAGAAAGAGACCCGCATCTGGTTTTTGGTCTAAGTATTGTCCAATGTCCACAACCCCCCCATTTGTTTAGAGCTCCAAAATGCAAAATTCAACAAAGATTCCATTAGTCTCGGCCTCGGCTCAATACCCAGAAATCCACTGTTTGAACAACTTTATTCATGTGGGCTGGGCAACCTGTCTCAATCCTAGACGTGGCCTGCATTTGGTACCCCAAGTAGGGAACCATAAAGTTTTCCTGCATAATGGATCACAAGTGTGTGTGAATTTGAAATTAGGATAAGTATCTCAATTTGTACACGGCTAGAGATAATTAATTACCTGACCAATCCCTCAGATCTTAGTAAAATTCCATTAGTCTTTTAGTAGTAGTGCCTAGATGCTGCATCGGACTCCTACACTTGTCGTCAACCACTCTCTGTCTCCCACCATGTGGCTTGCGATAAGTCACACCAACCCCATTACAAGCACACATCATCTCTAGTCCAATTTCCATTAATCATCTTTTAGTTTAATTGTGTGTCTAGCAATTCTATTAATTATTCTTTTCAAAATTTATGTTGAAATGTGTTGTATTGTCAAATTTATTTCAGGCTCAGGCATGGGAACCAAAATTGAATTTGCAATCGACCCATTAGCAAGTGCTTTATTACCAAACAGTGTGCATGGTGTGAATGACTGGCAATATTTCCAAACCAGAGAGTTGAAGAAGCTTCAAAGCAGGAATAGGCTCCTCGAAATCGATTGTCGTTACTCCATGGACAGAGGTAGTAGTCCTCTTGAGAAACACAACATGGAATCTATCAAACGGACAATGCAGATCCACGAAGATATCTTCAAACACCAGGTCTAGATCATTGAACACACTTCTGCTTTATTATCTATCTCTCTTGTGCCAAATTGATTTGAACTAAAAAGAAAAAGTAATCATAATTGCAGGTCAAAGAACTGCACAGACTGTATAGTGTTCAAAAGACATTGATGGCTGAGCTGAAGAAACAAGTTAAACACAACCATGCAACAAAAGAAACGACTTCTGGGTATGTTTTCAATTTCCAAAATGTTAGTAGTGATGATCCAAAGGAGAGAAGTGGGAGCTGCTCAGGAGAAACCAAACAAAGAGGGTTTGATCTAGAAAGAGCAGCCATGGAGGAAGATAACCAAATGATGAGGCCTGAAGGGTCCGATGAAGAAAGTGGAGTGGAGTTGACACTTAGCATTGGAGTGAGCTCATCAAGCAAGAAGACATCAAATTACAGGGAGCTTGATTCATCGGCATCATTCAAGTCTGATAGCGGTCCAAACACACCAATGAGCAGCTCCAGTGCAACATTTGATCATCAGGAAAAGAAGATGCCACATTGGCTTTTAGGCTTAAGCATCAATAGAAGTTGAATTTTATATGTGTAACTCTTGTATGTGTGTATTGAACCCTTTCAAACTCTGCATGCATGGACCCTTCAATTTATCTACTTTTGGTTCATCATCAATTCATCTTAATATTAATCCTAATTCAATTTAATTACATGTAAAACTCAATCTAATAAATGGATATTCATTCATCACCCTTTTCTGGGTCGTCCCCATTAAGCTTATGTAAAAACTTCCATGTTCTACATCTTTCCTTTCCATTACATCTTCTTACCAAGACCTAAGGTTTGACACCTCCTTACCAGAAAAAAGTGGTTCATTTTTCCCTCACTTTTGTGTGAGTTGCTCTCCTATCTATATGTGGATTGTTTCCTCCCGTATGAAAACTGTTCTTCGGGCTACACTACCAGTGTTCTATCCCGTTTGATCCCGAATATTCCTTAGACTAGTCCCAGTAATTAAAAAAATATATATCATATTACTTAATTATGCATTTATCCAAAAAGACAAACGAAAGAATACACTTAATTAAAAAAGTCTAGTTGAATGGTTGCAGACATAACCTGATAATAACCATATTTATCTATAAAGTGAAAGTCTCGAGTTCAAATCTTCCTCCTTAAAATAAAAAATAAAAAAAAATGAAAAAGTCTAATAGATTACAATCAAAATGGATATATTTGAAGAATTCATGCCCCCCTTTACAATTTCCATTATTGAAACAGACATGGGTAGTTACCTAGTGTCAAGGAATTCCTAATATTAAACTAATCAAAAAAAATCTTCCAACATTTTGAAATTTGTCAACAATTATCCATGAATCACACAAGAAACCTAATGAAAAAGTAGAAAGATTTGAAAGATGGGAAACTTGAATTGCACGAGTATGACCAAAAGGGCCTTGAATGTCTCCTTCAATGGAGAAAAAATAGCAGCAAAAAGGAAGTGCCTAACAAGGTGTGGAAAATTGGACAAAAGGGACACAATAATTTAAGGGAGTTTGTAGTTATTTTCGAAAGGCATGCGCCGCAAATTGGCTGAAATGGACACATGGCAACATCCAATAAACGACAATCATAATTCATTGTGGTTCTTGCGTTGCCATTCAATTTCCATATTTTAAGTATGAGATGTGGGCCTTTACCACACGCCAATTTTATTCCTTTCCTATTTGTCTTTAATCATAACATTACCCAACGTTATTTTAGTTAAATTTATGTCTGACAAGTCACAATCGATAAGTCTCAAAGCATGCAATCTTTATTTTATTTTTCTCAATTTTTGCGTTTTGGTTTTAATTTATTACCTCAACTGGAGGAAAACAAAAAAATATGTGAAAGGATACTACAGCCAGTGACGTTAGGATATCTTTGCTCTTTGAAAATTCTTTATTAAAATAATTTTAATAACATATTCTGATTATAATTTAAAAATTGCACTCACTTTCTCTAGGGTTTGGTATCGCGGCATCCGAATGGGCCAAGATTATTTTTACACAAAGACGGCTCCCAGAGTTACTGTTTTACGATCTTTGAGCTTCGAAAAATTTAAAATATTTTTATATAAAATGGAAAAAATATATATATAAAATAAGATTAAATAAAGTTAACCAGATTTGAAAAAAAAAAAAAAACAAAACAAAAAAGGATAAGAAAAGAAAATAAAAAGGAAATTGAAACTTGCAACGACGACTTGCTGTACTTTAAAGACGTCATCCAGTTGATTTTCCTAGAGACTTTGTGACTCCTCGTGTTTCTTGTGTTGCGTTTAACTAAGTTCTCAAACTACAAATTTAGTATGTGATTAGTTGGTTTAGCAAGTAAGGTCTTTTATGGTCACATGAGAAGTCTTAAATTCAAGTTCCATTCACATTAAATTAGAAGATTGGATTTATACTTCAAGAAGATAGTAAAAGAAATGGTAAAGGTCTACCTTTTCCTCAAAAAAAAGAAAAATTGAAAGGTCTACCTTTGCGTTGTCAACATATGAATCGGATACGGAGGTCCAACCAAAATAAATAGTCCATTAAATGAATTGTCCGATCCGACTTGAGCCCAAACTTTTCCTTGGCCAATTCATCTGCAACCATGGAGCTCAACATATATAAATGCTAATTAGGGGGGGTCTATTGCCAAAAAAAAAAAAAAAAATCCGCACCCATATTTTGAGTAAAAAAAAGAAAAGAAAAGAAAAGTAAAGAAAAGAAAAGCTTTATGGTAGTCATATATATTCAAAATCAACATCAGTAACTCGTCACATATAATTATATAACAAAGGATATCATATTAAGAACATAAAATGGTAAGATTAATTCTAATCAAAATTCGAAATTTTATATATTATCATGGAACACATACAATAGTAGGATCTTTCATAAAAATAAAAATTAAAAAAAAGGTTGCAGGAGGAAAGTCTTTTTTTTTTTTTTTTTTTTAAATGTGCAGGAGGAAAGTTTTTTTAAAAAAGAAAAAAAAAAACTTTAATTTTCTAACAAAAAACCTAAGCCTTGAACTGAGATTTGCTAGACACTTTCTTTCTAACAAAATAAATCTGACAATCTACTGCCACAAAAATATTAGGAATGAGAAAACCCAACTTTAAACCCACCCTAATATTGAGATTGGTTGGATTGCACTTAGAACACACCTGTCGCACTAGAGCCAATCAGAACAAAATGGAAGGTGAAAATGTCACACTATAGGACAAAAAATTAGTCAGTTCAACATTTGATTCGAGTGCCTTCTCAATACTTTTTACATTTCAATCTCAACGCATATATATATATATATATATATATATATTGACAACAACAATACCCTTTGACCATAACTCACTTCATTAATTAATTGAAAACGAAACAAAAGAAAGAGCTGACAGCTTCCAGCATCCCTCGTCTAGCTTCCCATCTCACTCACAAACACAAGAGTGTCCGTAAATTGTCTGTTCCTTTTAGTTGTAGAAGCTGCTTTAGTTATCTCTTTACATCTTCCAGAAACAACCATTGAAAGATTGCATTACGGTTGTGTTAAGAACAGCTACGTCGATCGAAATCTACTTGGCATGTGTTCGATCTGAATTTCCAAAGACTTCAGTTTACTTGCGCACTGATTAAGGAATACTGGGCTTTTTATTCGCATGAGCATATTGTAAAGTTTTGAAGGTTTGATAATTGAGTAATTCACTGATAACGATAGTGCAAAACTAGTGTGAGCAACACCACAATGGTTGGCGTTAGTAAGGCCATATAAAACTGCGTGACTAATAATGCCATGGTAAATGGCATCAGTTATCGTTTTGTTACTTATTTTATCATTCATGTGTGCACAGATATGGAGGAAACCAGAATTATAGTCACGCACTGTGGACAATGGATTGGCAATACGTACGAGGGTGGTGAATCAGATATAGTTCTCCAATTAATAATCTTGCCCAAATAACACATTGTTTGCTAACAACACCAAAGCCATCTTCGTACCATCTCCCGGTCGTTTGTTGATGATTTCGTGACCAGAGTCGCTACATGATTTGTTTGGCACCACAAGCTTCTATATTAGATAAACAATGGAAATGCGGTAAACAAAAGGATTCATGCAGTTGTAAGCCACTCTGCTATTGATGTTTCTTACTATTGTGTGGACCACGTTACAAGCGACGACATGGACAATTAATTCTAGTCTGCTCGTTTATTAATTTTACATCCTCTTTATTCGATTTCTTGTTTAATGGTTGTTTAATTACCATATGCCGCTTGCCTTTACGCATTTTCCCTCATGCACCAAACGGCAAGGAGCATTTCTTTGTACAGCCTTTCTTGTTACGTTTTAGAACTCAAAAAATGTTCGAATGAGCATGCACTTATTTTTTTAGAGCAACGTAGACATGATAGGGTTGAGATCATTTGATTTGATTCATTTATATATTCAACTCCATTCGTTTAATAAATGATTTAAGAAACTCAAAATCATTTACTTCAAATCCACGTTTATTTAATTTTTTCAAATTCGAATTGAATTGTCTTATCGTAACCCAAATTACTAACCGTAAGACATATTATAAATATTTTTTGTAAAAGTATATTTTAATACTTTTATAAAAGAATCATTCTACTTAAAAACTCTTTCTATATCATCACTCCTTACTTCTAAGGATGCACCCTTGATCTTGGGGAGGAAAAAATATATATATGTAAACAAACAAAATATATTTATTGCAATAATAGCATATAAAAATGCTATGATAAGTTTGATAACACGATAAAGAAAAATCAAATTACAGCCCTTGAGGAAAAAAGAATAATAAAAAACTACAAATTCTATGTCAAAAGAAAATCTTCTTCTGCAGCATACCATTAAATTTCTGCACCCCAACACATCACATGTATGAAGCCAGGAAGACTTTATCCTATATTATTATAAATTGAATAATGCTATACTTTTCAAAAATTTTATTTAAATGATGTAATAAACTGATTTGTAATTACTATATTAAATTTGAGATAATATATTAATAATGTGGTAATTACACATAAACTTGCAATCACATTATTTAGACAATAAATTTAAACAGATTTTTAAATAGTGTAACATTACTATTATAAATTAATGACGAGATAGGAAACTAATTCGGCCGGTTACAATCCATCCGGATTTCGCCTTGATTGCCTGTCTTAACATCGACACGACCCAGCTTGGTAATGGCTTCAATAAAAGCCTCGTTAAAAGCTTCATTATTTGATGCGAAAAGTTCAACTGTTGATCTTGACCTCGGATCTGTAAATAGTATCTGATCAGAAGTAAACAAACCCATTCCATTTATGAGATTCTTGTAATAAGCATTGTCGAATATCTGTGGAGTGTTGGGGTCCATGTTAATTGCAACTGAGGGATCCACACGTAAAGGACACATTTGCCTCAGCTGCAACGCGTATCGAAAGTTTAGAGTGGGGTCGATACGGTTTCTCGGGCTGAAGTTGTAGATTCGTCTGGAGAAGCGGCCGCAATGGGAGACCCCAATGGTGTGTGCACCTATTAACAAAATTAAGTCATGCAAAAATAAATTTTTTTAATTAATTACCAAGTTATCTCGATATGAATCAAGAGTACCTATGAGAAATGCATTTTATGGGACTTAAAACCTCTTAACATACATACACACATGTCTACATACATACATACATATAATATATGTTGGTAACTGCATGAAAAGGCTTAATATATTAAAATAAAAAACAAATGAATAGGCTTCAAACGGAAACTCAAAAGATTCTAACTAGTGAGTACCTGACAAAGCAACCATGTCAGTTTGGGTGAGACCATGTGAGGCAAACAAGGCGTTGAGTTGGTCTAAATTAAAATCAGGGCTAGGAAGCCTGCGTTGAACACTTGCTATTGTCGATATCCTCCCATCACGCCTCCCCAGTTCCACTCTATAAAATGGTCCCCCTACCTGCATAACACTTGTTGTTTATACATACAATTATTTGCTCCATACAATATAATTGTAGCAGTTACATCTTACAACTGGTTATGTGACATTGTACATACCAGGCCAATGACATCCCTAGTTGCAAGAGCTAGAATATCTGCACACGATACTTTGTTTCTGCAATTTGGATCGCTATCTACAGCTTGCTTTGCTTTGATCACTGTGTCGAATCCATCTCCGGCAAGTGATAGATCGTCAGGATGATCCTTCTCTGCATTATTATTCGGCGATGCTATCAGCACTGAAGCATCACATCCCTGCACCAATACACAGTCCATAAAATAATTCTCTTCGCAGATACTCTTGGTAAACCTGACTCTTGACATATAATTTTTTTTTTTTTTTTTTTTTGAAAGCCTTGACATATAATATTGTACAACCCTTAAATCCACAAATTTAAGCTTATAGTATTGAGTTTTAACATTAATATCTTTATTGTATATATTTTTTGGGTTCGGTTATCTTACTCTTTGGGTAAAATTATCCATTAATAAGAACTTTGGGATATTTTTTAATAATAATTTTTATAATCAATTCAAAGGTTGCTAGTAATGAGTAACTTAATCCGACCAGTAAATTAGCAAAACCCTACTTTTTTACCAACTCAATCACCCTTCTAGTCAGCACCGACCTCTTTTATCTTTTTGGAAACTCTTAGCACTAGATATTTCAGTAAGAAACGAAAATGAGCATCACATCAATAGATAATTATTAGTCAAATTAAAGGATAAATAATTTAGATGTATATACTAATTACCCGGACAAAACAATCGTGGAAGAAGAGACGAAGAGTTGCAGGGGCAGTCACGAATGTCTGCTTGAACTTGTTGGTGACTGCATTGCGAACAAGTGATTCAACATTGGGGCATGTATTCTTGTAAAAGTCTCCACGAAGTTGAGCAGAAACACAACTACTGTTTAAGAGAAGAGGGAGAAGAATAAAAGACACAACAATGAAGCTTTGCTTTTCCATGTCTTGTTTGTTATTAACAGCTTTTTCTTCCGTTATCACATGTTGTGTCTGGCCTGTTTAATGTCTATATTTATAGAGAGGCGATTCTAAGACAACTTAGAAACTCAGCAAATTAAAGGGGTGTGCTCAATATAAAATTTCATTGGAATTTGAAATATTTTGAAATTCTAGGTATATTCAATTAAGTCTTTTGAAAAGTCTATCAAAGGTTAGATATATTTAATTTAGATTTATATAAAATTTATTAAATTACAAATAAATCTAGATGTATTCAATTTTGATTTATTTTGATTTTATTATTCATATAAATTTAGATGTATTTTACTATTCAATTCAAATTTTTAAAAAGTTCAAACAAATTTAAGAGTGTATTTACTTATAAGATTATTGAATGAAAATCATTGTAAGTGTTTACTTGCTTTAAATAAATATGTAATGGGAACGAAAATTAATATAAGCTCCACACATATTTGGGGTATGGAATGGGAATGACATTTTTCCACCCTCTTAAGGATTCCCAATCTCATTACCTATTAATATTAAAAAGTCTATTTTATCATTATCTAAGACAAATACAATTGACAAAATTGGAAATAATAAAAAAATTACAGAAAAATAATAATATTTGGTCAAGTCCTTTTAATTTCATACATTACAATTTATGAGGTTACTTTTGACAAGTCTGTTTCAATAATAAATAAATTATTTTATAGTATGTGGCTTTTAGAATTAAAATCTATTGAGTACATCGATATGTTAAAATAATTCATGATATTATAAAATAGGTTAAATAGATTTTAAAAAACAAATTATGGAGTACATAATTTTAATTAAAAATATTTTTGTAACTTATAATTAATTCATTCTAATTCGAAATCAAAGTAAACATCTCAATAAAAATACTGTTAATTCTAATTAATTTTATTCCTGTAATTAAAGTAAATAATTTATTTTTATTTTGATACATCATTTGGATTGCAGACCATTCCAATTATATGAAAATAAATGCAGTATAGGTGTATTGAAAAAGTCATTGACTTTATAGATTTTATATAAATGATGGAATTCAATGGATTTTCAAATATATGAAAATAAAATTTGCGAATAAAAAAAATCTTATCACAAATCTACCTTATTCCCAAAGATTTCATTTGAATTTCACAAGAAATACCAATAAAATGTATATAAAATTTATAGAGTTCATGAATTCTATCCGAATATCATTTTAAAAAATTCTATCAGACTCCAATTAATTTTTTTATTGAATACACCCTCCTAAAAAAAATTGGCTGGAATTCGGCTGTGGGATTAATTAAAGGTTTAAGTACTTCTAGCAGTTACAATCTGGCAATTTTGACAAATAATACTTGATAGGTTTTTTATTTGAAGGTGTCACAGCTCGATGTATTTTACATATTATCATGTTCATGCAGATAAACTTATAAAAATTAGAATATAAAAGAATTCAAGTCAATTTTTTTTTCTTTGGGTTGGTAGAATAGGATCACATGCAGGAATGCGTGAGAAAATTGAAGACTGTCTAATCAATCCATTTTTTCTTGTTCTTGGCTAGAAATTAAATTAACTCTATTCGTTATTGAAATAGTTGATATGTATATCATGCCAACTCAATTGCAGGTTACAACCCAACAACTCCCAAACACTTTCTCAAAACCACACCTCCATCACATCCTTAAACACAATATTATGATAACTAAAAAAAAAAAAAACTATGCACTACTGCTATATGGATGGCTTTATTTGTCTTGTCTGGCATTTTTTTTTTTTTCTTTTTTTGAGAATGTCTTGTCTGGCATTACAAGAGGAATCTTTCCAAGTTCAGGTTCATATAGAAATAAAATTATGATTCTGAGAGACTGAAATTGGACAAAAAGTTAATACAAGATCATCATGTGTCGTTACCTTTTACCCAACTGCACATTTTGCACTATAAGATCGTGTATATTCTGTTACTGTTAGAATTAAAATTTGTTCAACCTTCTATATTTTTAGAGCCAGTTGTCTATACTATTAGATCACCTCAAAATATTAACATATTAAGTTTTCGTTTCTCTTGCTATATGTAAACCTTTCATGTTCTTTTATCATTTTAATGTGTCATTTATTGCCCCTCTCTTCTCTAACTCAAATTTCTATAATTTCTAGACGTCGTCAATTTTGTCACCTTTAAAATTGTAGTATTTATCAATTTGTTATCGAAAAATATTCTTTAAAATAGTAATATCAACACTTCATGGATCCAAACAGACACAATTGGAAGAATTGATTAAAATTTTCTCATACGTTAACTTAATAATATTGAATACTAATTTGCTAGTTAGCGTTCAACGTATATGAGCTTTTTTTTTTTTTTTGAAGTACAATGTATTTGAGCATTTTACTCCAGCTTGGTTATTGTGTTGCGTATCTGTACGCCAAGCATGGCTACAGTTCTATTAGAAGTCAACATATAATTTGTGGGCCTACGTTTTGGCAATCAAAAGTCTGAAATGGCATATATAGTAATAGTACTCTATTAGACTTCGAAATCCACTTGTAGCTTAAATAATGAGTACATTTTCTCCTCATGATCTAGGCTTGAATTTCACCGCACGTATTTTTAGCATGTATAGGAAGATTTCTCTTATTATTATGAGAATAATTTTTCATACCACAAATAATGTGAATAGATTTTCAAACCATAAACAATATAAATTTCTGATCTCAAATATTGGTAGATTTTATTAATTATTTACGAAATAATTACATAAAATAATAATAATAATGGTAGCTTGAATCCATTAAACACTATATAAGCCATGTCACATGGTTGAAGCCAGTGTTAGACTTTTTTCTTCTTTTTTTATTTTCTTCACAATGATACCGGCTGCATTACCTACCTGGGAGAGGAAGTGAGGGGGGCCACAAATTGTAGGGGGAGGCAAATGTAGAATCTACAATCTCTAGGTGAGAAAATTGCAGGGGCAGGTAAATATAGAATCGACAATCTTTAGGTGAGAAAGTGAGTGGATAGTGTTATTTATCACTATGTTGCCGCCTAAACTATAATTATATAAAGTTTTTGTTGATGTAATACCTAAACGTTTTCATCTAGATGTAAAAACTCAATAATTAGATCTGTATTGCATGAGAATTGAGTTATCTTCATATGTCAAAGTGTTTAGTGTAAGCTGTTCAAAAAACAAAAATTAAAAAAGAAAGGGCTCAGTGTAAGGAGTTGGGATGTGTATTTTACTAAAAATCTTCATGCTTAAACAATTTCAACAGATGTGTCTACAACATACATGAAATTATAAGACACTATAGTAACCTAAGTCCATGACTCCAATAATTAATTATCCAATTATTCTTTAGTTATAGAGTCCCAACAACTAATTGACCCCAAGATTATTTCTGATCATCTCTTTTCATTCTTTATAATTGGTAAATAAACAGCTGACTATTAAAGTTAATATTCAAATTGATAGACCTACGCCTATAAGGTTAGTCTAGAAATGGCAAGGAATATTGGTTATTGACATTCAAAAAAGTTGTTCACATGGCGTTCCCTGAGCCAGAGGCAACGCTTTAACTTGTTAGGCTTATTTAGCAGAAAACTGTCATCGTTGGAAGAGTGTCATTCCTGCCTTCCTCCTATCACCACGCTTACCTCTCACTCAGGCAATCATTTACCCAAATACAGTCATCAAAACGAATCGCATATTATTTTATAGAAAACCATCCACTAAATATGTACAATACACATGTAATGATGCTGACTTTTATCTCTTCGTATAGTTTCTTTTTTATTTGAAAAATTGGAAACACGTTGAAGACTTGACCAGCAATGTTATAGAATGAACATGTGCTGGAACAGAATGAGCATGTACTGGAGCAAGAGTACCAGCCCAAACAAACAGGCGGGTCAGAGTTTAGAAGTTGCACATCAGCAGTAGAATATATATTCAACAGAATTACAGAAAGCTGCACCCTTTTGTTTATATTTATACTTTTTTGAGTACTTTGTTTCACTTTGACAACCCAATCATTCAAAATAACCATCACTTCTTTTGGCCGGTATAAAGTCAAAGATATTAAGAGCTACGTTATTTCATACAAATCCTGGTTAACCATGAATCCATCTTCCCAACCAATATTAAGGGAATTTCACAAGGGTAAAACAAATTATCAACCGGACTTATATTTTGTGATCCATCCACGAGTTGTGAGTGAATTCCTGCAAGTCAAACCATCTGTTAATCGACAGGGATGAAATCTTTAAATGACAAAAAAGGAGAGCATTTAACCAGTCACAAATTTCTATGTGAAGCAAATCCCACAAACAGCTTACTATATTATGAACGACCAGACATTGTTTACAGCAATCAACAAAACGCAGTATTCTTCTTTTAATCAGAGTACAAACATCAAGAAGAGAACCATCCTCAAGATAGTGACGTATAGAGATAGTAAAAATTGAGAATATCAACCTACCCCCAAACAGGCATACTCGTTGTAGTAATAAAGGTTTGGAACTCCAGTATTGAAATGTTTCTAAATATACAGAGTAGTTGTTTTGAACTTTTAGCCAAGCTACCTGTACAAAATATAAGGCAGAACAACAGGTCTTCGATCTTTCAGCTGCTCAGTAGAACCTTCTGCGGGTCAAGTTGCCCACTACAGTAACTGGAAGGAACAGCAGAAAGTTCCTGTCTTCCTCTCCACTCCTCACCAGGTTTCAGTGTGATAGGTTTTTCCACGGCAGCAGCCTCCACACACAGCATATGCTTATATTCATCATCTCCAAAATCAGCCATAGCTTTTGCCTTCTTATCCCAGGGATTCCAAACCACTGCATGAAAATAATAAAAGAAAAACAAACATAAAATAAGACAATAAGAAATACAACTGAAAGAACCCATCATGTGAAAAGCTATTAAATGTAATAAACTAAGTTGAAGTTACAAAAGCTTGTTGTGTTCTTAAACTAAGTTTCAAGGTAAATATATAAATTGATATCAGGTCACTGCAGCCCCACACCATGCATCTATTTGTTTGAAAATGACACAGTATTTTCTTCCTAAGTATCATCAGCCCACATCTAAGTCATCTACAAGCTACTATATTAGTTAAGTCTACTTGGATTAGCAAGTCACACATCCAGGTCAACTGTTAAATCGACAGACACAAAACCAAGAGAGGATCATTTTAATCTCATAAGACCTTGAAAGGTCATGCTTACATCAACCTGATTACATATAATAACCGTTGGTTGAAGCACTTGACATCGGAGATGATTTCTTTAAATTAAAATGAGGAAAAACTCTATATCAATGTACATCTGAAATTCTGATGCACCTATATATGAACACTAAGAACACTGTTATGGACGCAGATGGATAAATATAATCTCACCAGCATCTGGAAGCCCATCCTTACGAATTACAAATGTTCTCTTCTTTTCATGATCCAGAATTGCAATCTTTGTAGGAGTACTGAGGTATATTTTATCCACCTGTTTAACCATAAAAGCATTTGCTAAACATAGAGCCACATAAGCATAAGCATAAGCATCCAGCCAAAAACTGTGACTCACTTCTGACTCAAATGTTATTGCATCCCCTTGTTCTGTAAAACGCTCCTTATTCTGCAAGTTGTCAAGATAATCCAGCGTCTCTAAGCCTTCAATACGTACTTCACTGAGCACGGGCAAATAAACCAATTTAAAGACAATTTAAAACAACAGAATATTTTGTTGTCCAAAATAAAAGCTGACAAGAACCAAACACCACAACTTGAGCACATAAAGTAAATAGCATAAAAGCTGCAATGACTGCATCATTCAACGTTAACTAGATGAAAAATTTGATCTACTTGAAAACTGTCCTGCCCAAAGTTGTTCAGTGATAATAACTTTCAGCTGTCATAATGCTTCTCAAAGCTTCTCAATTTTTTCCAAGAGCCTTATTATTCACTCACATCAAACTGAAAACAGAAAGATGGTATCATGGTAGTAGAAACAAAAATCAACAACCCATTTTCAATCTTAAACGTACTGTGACCGGTTTGCAGAACTCACAATATGGCTATAGCCTGTCCAGAAATAATTTCCATGTCAATCTGTACTCTAGCTCCATCTGTTGGAGAAAGTCTTCAGTGTCTATGGTAGGAAAATCATGTCTAACACTAGTTTAGGAAGGAAAATATTTGACTTTGTATTAACTAGGCAATTCCCTGATTTAACTAGGTGATTGATTGAGCAATTAGTGGGAGGAGATTGATTGAGCAATTAGTGGGTGATTGATTGCATCGATTGAAAATTTCTATTCTTTGTAGAGTGATGTTGGATTATAAATAGCCTAAACATTCCTATTGTATTTTATTGATTTTTTCAATAGTTTTCAGAATATATTTTTCCTCACAGTATTAGAGCATTAGGCTCACATCTTGGGAATCAATTTTTGTTTTTTCCTCTTTGTCCTATCCTTTTTGTGTTGTTTTCTTTTCCCATATTTCTCTGTACTCTTCCATTGAACCTACAATGTCAGAAGAATCAGGAACCACTGGTCAGTATGAAGAAGTGATTACCAATCCGATAGGGAGGGAGTTGCAAAATCTCCACGTGGCTTACAGAACTAAATGGTAAAAATTATCTTAAATGGTCTCAACTTGTTTGAGCCTTTCTCAAAGGCAGGGGCAAACCTAATCATCTTCTTGGTCCCGAACCCGATGAGAAATATCCTGGCTTTGCTGCTTGGGACGAAGCGAACTCCATGGTCATGGCTTGGCATTGGAATGCCATGGTACCCGAAATCAGTGATACATGCATGTTTCTCACCACAACTAAGGATATTTGGGAAGCAGTTTGGTAGACGTATTTTAAGGTACATGACTGCACAAACCTATGATATTAAAACTAAACTCACCGGCACAAAACAAGATAATCACTACGTTACTGAATATGCTAACCTATTGGAAATATGTACCACTACAGATGTATTGTAATCAAGGATAGTGATGATGCTGCTACTCTTAAGAAATTTATTGAAAATGATAGGATATATGACTTCTTGGCGGGTCTCAATCCTGAGTTTGATCAAGTTAGGGTGCAGACTTTTGGGAAAGATGAACTACCGTCGTTGAACAAGACAATTGCCATTGTCCATGCCGAGGAGAGTCGGAGTAGAGTTATGCTTGTCTCTCAACTATTGGAGGTCTTGGCATTAGCCACAACAGGTCCAAAACAACCAGTTTCCTCTGAAAAGACTCTTACTGCAAACACAGATAACAAACTCCCAGATTTCAGAAATGGGAACAAAGCAAATCTTACCTGCAACTACTGCAAAAGACCAGGACACTCAAAAGAGCAGTTTTGGAAGCTCCACAGGAGACCTCAAAATTTTGTTGGATGGAATTGGGAAGGCTCTACGAACTGGCAACAGAAGGGACAAGCCAATATGACACAAGCCAGTGGTGATCTAAGTGCTCGGGAAAACTGCAGTGGTAAGGATATCAATAAAGAGGATACTGAGTGACTAATATCTTTCCTGGACTCCTTGGAGGTATGTGTTCATTTGCACAATCAGGTATGTCATTTTCTTCTCATGCCTTCAGTGGTCGGATCATAACCGCTTTGGCTCTTGGATTAACGATTAGGAGCAACCAACCACATGACTCATTGTTCCCTCTTATTTTCTTCTTATAGCCCATGTTCTAGTAATACGAGAATCACAGTGGCCAAAGGGTCCTTCGCTATTGTAGCAAGTCAAGGAAATATTCATTTAAGTCCTTCATTAGTTCTAGAAAACGTTTTGCACGTTCCAAAACTCACAAAAAACCTGGTCTCTGTCCAATAGCTTACAAAAGACTTGAATTGCAGCCTGACTTTTTTTCCCACTTCATGTATTTTTCAAGACTGAGCTACAGGGAGGACGATTGGGCATGCTAAGGAAAGCAGTGGACTCTATTACCTTGATTTAATAGGGAAAGACATGAGCAGTAGTGTTAACAAACCAACTCCATCTCCTATTGTCGGATACAAGGTCTTCAATTAAAACCAAGTCTGGCTTTATCACTTTCGGTTTGGGCATCCCACTTTTAGGATTTTGAGTGTTATGTTCCCTTCCTTATTCAAGAATATTGATGTCAGTCAATTTCATTGTGACATTTGTGAGTTTGCAAAACATAAACGGGTTTCTTTTCCTTTTGAGTAATAAGAAATCTTCATTTCCCTTTCAGTTGCTTCATAGTAATATATGGGGACCATCGAGAATTTCAAATGTTTCAAGGGCTAAATGGTGTGTCACTTTTATTGATGATCGCATTCATGTTTCATGGGTTTCTTGGTTAAAACAAAAATCTGATGTTTGCACGATTTTTGTTTCCAGCCTTCTATGAAATGATTAAAAATCAGTTTGGGGTCACACCAAAAAAAAAAAAAAAAAAACAATCGGATAATGCTAGAGAATATTTTAATCAAGTATTGTCTCCTTATTTCCAAAAAGAAGGGATAATACATGAATCCTCTTGTGTTGACACACCCCAGCAAAATCAAGTTGCAGAGAGGAAAAATGGCCACCTCCTATCAGCAACTCATGCCCTATTATTCCACAGAAATGTTCCCAAATACCTGTGGGAAGAAGCCGTTCTTATATCCGCCCACTTAATAAATCACATTCCATCTCGACTCCTTGATTTTAAATGTCCCTAGGAAGTCTTTCCCAAATTTTTTCCTGATTTCACATCTCATATTTACTTAACACAACGAGGTTTTGGGTGTGTTTCATTTATTCATATTCATTCTTATAGTCACAGTAAACTTGATCTCAGGCTCTCAAGTGTGTCTTCATAGAATATTCCTCAACTTAAAAGGGCTATAAATGTTATCATCCTCAGTCACGTAAAACTTTCATCTTTGTTGATATCACTTTTGTTGAAAATGAGAGTTTTTTTCAACCTTATCTTCAAGAGGAGACTACACTTTTGTTGAAAATGAGAGTTTTTTTCAACCTTATCTTCAAGAGGAGACTATTGTTGGTGAAGATAAGGATTTAGGGGATCATGGTTTCTTAATGGACTTGCCTACTCAAACAACCACTATCACCGTACCAGCAGCTTCTTTACCTGAAGCCAAACCACCAAAGCAGCCACCAGCATTGCCTGAACTCGAAGCCGAACCACCAAAATTGTCAGAACCTAAAACCGAGCCACAAAAACAACTTAAGCCACCTGAGACACGTCCTGAACCTCTAGTTGCACCTATTGCCACGAAACCATTGCAACTGGATTCAAGGAAAAGAGGTCCCACTACTAAATCGAAGATAGCTCAAATGTCCAACTTGTCTATCGAAAATGAGGTAAATACAAAGGATTGTATCACTGATATTCCTGTTCTAGACTTGACTTCCGGAGTAAGTACAACAGATGATTTACACTTACTCATTGCAGTCAGAGAAGGCACCTGAAGTTGCACAAATCACCCATTATCTCATTTTGTGTCATTTGAAAAAGCGTCACCATCACACAAAAGTTTCCTCACTCATCTAAACTCTATAACCATACCGCAAACACTATCAAGGGCCCTAGGTAAAGAAGAATGGAAACAAGCCATGAAAGGGGAAATGGATGCACTGGAGAAGAATAATACTTGGGAGTTGGTAGAGTTGCCTAAAGGCCAAAAGCGGGTAGGATGCAAATGGATGCTTAGTTTAAAGTAAAGAATGGATGGGTCACTTGAGCGATACAAGGCCACATTAGTTGTAAAGGGCTATACACAGTCCTATGGAGTGGATTATGAGGAGATGTTTGCGCTAGTGGCTAAGATGAATACAGTGAAGATTTTATTGTCTTTGGTAGCCAATTTGGATCGAAGTTTAGATCAGTTCGAAGTAACAAATGTCTTTCTATATGGAGATCTTCAAGAAAGAATTTATATGGTGAGATCATCAGGATTTGATGATGATGTAAGAAGAAGGAAGATATGCAAGTTAAAAAAAGCATTGTATGCGTCAAAACAATCACCTAGAGCATGTTTGGGAGATTTACAAAAGCAATGCTAGGAATGGCCTACAAAAAGAGTCAAGGTGATCACACTCTATTTATAAAACACTCGGCCTCAGAGGGAATAATCGTATTGCTGGTATATATGGATGATATTATTGTCACTGGAGATGATGTAAAAGAAAAGGTAACACTAAAGAAAAGCCTTGCAAAGGAGTTTGAAATAAAGGACCCTGGCAAGTAAAAGTATTTTTTGGGAATTGAGGTTGCTCGCTCAAAGGGAGGAATATTTGTCTCAAAACAAAGGTATGTGTTGGATCTTCTGAGAGAAACAGGGAAAATAGGTTGCAAACCTATAAAGACACCAATAGAAACAAATCATAAGCTAGGAGAAACAGTAGAGGATAAGTTACTAGATACGGGGATGTATCAGTGCTTGGTTGGTAAACTGATTTATTTCTCTCACACAAGACCTAACATAGCATACTCTGTTAGTGTGGTTAGTCAATTCATGCACAACCCCAAGAATGTACATCGACATGTTGTATACCATATCTTGCAATACTTGAAAGGTAGTCCAGGCAAAGGAATCTTATTCAAGAAAGGAGCAAGCTTGGCGTTGGAAGCATACACTAATTCAAACTATGCAAGATCAGTGGTGGACCAAAGGTCGACATCGGGTTATTACACGTTGCTATCGGGTTATTACACGTTTCTAGGAGGAAATCTAGTAACATGGAGAAGTAAAAAGCAACCAGTTGTAGCTAGATCAAGTGTAAAGCTCGAGTTTCGAGCAATAGCACAAAGGATCTATGAACTCATGTGGCTCAAGATAATTCTGGAAAATTTGAAAATAACACGGGAGGGACCAATGAGGTTGTATTGTGACAAGAAGTCAGCCATCAATATAGCCCATAATTCGGTGCAACACGAACGAACAAAGCATGTGGAAGTGGATCACCACTTCATAAAGGAAAAACTTGATAATGGTTTAATTTGCACCCCATACATTTCAATGAAAGGGCAACTTGTGGATGTTCTAACCAATGTTTTAAAAGACGAAAGGTAAAGCAATGTGAGGCGAGGTGGTGGAGCCTCTACGAGGCGAGGCGGTCGTCTTGAGATGATCGAGACAGCCGCCTTAATCCAAATGAAAAAAAAAAAAAAAATTAGAAGTAAAATAAAATCTTAAGCTGAAGTGTTCAATAGAGGAGGAGATGTGTTGAGACTTGAGTGATGGAGATGATTTTATTTTTTATCATTACATATATAAACTATAAAACCCCACCCCACTAACTAAATTTTTTTACTTCAAAAAAAATTATATTTTATTATTATATATATAAACTATAATACCCATCCCACTAACTTATTTTTTATTTTTTATCATTATATATATAAACTATAAAACCCACCCCACTAACTTATTTTTTATTTTTATAATTATATATATAAACTATAAAATTCCACTACACTAATTTATTTTTTATTTTATATATGCATATATATATATACACAAACTATAGACTATAAAACCCCACCCACTCTTATCAAAAAATAAAAAAAACCACCGACTAACTTATATTTATATTTTTGTCATTTTATATATATAAACTATAAAAATCCTAACCCACTAACTTAGTTTTTATTATTTTTTATTACCTCACTCTCACTCACCCCATAAACTTCCCTCTCACTCTCTCACTCCCACCACCGACTATAAGTCTATAACTCACATTCACTCACCTCTCACTTTGTCACTCACCACCACCGGTTGTCACTCCCACCAAAGTTCATCTTCGAGTTTCTTCTCACATTCACTCAACAGTCAACACCACTAGCTCTGTCTTCTAAGACTGGTGTGTTTTGTGTGTTTTTTTGGGTGTGTTTGTGTGTGTGTGTTTTTTTTTTTTGGTGTGGTAAATTGTTCTAAGTTTCAATTCTAAACTTTGTGTGTGAGTGTTTTTTTTGGTGTGTTTGTGTGTTTTTTTGGGTGTGGTTAACTGTTCTAAGCTTCATTTTTTTTTTTTAATATGTTGGTCTGGAACGCCTCACGACCGCCTCTGGGTGCCTCGCCTCAAGATAGCTCTGAGGCGACTGCCTCATTCTCCAGAGGCTTGATTTTTCATCACAACCGCCTAAGGTCGTTGCCTTGAGGCACTTCAGCCCTCAAGATGGTGAGGCACGGCCTCGCCTCGCCTTTTAAAACACTAGTTCTAACAAAAGGATTACTTGGGAATGCATTTCAAAAAATCATCAGCAAGCTAGGAATGGAAAACATTTATTCTCCAGCTTAAGAGGGAGCGTTGGAGAAAGTCTTCAATGTCTATCGTAGGAAAATCATGTACAGCACTAATTTAGACAGGAAAATATTTGACTTTGTATTAACTAGGCAATTCCTTGATTTAGCTAGGTGATTGATTAAGCGATTAGTGGGAGGAGATTGATTGAGCAATTAGTGAGTGATTGATTGTATTGATTGAAAATTCCTATTCTTTGTACAGTGGTATTGGGTTATAAATAGTCTAACCATTCCTATTGTATTTTACTGATTTTTTCAATAATATTCAGAATATAATTTTCCTCACCATCAAGTTCCCAAACATTTCCAACACGAATTTGTCATCACATACAGCTTTGGGAAGCAAGAGAATAAGTGGAAAAACAAAAGTTACACGTTAAAGACCTATTACCATGACATATTACCCTTCTCAATAAATCATTCAGCCAAAATTTCATCCACTGGATTTAGGTCCTTTTAGTATAACTTAGTTTTCTCTAAGGCTCTCATATCACCAATAAAGTTCTACACATTGGCTAGAAAACATCTCTAGTCACTTTATAAATTGAACAAGTGAGAGTACACAACTAGGTCCATTGAGACCAATAGATTTTGTAAAACTAAAAGCCAACGCTAGCTACTGTTTGAGGAAATTAAATGGACTTTTCAGGATCACGGCTCACAGTGCCAGGAATACTCACAAGGCTAACAAATAAATTGATCTCATCATGGGCAACTATAAAATCTTAGCAGTGCACTAACAAATAAATTAACCAAAGGGTGATGCTGAACAGCATACAACTACAAAATCTATTGGTCTCACTTTCTAAATCAATGGCCATATACAATACACTAAATTAATTTCAGTGTGCACGAGATGAAAATTATATATATATTCCTCGGCCTTTCTTTGTTCACTGGATTCATTCTAAATTTGGACTACAGTCATCGGGAAGCTCACAGACATTATATATGCTAGGTATATGGCCTCAAGGGCATAGACAGATATTGGTAACAGTTATGATCTAGGATCTCTTGGTTGGAGTGGTCTTTTAGTAGTCAAACTAACCCCCAGACTAAAATTACATGAGCAGATATTGCCAAGCAGAAGCATAACAAAAATTATGATCCAGATATTATCAACTTCAATGACAGTAACAGAATGCATCTTCCATATGTGAGAAAATAAAATTTGTCTACGTATAGAGAGTAGGTAACCTGTTGTCAAAATAGGCATCAAGCAAATTTGCAAATTACCTAATGTCTGAAACGGAAAAATAGGTATGATATGCAAATGTGAAAGTAAATGGCTTTCCATCAGCACTAGTATTTCTGATGCGAGATGTCAACATCAAATCTCCACTAGGACTCAGAGCTACCCTCAGGCGAAACTCAAAACTACAAAGAAAAAGAAAAGCAAAAATATCTCAGAGATTTTTATTTAATTCATCCAGAAAAGAAGTTTGTAATAATTTTATACTCTATCTTCGTGGACATGTGCAAGGAAGTGACAACATCCAATTATGTTACCTGTGAGGCCAGGTCTTCAAATCTTCTTCAGAGGGTCTAAGAATCAAATCAACATAAGCCTTAGTGGAGGAATTTGTTGGGATAGCAGGCGGGTCATTATCTATGCTCCAGAGCCTATTTCTAGCAAATCCATGCTGTTCCAAAGAGCCATGACTCCCAAACTGCATTATGCAGTAAGTCTTTTACCACAACAAATGCAATCAAAATAAGCATGAAGAAAATTTTGGAGCAGCACATACTTGAGGAAAGCAAATCGGAATTCCTCCACGAATTGCTCTTGGAGGTTTGAAGATAGCCTGGAGACAACATAAATTAAGTTCGTTTCAACACACACTTCTAAACGGTGTCAAATAGCATAAAACAAGGTGTACCAGCATTATATATGGAGACAAACCATGTCTCCAACAGCAACATCCTTTTATGGGTGATGTAAAGCATGCAATCAATCAAGTAATTCAAATAGACCAACTCTAAAAAGAGCTAATAGATAAAGGCTGAACATAAACATAATGGATAATTGGAAGAGTGACGATAACAAAATCATTGACAACTAGTAAAAACATGATCTTGATCCAATAAGGTGTTGGATGAGAAGATGGTGTATTGAGATGACCTTACTGCTAAGGAAAAGCAAGTCCTCTCCATGACCATTCTTCCAAGACGTTACATGAGCACCATATAGATACACCTGAAACCACCAACAACAACAACAGTCAGATCTGGAAGAGGACGAGGAGGAGGAAGTGTTATTTATTACCTCAGCGGAGCTGCCGCGTGCCTCACGAAGGACAACCTTGTCCAGGCCATTCACGCCTTTGCACAACTCTACTCCAACCGACATCCTACAAACACCATCCACGCACTTCTCCCTTCTTCTTCCTTGTTCTGCACTCTCTCCACTGGACACACACAAACACATATATATATATGTCTTCATCACCCACTAGTTTCCATTTATAAATACAGTACCTTAATCCAATTCAAATTTTATTTACTTGGCCACCCTACATTTATAATATAAAATTTGTGATTAGTAAAATTACAATAATAATATTAATAAAAAAAAAATCTTACCCCTTTTTATCTTAAGAGAAAAAGAGTGGATTAAATTATTAAAAAAATTACTGACATCTGTAAAGATGGGACTTGAAGGTTGTCTTTTAGTATAAAGTAAGTACAAATGTACTTATTGAGAGGTAAAATCCTCGATTCGATTGATTATGGAAAAAAAAAAAACTCAATTAGATTATACAGTAAGCTTGATTAAATTACTAATACATAGATAAAGCACTTTTCGTGAATGGACTTCTAAACCGAAGGCAGAATAGCAGATATCTGGAAGCAAACGTAAAAAATAAGATTTATGGCACTAGTAGTTTTAAAATACCCTTGAACAAACATCGTAATCGCAGAAATGCCTACCACGTGTTAAGTAATCATTCAACATTGAAAATTTGTTGAAAATTTATGAATGAAAAGTTGAAAACAAAATGGGATATTTATAAAAAAATAAAAGAAAAAGCATCCAATATTTGCCGAAACGGTCCAAAAAACACCCTGTAGTTTCGGATTTTATTTTGCCCCCCCCCCCGGTCACTGTTTTGTCACGAGAATGATGTCAAAAGCGCAAAAAGAGCAATTACCCTTCAATTTATATGTATTTTTTTATTATTAATAAATTGTAATAAAAATAAAATATAAAGAGAGCAAATTACACTTTATCTTAGGTTTGGAGCTTCACACACAAAAACAACATATAGAAAAATTAACACTAACCTCCGTTAATATTAACTTTGACCACTATATTTAACCAATTGACTATCCTAAAATTATTAAATTGCAAAACTACCTTTAATTAAAAAATAAAATAAAATATAAACTTTAGATCTCCTTCATTCATCTTTTGATATGAATGGTTGGTGGTCAAAAAACAATTAATGATACAAATTAATATTTAAAAGAAAATTCATTAATAGGGATACAACGAGTCGGATCAGAGCTAGATCGGTCCTCCTTAAACCTGACTCTATTTTTTGATGGGGTGCCCCAAATTCAACCTGTGACACGAATAGGTCGCCACTTTCCATTTTAGACTCGAACCCATGCACAACACTTAAAAATAAACTATAATAATAACAATAATAATAAAATGAGTTAACCGAATTAAATCGAATAAAAAATATTTGACCCAAACCCAATCCGATTTAAAATCGGATCAAATACTTTTGACTCAAACTCAATCTGAAATCCTGTTTCAATGCCCTAATCTCGCACCAAATGGATCGGGTCCTACTGATTTGGGTCGGATCGAGCATATTTGTTATCCTTATATATATATGTGTGTGTGTGTGTGTGTGTATTTTTGACTAAATACAGGAGTTTTATTTAAAAACAAACAAAAATTAAAAACATTTACATATAAAATGGACTACAGATCTTGGATCTCCATAGGCGATAGAGAACAGCCTGCAGAATGAGAGACTGTCTTCTCGAAAACAATCTATCACTTCTTCAAACTAACTTTGCCATGTTCGATGACAGCTCTTCCATCTCTTCATCCATCATCGCTTTCTCTTCCCATATCTTTAGTTTGTTACTCTAGTTGTCATGACTTAGAAGTTAGGAGTCAAATCTAGGTTTCAAATATGGTTTTGCACTAAGGCGAAGAGAGAGGTACCCGTAGGAGCCTTAGCACCCCCAACACAAAAATTGCTTATTGTTGTATAAGTACATAAGTAAATTTTATTTTATTTTTTGAGTTTGGTGAGTTAGCGGCTACTGCAGGTGCCTTTGCTTGTCAAGCAAGGGCAAGGTTCGAAACTCACTAAGTCCATAAATTATGACGTTTTTTTTTTCACTAAAATATGGGTTGACCTCACCCAATTATAGGAACAGTATTTCGAGGCCGCTAAAAGGACTATAAATGCAGGTTCTGGTAGTCATCTGATCTAATGTTGAGAGATTAAAAAAAAAAAAAAAAAAAGTAAGTCGATCTTCTATTGAAGTAATAAAATTTATCTTTATTCTGTGTGTCATTCTTTCGTGGAAGTTGTCCTTCATTTATAATAAAAAATTAAAGCGGCTAGTCTATGGGTTTTCATATAGATATATTAGGTATCTTTTGCTTGTTTAATTCTAGATAATTTTTTTTTTTTTTTTGAAATATCAATTCAAGATAATCCTATTAAATTACCGGAGATTGGAAGGAATTTTTATTATTTTTAAATGAAATTATCAATTAATTAATTATAGAAGTTTAAAAACTTTATTTCTTTATCAAGGCATGCTACATACAACTCCGGTATGTGGATTTGCTATTAATTTGATTTCAATCTAATTGTTTAAAAAAATAAATAAAAGTAATTCCCTATGTATAATACAAATCACTACATAAATATTTGTAAAATAGTATAATTTATTAATAATTTAAGTTTAACTATTGTTTAATGTGAGTTGATGATACTGAACGCTAATTTATTTTAACAATATCTCAAATTGGACTCACTGATATTAGTTCATTCATCCCTTAAATGTGTTTTTCTGGCTTCGTCTCTAGTTTTGAATTTAGTTTTGTGGTGTTTGAGTTAAAAAAATATAAGGGAGATGAGTAGACAATCAAATGAAAAAGTCAGGTTAGGGATTAGGAATTATTTTCTATTTTTTGCTTAGCTTTCAAAATTAAAGTGAGGAAAGAACAATCTAAAGTGAAGTAGATCTCTATGGATGGTGAGTTTCATCCTTGCAAATCCAATATGGGTAGAGATCATCTCTACTCTTTTTAAATTTTGTTTTATATATATATATATATATATATTTGAAATAGAAAAATAAATAGAAAATATTTTTTTTGTTAGATCTCTGCCGTATGAATGATAGAGATTTTATCAAATTTTTATTGGTATATATTTTTTAAATATAATTTTTATTCCATTTATTTCAATTTTTATTTTTAAGAAAATTTAAAAACATCATAATCACCAAATTATCCTTATAATGAATGGTAAATGGTTAAATACAACGGTTAAACTTAAAACTAAGGGAGCTGAATGTTGTCACCTCTCGTTGAGGAGGCAATGAACCGGCGAGTGTTGCATTACGTCATGGATTTCTGGGTTTTGGACTTTCCTTGGGCTCGATCCACTCATTGACCCATCATTCAGCTACTATCTTGGGCTTTCATTCCTTACCATCAATTGGGCCTCCATGAGGCTAATTTTTTTTATAAAGTATTTTATTTGATTTATAAATATTCTTAAACTCTTTAATTTACACAAGTTATATTATCGAACATATTTATTTAAATTTGTACAACATACTGGATCTACGTATTGTGGTTAAAATATTATTGTAATGTTTCTTTTTTTTTCTTTTTTTTTTAAATACAACTTGCGGCATAGTTACTCAAATATGAGACATTGCCATAAACTCTTCTACCATCACTAGATGGGATAATTATTTTCTTTATTATTATTATTAACAAGATGAAATTACACTCACTAGAAAAACTCGAAGAAAAATTACTAGGGTGTGAGAGAGATTTGGGGAGCAGTGCCACTACCAACATCTCTCTTTTCACGTTCTAATTCTTTTCCCTTTGCGGAGATGGAGGAAAAGAGGGCCCTTGCTATATAGGGATTTGAGTTGTATCGCCACAGCAGATTGTGGAAAAAGTTCTTTCTTAAAGGAAAAGCTTTCACATTTTTTTTCATATTGAGGTTTAATTTTTTTTGACGAGATATAAGATTTTATTTTAGCAAAGCCTTCCGTCACGCTAGATTCGATCATCCGCATATAGCTTTACAAGCCAATTTGTGAAAAAGTTCAACCTATCCTTAAAATAATCAAAGCCATAAAGCTCTTTTAGCTATACTACGAGCCACCCTATTTCAGCCACGATTAACAAGGCAAATCAATAAAACACAAAAGAAATCTCATAAGGTTGTGACATTATAGCAATATTGTCAACTTCACACTTAGAACCCAAAACTTGTATTCTAAGACTTTAATTATGAGTATAATGAGAAGATGTGCCTAACGAAAATTTCTATATATTTGCTTGCAAGAAAATATATTTTCCTAGGTCAAGTCAAAGTGTATGCATGTATTAGATAGAGACAGTCAGTTTTCTTTCATGCTTAAAACAAATGCAAAAAAAAATCCAAAACCCATCGTTTTGATGTTTGTGGCCACTTTCCACAGCAGCTAGCTTCTGTAGAAATTGTCATATCCTGATTCGTTTTCCCTGTTAGAACGAAAAAAGGGATTCTAGACAACATAAAAAATGCCAAGATGCATGTCAATGTCTTCACCAAAATTCAACATGTTTTATTTATTTCGTTTCTTCAACGTTTACACTACAAGCAATGCTTCCTTGTTCTGCCACTGATTTCCCAGCTCTTGTCTTCATTTTTGTCACTGAAGTTTAATTTGGATATTCACATATATATATTGGTAGAAATGCATGGAGGGAACTTCTAAATAGAAATTGATATTACAAATATGGTAGAAGTTATGAGTTTGCACATGGCCACCATATCTTGGTAATGATTGTAGTTCTTTGTTTGTCTCTTGCAATGATCGCCCTATACAACAACTAATTACCTAGATGGTGTTTAGGTGATTGAAAAAGAAGTTTTATGTTTGTGAGCTATATTAACTTCAATTTCTTTTTTTTTTTCCCCAAAAAAATTATGACTTTAACCTTCAATTTTTTTGTTGCATTTACTTACATGTAATTGGAATGATTTTGAATTGAAGTGATTTAGAATCGGATTGATCTATAATCATGTATCGGAATCAGAATAAATTATTTACTTCAATTGCAGAAATCGTAATTGAAACTAGCAGTATTTTCATTAATATATTTACTTTGATTTTGAATTGGAATAAATTGATTATAAGTTACAAAAATGCACTTGATTGACATTATGTACTTGATAAGTATTGCTTTTTTTTTTTTCTTTTTTTTTTTTAAAGAAGAAAACTATGTAACTTTTTTTTATCTTCAATGAATACGTATTTTTGTTATAATAATATTATGCTTATTAAATTTTTTTTTAAAAAAAAAATATTAAAATTATTATTTATCATTATATCCTATCATGAATTATTTTAACATATTAATATAATAAAATAGATTTTAATTTTAAATATCGAATACTATGTAATAATTTATTTATTATTAAAGTCACAAGCAATTTTGTAAATTTTAATATATGAAATTACAAGGACTTGACAGAATATCAATTCAAAATATGTTTTTTCTTTTCACTTTTTTTATTTTTAGGTTTTATTTCTAGTTGTATCTTCTTTTTTTTTTTTTTTGGTGTGTGTTTTTTAAATAAGGGTAAAACAAGGTGATAAGATTAAGAATCCTAAGAATGATGCCCCGAGGGGTGGGGGAGCTGTGTGGTGGGGTAGGGTTTAAGCAATCTTATTTCATAATCTCAAATTTCTGTGAAACCTATAATTTTATTTCAATTATGGATTAATTTAGAGTAATTAAACACCAGTAATCATACTCATTCTTCATTTTCATTCATTAATCTCTGAAGCAAAAACATCATTCATGTACATTTACAAAATCCAACAAGAATAATGGTTCATTTATTTGTACGTAAATAGAATGGTTTGGAATCGGAATTATATGAAATCAAAATAACTTAGAATTGGAATCAAAATAAGTTGTTTACTTCGATTGCAAATCAAAATCGAAATCAGTAATATTTCTTATTGAGATGGTTACTTTAGTTTGGAATCATAATAAATTAATTACAAATTATAAAAATGTCATTGATTTATATACTTCATGATTTATTTTTTTGGTAAATAAATAAATAACGTAACTATTGAGATTTTGCCAATTACAAAAGAAGCATTATGTATCTTTTTACAAAATTATATTTGTGATGTAGTGTTATTTTTTTCCATGTAACTCGTCATAATAAGCTAAAAAAAATTCTTAATAATATTATTGTATGCATCTATATTGTATATTAATATTATGTTTATTGTTAAAATAAATAAAATTTCTTAAAAATAAGCTTTTGTATCAATAATATTATATCAATATTATATTTATTGATTTTTATTTTAAGTAAGGAGTATAAAAGACAAAACTTATCAAAATAGGCTTTTTCTTTTTCTTTCTTTTTTTTTTTCTTTTAATAAGGGGTATAAAATGTTTTTTAACTTATAAAAATGAACGAGAATGAGAATCCTGAATAGAATTGGGGGAATGAGATTCTCATTCTATTACCTCAAATTCATGTGGTATTCACAATTTGATTCCCATTATAGATTGATTTTAGAGCTAGTAAACACTAACAATTATTTTCATTTTTTTATCCATCAAGTAAACATAGATAGTTTAGTAAGAACATCACAAAAATTTAAATTTTGAATTGCTATAGTTTGACCAAGTAATATTATTTCAAACTTGTAATTTATTTAAGAGAAAATTTTAGAAGCACGTCCACTCATAACTCAAGTAGTTTGTGAAAGTTCATGTAGAGAGTTTTCTCTTCTTGACCATTGATATTAGTAGATTTTAGATTACCTTTTAATGATAGATATTAAAAAAAAAAACAAAAAAGAGAGAGAGAGAGAGGGAAAGAGAGAATTTAGAAGCTTGTGATTTGATCAAAATCGAAAATAACCTTATAAATTTACAATTTTCAAATTAGGTAATCCTCTTTGTATCAAATTACAATATTTTGTAGGCAAAACAAAAATCATAAATAGCCTTTAAATAGGTACATTTATTAAAAAATGGTGTATTCAATCTAGAATTTATTAGAATTTGATGAATTTAATTTAAATGATAGATTTGAGTGAAATTCACATACTCTATAGATTTTATATAGATTTTGTTAAAATATTTTTATGTAATCCAATGAAATATGTGGAAATAGAATAAGATTTGTGATAGACTTTTTAATTCATAAATTTACTTTCAAATCTGTCAAGATCCGTTGAATTCTATCATTTATATAAAATCTAAAAAGTCAATAACTTGAGGATGTGCATAAATTTTTTTGAACATTTTATAAATTTAAATTGAATACATCTATATTTGTATGAATCTCAATATAATTCAAACAAATTTTAATTGAATATACTTAGATTTATAAAATTTTGATAAATTTCATACAAATCTAGATTAAATACACCTAAATTATTATGATGACTTTTCACAAATCTTAATTGAATACAACAAGAATTTAAAAATCCTTTAAACTGAATACACTTTATAACTTTACTATATTTAGTCAATCTAGGACCAACTACCCTCCGGCTAATTTTAAAATAACTCATATGCCATTTTGAAAAACAAAGAAACTTAAAGTATGTAAATACAAATTCAATACTCCACCACTAGTGTATTTAATCTATAATTTTGAAATTTGATGGATTTTTTTTTTTAAATAATGGATTTTGGTGAAATTCATGCACTTTATAGATTTCATAGAGATTTTGTTGATTATTATTATTATTATTTTATAAAATTCCAATGAAATTTGTGGGAATATGATAAGATTTTTGATAGACTTTTTAATTCATAAATTTTACTTTTAAATCCATTAAAATCTATTGAATTCCGTTATTTATACAAAATCTCGAAAGTCAATAACTTTAGAATGTACATAAATTTATTTAAACTTTTTATAAATTTAAATTGAATACACTTAAATTTGTTTGAATCTCTATATAATTTAAATAAATCTTAATTGAATACACTTAGACTTACAAAATTTCAATAGATTTTATACAAATCTACATTGAATGCACTTAAATTATTGTGATGGATTTTTCACAAATCTTAATTGAATACAACTGGAATTTTAAAATCTTTAAATTGAATACACTCCGTAACTTTACTATATTTAGTCAAATGTAGGGCCAACTATCCTTTAGCTAATTTTAAAATTACTCATATGCCATTTTGAAAAACAAAGAAACTTAAAGTAGGTCAAAACAAATAGAATACTCTACCACGTATTTAATCTATAATTTATTAGAATTTGATGGATTTTTTTTTTAAATAATGGATTTTAGTGGAATTCACACACTCTATAGATTTTATATAGAATTTGTTGATTTGATTTTTTTTTTTAATGAAATTCCAATGAAATATGTGGGAATATGACAAGATTTTTGATAGACTTTTAATTCATAAATTTTACTTTCAAATCTATCAAAATCCATTGAATTCCATCATTTATATAAAATCTACAAAATCAATAACTTTTAGAATATACATAAATTTATTTTGACTTTTTTATACATTTAAATGAATACACCCGAATTTATATGAATTTCAATATAATTCAAATAAATCTTAATTGAATACATTTAGATTTATATGAATTTTAATTGATTTCATACCAATTTAGATTAAATACACCTAAATTGTGATAAATATTTCAAAAATCCAATTTGAATGCATTTAGACTTTCAAAATCCTTTAAATTGAATACACCCCTAAATTTGTCTCGTAACTTTACTATATTTAGTCAATCTAGGACGAACTACCCCAGCTATAAAATTACTCATATGCCATTTTGAAAAACGAAAACAAGCATATATATATATATATTTTAATTTTTAATTTTCTTACTTTAAAACAATGTCAAAATGTAATGAGAGTATTTTGATACTGATAAGGACATTTATTGACAAGAACGATAAACTTTTGTAAATTGAACAAATTTAATAAACCCTCTAATGAGACCGTTCATGACCATTTCCTTTTCACTTTATTGAGATGACATAATCACAAAGTCCATAATTTTATTAATAAAAATTGAAAGAAATAAAAAAACATAAAAATAGTAAAAAAAATAGGTGAAAGTAACCGTCTACCAGGGTCGTCAATATATTGACGCACAAGCATGACAGGTAGGCATAAAGCATGTGACATTTGGCCGCCAGCAGCCAGAGTGGAGGTGCCGAAAGGGGGTGGAAGAAAGTTTTCGCAGTCTGGCAACCGCAGCGTCGCCGTTGATTTCTTATATGTTTGATTTTAATACAACAGGTGACCTTTTTTATGTAAGGCAACAAACAACTGGAACTTGCGATTAGGCCCATCTATCGTTCACAATATAAAGGAAAAAAGAATATTCCTCTTTAAGAGGTGGATACCATTCAAATTATATATATATATATATATATATATGTCAATTACTAATTAGGCTGGCTGGACCCCCGAATTTTCTACACCTATTTCTATTTGAACATGCCTGTACTAAATAAAAATAAATTAGTCGTGTGTACTTCTTTTTCTGCCTTATCTTTTTAAACTGTATATTTGGGATATGATTTGAATGTGTAAACTCACAAATTCAATCAAGTGGGTAGAATAGAAGAAGTTTATTACCTGTACCACCCGATTTTTTTTTGTTTTTTTAATTATTATAATTAATTGGATAAATTACACTAAAGTACCCGGACCTATCGAATTATTACAGTCATGATGTGAGTTTTATCTAAATTACACATAAATACCTTTAACTTGATTTGACTAACGACCAATTAACGGTAAAATTAATGCTCAAGGGTAAATTGGTCTTTTTATATATCAAATAATATTTAGGATATTATTTAAACAAAACTCTCTCTCTCTCTTAAAAACAAAATCTCTCTCTCTCCTTCTTATTCTTCTTCTTTTGCTCATCATCTTCTTCTTCTTCTTCTTCTGCTCGTCTTCTTCTTCATCTCCTTCTTCTTCTTCTGCTCGTCTTCTTCTTCTTTTTCTGCTCGTCTTCTTCTCTGTGTTCGAATGGAATCCAGATTTGGGTTCCATTTGAACCCAGAAACTGGGTTCGAAGGAACCCAGATCTGGGTTCGAATGGAACCCAAAAACTGGGTTCCTTCGAACCCAGAACTGTTGGTCATCTTCGTCATCTTATGTTCTTGTTTTTTTTTTTTTTTTTTTCCTTTTTTGCGTGGTGGTGGGTGGTTGGTAATGGTTGGTTGCTTGATTGTGTGGTGATGGTTGGTTCACAGTCATGGTTCGAAAAAACTGGGTTCAAAACTTTTGTATTTTTGGTGATTATGTGGTGATGAGGAGGATGCGTGATTTAGGGTGATAGGGATTTCGTGATGGTTTGATGGGTTCATGACTGTGAACCCAGTCGAATCTGGGTTCAAACCCAGATGTCCAGAAGAAGATGATGATGAACATGAAGGAGAAGAGAAAGGAGAACAGAGATGATAAAGGCATTTGTGTCATTTCATTCTAAAAATGTTGTCAAACTGTTAAGTTTAACCAAGTCAACTAACGGTAGGGTATTTATTTGTAAGTAACGATAATCTCACACCATTGATGTAATAATGTGATATGTTAAGGTACTTTAGTGTAATTTTCCCTAATTAATTTTGGATTTGAAAGAATATGACATGAACAAATCAATTTATTAAAAGGACAGCTGTAGAATTTACGTATCTTTATAGATATGATTCTTAATATATATTTTAAATTAATACATAATTTAATCACTTGTGTATTATTATACACCTACTCATCCATTTTAATGGTGAAGTTTTAAGTTTTATAAAATGCATTTAACAAGTTTTATTTAATATTTTTTTCTGTATTTATTATGAAAGTAATTATTAATATTAATAGATTTGGATAGATTTATTTCCTTTTCTTTGATAATAGTCAATTCTTAATAATTCAAAGTTAACACACATTTCTTTTTCTTGAATCTACTCTTAATTAAAGAAAGAGATGTTTGATAATAGATAGGGCTTTAAGTTGGAAGTAGATGTTACGATAAGACTTGCAAGGAATTTTATCATAATAGGAAGATTGTGACACATTGGTCATAAAATGCATGATTAGAGCATTAAATAACATAATAATGTGTCAAAATCTTTGAAAGTAATATAATTTAATTTATATAATAAAAGAAAAAATGAAAAAAACAAAAAACAGGGGTGGGGCCCCCTAGCAAGAAGGAGCACCTATTAGCCTTTATGGCAACGCATGAATGATGGCCGGTGACCGACTTTTCCCGGTATACCTCACAAACCGGAGACTCACTTCACCACCAACCATTTGTTTCTCCACTCTTTGTTTGCTCCTCCATTCATTTTCTGTTTTTTAATAATAACAAAACTCAACAACGCTTTTCACATTTCCTCTTTTTTTAATGCTGCTGCTGCTGCTCGTCAAAAGCAATAAAGGTAGTTTTTTTTTTTTTTAAACGGGTTCGTTAAATTCACATACTTCACTGTTGTTGATTTTTTTTTTTTGGTTTTTTTCTTTCCAATCAAAGCCCCGGCAGTTGTAATTAAAAGTGTAAAATTTTTTCAAAATAATTAAAAAAACATAAAGAGAGGTGGGGGTGTGCTTTTTGTTGCCCGTTAGTGATAAGCACGTCTGGCAGCTCATCATTCTTCCCTCCAACTCTCTTTCTCTCTCTAACTTTTCTCTCTCTCTCTCTCTCTCTCTCTCTCTCTCATTCGCTCACTCTCTCAGTCTCTCACCTTTATTTTCAATACCACCTTTTTCTTCACCTTCGTCTCCATTTTTATTGTCGCCCTGTTGGATCTGGTCTTGATTTATCAGGTATATTATTTGATTCCCTTTTTGTTTTGATGTTTGTGTATTGTTTTTGGTTTTCGTTTGATGGATTCTCGAGAATGTTTGCTGATATTGGAAATGGAGATGATTTTGAGTAATTCGATGATCCGATTCTTGGATGGGCTCGTTGGGATTCGTATTTTATTGATCCGGTGATGCGAATTTTATATTGGGGATTGGATTTGATGTTAGCACATGAAATTCTCAGGGCTTTCAGGATTTTGGTTTGTTTAGCGTGTCATTTATTGGTTAGTTGATGATTGTTGTTACCACCACCATGTGACATTCAATTCGTGTGCTCACACCTTAAATGTATTAGATGGTCACCCAAGTAATTAGCTTTAATGGTTTTATAAGCTTTTGTTGCCTTTGGATTTGTGTAGTCTCAATCTGAGTGCCAAGTCATTCTTTTATGCTATGATGAAAATGAATGAATAATCATGATATGTTGGGTGGTTAGATGGAGGTTAGCTAGTATATTAGTGTAATATTAGCTTGTAGATTATCCTGATATATGTTAGTTTGACAAGCAGAAAGTATCAGTCTCATTTTGTTTATGTAAGTTGTGTTGGTGGTCCTATATTTGTGTAAAAATTCTTTGGTAATATCATCGACAACAGTTACCCTTTTGTATATGTTGTGCTATGCAGTTAGGCAGGTATCTCCATTTTGGGCTCTCTGTAATAAAATTTCTTGTTTATCTGGAAAAAAAAAAAAAAAAGAGAGGAAATGTTAATAAATAGTTTCTGTGCTTTGAAGTACTTTGCTGTTTTTGCTTCCTATGCAGTGTCTGTCTCCAATTTTTGACTTTCGTATTTCTGTTAATTGTGCCAATCATATCTTTCAGGGTTCTTCAATTGCTGTCTTTGAGCCAAACTTGTAGAAATCAGATAAGTAAAGCTACAAGAACATTATGTCTGTTTCCATGAGGGATTTAGATCCGGCTTTCCAGGGAGCTGGACAAAAAGCGTATCCTTTTTTCTCCACAAATTTCATGTTGTAGATGTATTTCTTGGAAGTTGTCGATTTTCGATAAATTTATGATTCGAATTAATGGTGGACAAATGATATTTAAAAAAAGCCAACAACTTAGCGGCTGAAGCTGCATGCCATTGTTTATCTTGGATATCTATAAAATAATCTTGTGCATCTAATGTTCTCCTTAACGATATCCAGTGGAATTGAAATATGGCGCATCGAAAATTTTAAGCCAGTTCTTGTTCCGAAGTCCTCTTTTGGTAAATTTTTCACTGGGGATTCATATGTGATTCTGAAGGTAAGTGGTTGGTTATGTTCTAGCTTTCTTTCTCATGTATCTGTATGCTGTAATTGGCCCTAAACTAAGATGATTGATCTCAATGTAGTTTATTGTTTTTGTTGGGAGTTCATACTGGGTTGCAAATGTACTCAAAATCTTTTTCCGTGCATAGAATTCCGAATATTTGTTAAAATGTTAAACCTACGTTCATCATGCATATGTATAGAATTTTAGTTACGTGACTAGATGTTGATGTGTGCTATGTATAACTATCCTATTGCTTTGATTTATTTATTTTATTTTTTTGCTTTAACTTATGGAATGCATATATAACTATTACATGTAAAACTGGGTTTTTATGTCTGATTCCTTTGTTTTGAAAGACATAATGATACTTTGGATTTGAGGTTCATAAGTCTATGCCTAACACCTTTACTTTAATCAATGTAAGATACATATCTGCTTTCATAAGAGAAATAGTGCACCAAAGCAGAATTTTAACACCACCTCATATATATATGATGTAGTGGTATTTACTTTGGATAACTAAAATACTTATTTCAATAGTTACTTAAAAGGTAGTTCAGTTCATTAGTTTTCTTCTTGCAGATGTCTATGATTTTTGATTACTATCTTCTTAAAGATTCAGCTTTTTGTGATCATAATATTTTATATTACATATTAGTAGATGTTTAAAACAGAGATACTGTCATTTAATTAACACTCTGATCTAGTAAGTCATAATTTATCTTGTCTAGGGCTGGGTAGGTAGTAAAATTATGAGGGTAAAAGGGGTTGTGTGAGAAGCAGTGGTTGAATTGACAAGTTTAATTATTTGTCCTGTTTTCCATCCTTGCATTGATTTTCCTCGAACATGGTACATAGATGTCAAATTTTTTACTGTTAGGCTTAGAACATATCAGTTTCAATATTTAAAATGCTGTCTAATTAACAACTTGTTTGAGTTTCATCTTCATGACAATCTTGAATGAAAGTGATTATATTAGGGTCAAAATGTAACTTGAATTGCTGTCTAGTGAAAGTGATGATATTCTGGTTTTTTGGTTATGAGAAAAACAGAAGCCTTCTGAGGAGTTTGAAGGGGTAGAAGCGTTTTCTTTAAGAGTTTAAGTTATAAAATCTGTTTTTGACTTCTCATTGGGTATCTACTTCTTTAGACTTTACAGATTTTGCTCTCTGATTTATGCAACAGAATTGGGAGGCAGCAATAGCTGACAGTGCTGTTGCTTTGTTTGAGTCTATTTTTTGTTTTTGACTCCTAAATTAAAATATATATATATATATATTTTTTTTGTATTTTGTTGTGAGTTTTTGTAACTTCAGAGGGAGGAGTTAGTCTCCCTCTGTACATTCTGAGCTCTGTTTGGCTCAGATAGTTTTTCAGGATACCTTGCCCTTCTTTCATATCTTCATTTTTTTTACTGTTAATCCTGGGTTTCTTCTTTCTGTCAAAGACTGTAATATGAATGTCACGTCCTGCACTAGGATTTTGCTGCCATGCATTATAAGCTTTTGCTTTATGTCTTAGTGTTGTATAAGGTTTAGCAACCATATCTGTTTGTATTCATTGAGGATAATTTCAATATTAGTTGTACAGCATCTGTTGCCAACTTGTATTATTAACTCTTTAGTGTGTGCTTGTTTCACCACTTTAATCTGTTTTCTTAGATAGAGATTTGCATTGTTCTTTCACTGTTGGTTAATATTTACGATGTGAAAACCTGGTGTTTGGTCAAAATTTAAGATGATGAATTTTCTAATTTGTGGACTTCATTTAGAATTTCCTTTTCCTGATAAAGCCAATAGTGTTCTTTGAATTTCCTGACTGTATAAATTGATGGTAATTAATGGGGTATAGCATGGAGAAGCAGCCGCTGTAGTAGGTCCGAGGCTGTTTATAAGGACCATTCTTAAACATTGAGATTGCTTTTGCTTTTGTTTTTTCTTTAAGTTTTCGTCCTATGCCTTTATGTTTGAAGTGAGTGTATATACTAGCTACTTTTAAAATGGTCTGGTCTCATAACCTATCACGCCAGTGATTCAACAATTACCTTTGCTTTTGATTAAAAGTGTAGGACCATGCATTCAATGCTAATTTTCTCACATTATCATGCATAATTTGCCCTCTGTTGTGCAGACAACTGCCTCAAAATCTGGTGCCTTACGTCATGATATTCATTATTGGCTTGGAAAAGATACCTCTCAGGTGGTCCTTTGTGGTACATTATTTTAATTATTAACAATTAGAGTATCAAGTTGTATAATTGTGATTTTATGAGATGAATATGTTTATATAGGATGAAGCAGGTACTGCTGCCATCAAGACAGTTGAGCTGGATGCAGCTCTTGGAGGCCGTGCCGTACAGTATCGTGAAGTACAGGGCCATGAAACTGAGAAATTCCTATCCTATTTCAAACCGTGTATTATACCTCAAGAAGGTGGGGTTGCGTCTGGATTTAAACATGCTGCGGAGGAAGAACATAAAACACGTTTATTTGTCTGCAGAGGAAAGCATGTTGTCCATGTAAAAGAGGCAAGTCTATTTGTCATATATTTTTTCTTGTTGTGAACCCGTGAGATTATTTTGAAAGAGTGTCTAAACCTGTTGCTTCTTTGTGATTTTTTGTTTTGTGTTGGTAACAGGTTCCTTTTGCTCGATCATCGCTCAACCATGATGATATTTTCATTCTAGATACTAAGTCAAAGATTTTTCAATTCAATGGTTCCAATTCATCTATTCAAGAGAGGGCAAAGGCACTTGAAGTTGTGCAATACATTAAAGATTCTAATCATGATGGCAAGTGCGAGGTAGCTGCCATTGGTAAGTCAATTTTCCGGTTGGAAAGTTAAGATTTATTATATGACTTGATTTGCATATTTGATTCTGATTGCTTGCCTTCAATGTAGAGGATGGTAAATTGATGGCTGATGCCGAAACGGGAGAATTTTGGGGCTTTTTTGGTGGTTTTGCTCCACTGCCTAGGAAAACAGCTAGTGACGAGGACAAGACTAGTGATTCACAACCTACTAAGCTATACTGGTAATTTATCACTTTGGTTTGCCCTCTGTTCTTTACTTCAACGTTAAGTGGATTGTTACAGCAAATATATCTTGCTATTAAAAATGGCTAATAGGTTGTCATTTTATAGAAATTGGAAATTTTATTATTCATTTGCATTTTTCTTCTCCATATGGTTTTTGTTAGCCTTCTTTTAAGATAATTCAATTAAAAATCGAAACCTAAAAACCAATATAGATTCTCTAAACAATATGAGTTGTCTGTTTAGAGGAATTTAAGATTTTTTGATAAAGCTAAAAACTAGGACAACTTTTCATGGAATAAAGCTTATTCAGTAGCTTCTCTATGGATGTCTACTTTTAAAGAACTCAAAAGACAGTTATTTACTTTTCTCCTTTCATGATAGGAAGGCCAGAATAGATACAATTCTTGTTTCTTTGGTTTTTCTTTGAGTTCAAAATGTTGTACTAGTGGACTGCTGGTTCGCATTTATTTTTATTTTCTTTTCTATTAAACTTTTGCTTATAAAAAAACACCAATTTAGAATTTTTTTTTTTCTTTTTCAATTGTGGAAAAACAAAATTTGAGAAGTATACTGAACCTGTGTTCTGCATTTAGCAAAGTGCTGTTACATTTTTGATGATGAGTGACTAGATTTGGTAATGCTGTAGTTTAACGTAAGTATATTTGCTTTTTAAGTGTTGAGAAGGGACAGGCAGAACCGGTTGACTCTGATTCATTGACAAGGGAGTTGCTAGAAACGAACAAATGCTATCTACTAGATTGTGGTATGGAAGTGTTTGTATGGATGGGGAGAAGTACCTCTCTTGACGAAAGAAAAAGTGCAAGTGGAGCTGCAGAAGTAATGTATTTTCTTTTTATATGAAAGATGGTTGTTAATTTTAATCAGAATACTCAATTCCTCTTGTTCTGTTGCTGATCTCATTGAGCAGGAGTTACTCCAAGGTGCTGATCGAACAAAATCTCACATAATTCGTGTTATTGAGGGATTTGAAACAGTGATGTTTCGATCAAAATTTGATTCCTGGCCGCAGACAACTAATGTGACTGTGTCTGAAGATGGTAGAGGCAAAGTTGCTGGTCAGTAACTGAAATATCTTCTATTGTCATTGCACTATAAATTATCCTTCCAAGAATTTACTATTATCTTGAAACACTGATCAAAAGATTATTGCAGCTCTTCTAAAACGTCAGGGGGTTAATGTTAAGGGTCTGTTAAAGGCTGATCCTGTAAAAGAAGAACCACAACCATACATTGATTGCACAGGACATCTACAGGTGCTTATGTTTGTGTACTAATATTTGTGTGTATTATAGTTTATAACATTGGTTGATAAACTGACAAGTAAGACTGTCAATGAATCTTCTTTGCCTAATTAAATTTACACCTGAACCACCCTGGAAGAAAAGTTCAACTGTAATCTTTTAACCTTTTCCCCCTAGATGATCGTTTTTAATGGAGCTGGCACTGGACAAATGGCTCTGTTGAAAAGATATTTTGCATGAATGAAAAGGAACTGCTGTAGAATCAATTTTCAAATTTCTTGTCTGCTCTGTAAAATAAGTAAAAGCCTTAACATATTTGTTGGAGACTTGAATCTTAAGTGATTAAGAAAGATCCTGTGATAAATGTTTCGTGATTGTTGAAGAAACATGACAGAATTATAGATGTATTCTTTACAAATTTCGTGTAAATTTCTCAAATGCTTCCAAGTCATTTGAGGAATTAATCTTACGTAACATGTATACCTCTGTGTGGTTTTAGGCAACTATGATCTTTGCCCTCTTGATATGGATGTACTTTATGAATTGTATGTTAATTCAGTAGATTATATTAGTCTGTTGATAATATCCTCCTTATTGCACAGGTTTGGCGTGTAAATGGTCAGCAAAAGGTTCTCCTTTCAGGTGCTGATCAGTCAAAATTTTACAGTGGGGATTGCTATATTTTTCAGTATTCATATCCTGGAGAAGATAAGGAGGAATTCCTTATTGGAACATGGTTTGGGAAGCTGAGTGTGGAGGTAAATTTTTAACGGTTACTGCCACTTTTTTTCTTTAGTTTCTATTTTGGTTTCTGTCCTCTTTCTTTGTTGTGTATAGCATGCTGCAGTTATTGCTTGACAAACATTTCCATAACAATAGAATCTGTTAAATCTCAGTATATTTATTAGCTTCTAAATTTGAGTCAGTTACCTTCAATTGAAAAATCAAGTTGTCTCAATATGAAACTAGAAATGTATCCATAAAAAGAGCACTAAATATCTGGATACAGGATCATATCAGATGGTTTACATTTACCAAGGCTTTCCTTTACATTGTATTCTTCTGAAGCCAGCATTTCTCATTGTTGTTGGTTCATAATTTGTTAGTATTTTGATGTTATTCCTCTCTAGCAATTACATGAAGGCATATGTTTGTTACTAATTGTATGTTCATTACGGAGCATAGGAAGAAAGAGCGTCTGCTATTTCACTGGCTATTACAATGGTTGAGTCAATGAAATTTCAGCCTGCCCAGGTAGATCTTTTTTCTGCATCTGATTGCTTTTATTTTACTGAGGAAGTTATTTGTATATCTTGTTCTTTCTCTTTTATGTTGATAGTATGTTGGTATGGATTCGTAGGCTCGCATCTATGAAGGAAATGAAACAATTCAGTTCTTTTCAATCTTCCAGAGCTTTATTGTCTTTAAGGTGTGGCAGTTGATTGAAAGCTCAATTATCTTTCATTAAATATTCCTCAATTTAGTTTAGTCTTTTCCTGCGACTACCAAATCAACCAATGTAAAATTTGTCAGGGTGGACTTAGTGATGGATACAGAATTTTATTGTGGAGAAGGAACTCCAGGATGACACATACCAGGAAGATGGTGTTGCACTATTTCGAGTTCAGGGTTCTGGACCTGAGAATATGCAAGCAATACAAGTTGATCCAGTACGTCATACATTTGTCTACGTTCTTTATTACTAATTTAGTGTGATTATGTTAATGGGATTGTTATGGAAGCTTATCCATGAAAGAATACATAAACACATATATTTGTTTCTTTTCTTTTTATACTTTATTATTTCTTTTACACACTTTTAAGTATTTCTCCTGAAGATTTTAACTTGATTGTCAAGCTATAATTGAAACCTTTATAGTTTAGCTTCTGGGTTCAACTTTTTCAGTAAAGTTATCAACCAGAGCATCGTGTACTTTCTTATGTGAATTATTATGGAATATTTCCATTATACACAATTTTGGCATTTGTATTCTATAGATGTACTCAAAATGTAATGTTGTGATAGGAATTATTTTTGCTAAGGAAACTAGCATCTCTGAGGTTGGGGAATTCTGGGGTATTAGGGGGAAAAAGGAATCTCTGAAAGCCCACAGGAAAAATTCAGTATAAATATTTTCAAAATTTAGTTGTGTGTGGGGGAAAACTCTTTTCCTGTCTAGAGCCAGGCAGTTCTTGATTCTTGTTTTTGATTTCTATGTTGATCTAATAACAATTTAGAATGCACCACTTTGCAATTTAACAATGTTACAATAACATAGTTCTAAGTTTGACCTCTCCAGTTACAACTACTTGGAACGTATAATCCAATTTGTTTATTGCTGTTTATGTGTTAACTCTTGATTCCAGCATCACTCAACTGTTTGTGTGTGTGTGTGTCTCTCTCTCTATATATATAGGTTAAGTTAGTACTCTACACACAGGTGCTCTCAATAGGACTCACTTATTTTTATTTTTGTTTTGTTTTGACCGAACTTGAGGTTGTATTGCAAAACACGCAACTTGCGGTTAAAATCTTAGTCCAAATGCTGTTGTTTAAAAATTTCTAATTTCCCTGGTTCTGCTACAGTAGCGCATAAAGTGATATTTCCTTCCTACACTTTCATCAGGTTGCATCATCATTAAATTCGTCCTATTGTTACATACTACATAGCGGGTCCACTGTTTTTACATGGTCTGGAAACCTTACAACCTCAGAGGACCAGGAACTTGTGGAGAGGCAGCTGGATTTGATAAAGGTAGGATACATATTATAAACTATTTTGTTCTGGATATTTGATACAGCTTATGCTCAATGCTCCATCAAATCTATCTGGAATATTATTTATAATAGATAGAGCAGATGGGAAAGATGATGAGGGTTAAAAAACCATCACATTCTGATCCAACCTGGTGAACATATGGATTTGGAGGTTTGAATTTTCAGTGGGTTACTTGAATTTCTTTGGAATTTGCAAGCGTTCGGGGGTTCTTATTGAGTCTCATGTTTTCTTTGTCTGGTGCTCCTTGATTATATGCTTCTCATAGCTTGTTGGTTTTGTGCAGCCAAATCTTCAGAGCAAGGCTCAAAAAGAAGGTGCCGAATCTGAACAATTCTGGGATTTGGTGGGAGGAAAATCTGAATATCCAAGTCAGAAGATTGTAAGGGAGTCTGAAAGTGATCCTCACTTATTTTCTTGCACATTTTTGAAAGGTAAGAATCAAAATTTTTGTTGATGGTAAAGTTCTATGTATTTTCAATTTCTTATACTTTTAATGTAATTAATCGCTAATTCTTTTTTCCTTTTCTCTTCTCCCATGGTTATGTTTACTGCCTCAATGTGTGCTGATCTGCAGAAAATCTGAAGGTACCTAGACAATTTGCTTTGAACTCTGAAGTTTATTTTGGGTTATTATTCTGAAGATGTGATGAGTTTAGAATTGTTGCCTTTTTAACGTAATTGATGTGCATATATGTCATGTTAACATAGTTGATTATTACTAGATGCTTTGTTATATACTGGGTTATTGAAGTTGAAGTTGTTATTGCAGGTGACAGAGATCTATAACTTCACCCAGGATGATTTGATGACTGAAGATATATTCATCCTGGATTGTCACTCAGAGATCTTTGTCTGGGTTGGGCAACAAGTTGACTCTAGGAATAAAATGCTTGCTTTAACTATTGGGGAGGTAAGCTAATTGCTTTCAGATATAATCAGTTTGCACTTTTGTTTTGGGGGGTGCAGTTGGCAAAATACTTAATATATGAATCGTGCATGAAAAGGTGCCACCAGATCAATTTTTTCAATTAGGTCATAAAATGTTGATTAAATGCCACTTTCCTTGGCCTCAGCCCCTTGACCACTGCTTTATTTAATTTAAGCATGTAGTGATGGTTCATTGTGTTATATCTGTTGGCTTTTAGATTTTAAATACCAGGCAAATTTTATGCAGCATGCTCTTATTCATTTTTCTTTTGGTTACTTCCACAGAAATTTCTAGAGCACGATTTTCTTTTGGAAAAATTATCTCGTGAAACTCCAATATATATTATCATGGAGGGGAATGAGCCACCTTTCTTCACACAATTTTTCACATGGGACTCTGCAAAATCTACTGTAAGTGGCTATATATATTGTCAAGTGGTTGCTTTGACTCTGAACTTTGCAAGGGATGAAATATTTTTGTTTGCTGCAGATGCATGGAAATTCATTCCAAAGGAAACTTGCAATAGTGAAAAATGGTGGTACTCCAATTGTAGATGTAAGACTTTATTTAATGCTTCCAGTTTTAGAGCTTTTTTCGTCTTCTGTTTTTGTTGAGGTTCTTTCTGAGTTTACATGTGCATCTTGAACTTTGAGCTCCGTTTTGTCTCCTGTTCTTGTTAAGGTTCTTTCCGAGTTCACAAGTGCATCTTGAATTTTGAATGTAAATTTAAATTGAAATCTTTTGAAAAAATAGTTTCTAAACTTAGAAAATGTATAAAATGTTGTCCACAAGTATATGTCATAGTTCTTAGCATTCCTACAAAAAATCTCATAAAAATACATAAGCTTTCATAAAAAAGGGGAGGGTTTGGATATGACTCTTATGTCAGAGCATATGCACATGAGAATTCTTATGTAAGTATATTTCATATTTTTTAGCATTCCTGCAAAAAATCTCATAAAAATATGTAAGATTTCATAAAAAAAAGGGGGGAGGGTTTGGGTATAACTCTTATGTAAGCGCATATGCGCATAAGAATTCATATATATATATATATATATAGATCAGTTTGTAGAGCTTTTTTCTCTTCTGTTTATGTGAAGGTTCTATATATATATGTATGTTTTTTTATTTTTATTTTTAAATTCATTGGTTGATTAGTGATTCTCAATACATTCTCGCATGATAACATGTTCTCTTTATCCTGCTAGAATGTGATATTTTAAATATGGATACTATGCTTTTGACTAATTATCCGTTACGTCAGATCTTATGTTGATGCACCTGCTTTTGTTCTTTCTTTTCTCTGAGATATTTATTATTTGTTTCTAAGAAACCTAAACCATTTTTTTTTCTCAATATATTTGATATAGAATTATTATCCTCTTCAATTCCATGCTTTAATGTCCAAAGAGGAAATGAATCTTAGTCTTGCTGGGTTTATCATGCCAGTTAAAAGTCAGAAATGTTTGAAGCGTAACACAATCAACCTTGCAGTTTAAAAAAAAAACACAAGCAACCTTACAGTAGAAAAAGTTCAGTACTACTTTTGACTTAAATTTGATATTTGCCACCTTGATACGATGTGTGGTTGGGTCACTTGTTTGTTTGACATCTTATTTCTTTTTGTTTTTCAATTTCAAATGCCTCTCCTCTTAGTGCTGATTCTCTGAAAATTTAACTGATGAATGATCAGAAACCAAAACGGAGAACACCTGTATCATATGGAGGAAGGTCTTCTAGTGTGCCAGACAAATCACAGCGGTCTCGAAGCATGTCTTTCAGCCCTGACCGAGTTCGTGTGAGGGGCAGGTCTCCAGCCTTCAATGCACTAGCAGCTAATTTTGAGAACCCTAATGCTAGGAATCTTTCTACTCCTCCCCCGATGATTAAGAAGCTCTACCCAAAATCTGTGACTCCAGATTCAGCAAAATTGGCTCCCAAATCTTCTGCTATTGCAGCTCTCACTGCTTCTTTCGAAAAAACACCGCCTGTGCGGGAGCCTATTATACCCAAATCTCGTACAGGTATGCATGCACTGATGCAATCGTTTGTAGATCGCTTCTGTACCGCGTTTATTATATGTACTTAAGACTGAACTATGTTTATTATTTGTGAAATGAGCCCAGCTTCATTGTCACCCAGTCCAAAACAAGAATCAAATTCTAAGGAGAATTCCATGAGCAACAGAATAGAATCCCTCACCATACAGGAAGATGTGAAAGAGGGTGAAGCTGAAGATGAGGAAGGTCTCCCAATATACCCTTATGAGCGCCTTAAAACAACATCAACTGATCCTGTTACAGAAATTGATGTTACCAAGCGAGAGGTATAATATTTAGATACCGTTATGTCATTTTCAAGTTTGCATCTGCGACTTCGTACTGAGAATTTTTGTTTAATGTTTGTAGACTTACCTGTCATCTGAGGAATTCAGAGAGAAATTTGGAATGGCAAAAGACGCTTTCTATAAGTTGCCGAAATGGAAACAGAACAAGCTTAAAATGGCACTTCAATTGTTTTGAGTCTGCTTGTTGCCTCCACAGTTTGTTTAGCTCCCTGCAGTTGAGGTTGGAGGTGGAAGACAGCTAGCTTGTAAATCTGTAAATTTTCTTTCTTCGTAATAACTTTTTGTTAATATTCTTTAGTTACAATCCCAGGCTCATTCTAATTGCTCTGCTTTATTTTTTCTGTAGTTGGGGGAATTCACTTTCTCAGAACTGAAAGGGACAGCATCAGTGCATTTTTAGCTGCTTCTGGTCCCAAGAAGCTTGTTTTCTTGATTGACGAACAAAATCAGAGATTTTTTCCATTTTTTTTTACCTGATGACTTGAAGTCTAGTATTTTTTTTTCCGCATTTTCTGGCTTGAGTTAGCTGCTTTGGTATTCTTTATGGTCACAGGTTTGTTGTGAGCTTGCATTTTTGGCTTTCATTTTTTTATTTATAAAAGTTGATTTGGGTAGAGTGTTTAGAGGGCTTGCGAAGTCAGACAATTTAGGTTGTATTGTACAACTGAGGATGGAAATGTGTACAGCAGAGTGTAAAAACTAGTCCACTCGTTATTTGTTTTGATAATAAAAAGGTGTGATTTTTTTTTCTACCCTTTGGAGTTTAGGTTATGCGACTGCTATTGTTTTTTTTTTTTTAATTTTGACTAACAAGGTCGTATTTTTGATAGTAGAAGGCTTTCCTGGGGGTGAAGGGCAGACAACGAATAATATTCCTGTATGTTTGCATTAGAATTTGACAAAAATCATGTAATATTCATTATATGACGTGCCAAATGCATCCATGGCGTTTTTCTACTGCATATAATAAATGTGGTTTTGATGTAATGTTAATTATGATGACAATTGTGTCTCATTGACTTGGTATATTCATTGGTGATGTAGTTTCTGTGGAGTATGATCAGCTTCATCGAAACATAGAGGGATTAACTACTACTGAAAAACTCATGTCATAAACAGAGTCTACCGCCTGCATCATTTTTTCTCAATAGGTGGAGGGAGATCGGATAAGAGTTTAAATAGGCAGTTTCGAAGTCATCAAACCATAGACTGACCAAGATTGTTGATATGATCATCATGTAGAGGGAAAATTACACAAACAGACCCACACATTAGGTGAAATTACAAATATGTATGAGGGTTTTAGCCGTAATTACACAAAAGCTAATTAGGAAGTTCCAAATTGCAACATGAGTAGTGTCTACTCATAGGGCCTGTGTGGCGAATCGCTCATTTTAGGGGTGGCAATCCGGGTTGACGGGTCGGGTTAGACACGAAACGATTATTTTTGACATGACACGAACACGACACGATTAATAAACGGGTTAAACCCTTTCGACATAAACACAACACGATAATAAACGGGTTAACACGAAAACGACACGATTAATCCGTTTATTTACGGGTCGTTTATTGACCTGTTTAACTAACTCATTTAACTAACTTGTTAATGATTTATCCATATTTAATACATTTAACTTTTAATACACATCTAATAAAAAATAAAATTAAAATACATAAATAGAAATTATACAATCCAAAACCCAAAAATATATTCATTCACAAATACAATTCAAAACTTAAAAATATAATTATCCACAAATACAATCCAAAACATAAAAATAATCCAAAACATAAAAATACAAATTGATGATGATGATGATGTGAAGACAATCGTCGGAGAGAAGATGAGGCACGACAGAGACGAGACGCGGTGGCAGCAGCAGATCTGTGTTGACGAGACGCAGCGCTGAGAGAAGAAGCGACACGATGGCAGCAGGAGGTGCGGCACTGCTGCAGCAGGAGATGCGATGCCACGACAACAAGAAAAGCGATATGGCGGCAGCAGGATGAGAAAAAAGAGAAAAAAGCAGCAGCGCCGACAGCAGGACGAGAAGAAGGAGAAGAAAGCAGTAGCATTGGCAATAGGACGAGAAGAAAGAGAATGAGAAGGTAGTAGATGTGGCGCAATAGAAATGATAAGTCAAATGAGAAATTGAGAATGTAGGGTTTTAAAGTATATATAGGATCCTAAAATTACATTAATACCTTTCATTATAAAATTACTATTTTACCCTCGTTAAACGGGTCAATCCGTGACACGATTAAGAAAATATGAACTCGACACGATTATTAAACGGGTTAGACGGATTGATCCGTTAATTTATCAAACCCATTAATGCTCAACCTTAATCTGTAATATTCGTATCGGATTTATGTCGACCCGTCGTATCGAGTTTCATATTGCCACCCCTAGCTCATTTTGTGAGATGGGTTTAGAAATTACCCATCCCACAAAATTAAGGGTTTGGGGTAAGGAAAGGAAAGTTTTCCTTCCTAAATCCAAGTAGGCCCCGCAATATGTCATGCATGAGCCGGATCTTTTAATCCCACCAAGAATGGGGGTTTAAGAAATCCCCATCATGTGGGATTTTTTTTTTTAAATGTTTTTTAATAATTTTTAAGAAATATAAATAAATTAATAATTATAATATTATATATACTTAAAATTTTAAATTTATTTAAAAGAGTTTTGTAAAGTAAAAACTTTTAATATTAATTTTAAAAATATTATATTTAATCAATTTGAATTTCTATTATGTATTATTTAAATTATATATGTAAAATTAATATAAATATTACTACTTAAAAATTAATTTAATATTAAAATAATTTAGTGACCAATCCTAATTACATCAAACATGTTATAGGACTTATTAAATCTCATCCAATTCTATCCATTTAATCCCATCCAATCCTATGCATCAAATTAAAAAAGAAACATATTCTTCACTAATGAATTCATCTCTTGTTCATGGAGGAGAACTCCATGCATTGAAGGTCGGATCTTCTTTAAAGGGAGGAAATTTGTTGAGATTTGCTCCTCAACTAGAGGAGATCGTGGTCAATCTCTCCTAGTTGTCGAAGGAGATTTCGGTCTCCTTTGTTATCGAAGGAGATTTTGGTCTCCTCTAGCGATTAAAGAAAAAAATAAAAATCGATGGAGGAGATTGTGACAAATTAATCTTCTCCATTTGAAGGGTACTTGGCCGGTTTCCCATTCGTCGAGGTCATTTACGAACTCCAATGACAGTAGAGTCTTCTTGCAGTAGTGGATTCATATTTTATGTTTTTTTTTTTTTAAAATTAATTTTAATTTTAATTTTTAATTAATTTATTTTTAAAATGATTTTAACATGAATAATATTAAAGTGAAAAATGAGGGGCATTTTGACTTTTCACTTAGTGTTTAGCCAAAGGATATCTCAAAGACGATCAAATTTTTTGAGCGGAGGTCTGTGTGTAAAAATAATTTCATAGTGAGATTTCGTCTGAACTTGAGGTGTTATGCAACTAACTGAAAAATAAAGCAAGAGGAAACTTCATTTTAGTCCCTAAGGTTTGGCGAAATATCAAAAATTTAAACATCTATTGGAAACAGATATTTTAATCTCTAACTTTTCCAAAACTCTTCAAAATAGTCCAAAATGTTAGTCAACAAACAGTCAACTTAATAGAGAATTTAGGCGGGAAGGGTAAAATAGTCTTTTGGTGTGAATGTTAAAAAAGTGACACGTGGAGGGCTGAGATTCGAAAAATAAAAAAGAAAAAAAAACAAAAGCATGAAATGACGCATATACCCCTTTGAGTTTAGAAGACCCATTTGCTCACGTTCTTTGTCATTTGGTCTCCTTAACAGACAAATTTCATTGACACACCCAAACCCTCATTCACACACAATCGACCTTTCCACGCCCAACTACGGTCAGTCTTTCTGGCCATGGTGGCATATGGAATCTTGTTAAGGTGAGATAGCATGAAGTTTGAGTTTTTTTCGGCTTGTTGTGCGATGAAAGTCGTTGGTTTTGGAGTTTTTTTTTGGGGGTTTTGTAAAGGAGAGGTGGCCGTTAGTGTTAGAGTCCTTATTGTTCAAAAAATTTTGATTTTTACGCTACTTTGTATTTTTGGGTTGTTAGAGTTTTATGGAAAGGGGTTTGAACCAAATTTATGCATAAAATAATGAGTTTTTTTAAGGGTTGTTTGGGTTTGCATGGCATTGTTGGTTGTGGGTTTTGGTTTGGTTAGTTTCATTTTTGATTGTTGGTTTGGCTCTGTTAGTTTCGATCAATTCGGTCACTGTTCAGTTTTTTAAATTTTGAGTATGTGTTGTGTTGTGTTTATTTGGGTTGTTCTTTTGATGTTAGTGTTGTGTTTATTTTTGGAGTATTATTTTCATGTCGGTATTATGTTTATTTGTTTGTTATTTTCATGTCAGTGTTGTGTTGATTTCGTTTGTTATTTTCATATCAGTGTTATGTTTATTTGGTTGATATATTGTTATTCGTGATTTTAGGTAGAGTATGTCCATTAACTGGGAAGAAAGCAAAAAAAGGATTGGATGTCGTTACTAAGAAGGCTGACATAGATCTGCGCAAGGAGTGAATAACTATTTTACCTTCATTTGTTGGTATAGTTTGTCTACATACTGTTACCTCTTCTTATACTTTGTCGTTTTTGTTGCTTTGCATTTGTTTCATTTGTTCTGTTGAACTCCGTATATTAATCATTAAAGTCTACTGGTTTTGTGCATTCATTATTTGCATGTTGTTGATTTGCATTTCTTTAACTTGTTCTGTTCAACTGGATATATAAATCATTACAGCCTACATAGTTTCCTTCTGCTGGATTTGCATTTGTTTAACTGGATATCGCTGCCTTGCATCCTGGAATTTTAAGTTTTGTTTCAAATTTTTGACCATCATATAATTTGAATTTCCTTAATTGTTTACTTGTTTGGATGTGTATATTAATTTCAGCTTGAATGGAACTCTTTCACGGGTTTGCTCGGATTGGAGATCAAGTTTTTGACCTTAATATCTTAGAACCTGGGGAATGTAGCATCATTAGCATAATTAATGATGCTAAAAGGGCGTGGAAGGGAGAAGGAGTTAAGCAAGAAGAAACATGAGAGCTCTCTGTTATGTTTCCTTGGAATGATGAACGTCACGTGATAGCATCAGATGAGGAGCTGTTGACAGTGGTTTTGGCATTTGATATAGAAGATATTGGAAAAATAGAATTTGAGGTTTGTGAGATCCTAACTCCTGTTGCGATTGCTAGTCCTGAACGTGATGCACCTAGACTAAATTGGACGGATGCAACAGACACAGAAGTAGAAGTAAATGGTGGGTTTGAACCAAAAGAAGCAGCAGTTCCTGAGTTTGAAAGCCATGCAGCAGAAGCAGAAGCAGAAGCAGTAGCAAGCCCTGATGCAGTAGATACTGACGATGAAGACTACCGAGAGGAGGATGATTCAGATGGTGGGTCATCAATCAGTCTAGTTGATGAAGATGAAAGTTTTAATATGGAAAATAGCAAGGAATATTGTCATCCAGATGGTAATATTTACATTGGAGAAGAAGATGGGTTAGCAAGAATGGCTAGATACTGCAACCAACATTCTTGGACCCCTAATCCAGATGGATCAATAGAGTTAAGGGAGGGTCAGGTCTTTTTTAATGCTAAGTCTGCTAGGGATGTGATTATTCGGTATGCAATCCTGGAAGGATTCGAGCTAAAGAAGGAGAAGAATGACCTATGCAGGTATAATGTGACTTTCATGGTCAATAGTGTAGCTTATGTACATTGTCAATTTAAATTATTAAGTTAAATTGTAACTTATGTGTTTGTTTCTGCAGGTACACTGTTAGTTGCAAGAATGAAAGTTGCGATTGGAGGATTCATACATCAAGAATACGTGACGGTGTCACTTTCATGATCAAAAGCATAACCGGTGCTCATCATATGTGCCGAAGAGTGGCAAGTAATAAGGAAGCAAAGGCAAAGTGGGTTGCTGAGGTGATGGCATCTACAATTCAAGCTAACCCAAACATCAGCTTAAAGATATTGCATGATGAGCTGCTCGAACGGTACGCAATTGATTGTGATCTTCAAGTTGTGTACAGAGCCAAGAAACAAGTTTTGAAAGGTTTGAGGACCCATCATGTGGAGTCGTATGGTAAGGTTAGAAAATATGCAAATGCCATTATAACCATGAACCCAGGGTCAACAGTAAAGGTGTCAGTCAACTTAAATGCAGGTTCTATTGCCAAATTTGAACGTTTTTTTCTAAGCTTTCGTGCAATGCAAGTAGGGTTCAGTAGGGGTTGTCGACCTTTTATAGGTATAGATGGGTGTCATCTTACTAGTCCATTTGGGGGGGTAATGTTGTCTGCTGTAGCTTTAGATGGAGACAATTGTATTTTTCCCATTGCTTTTAGTATTTGTGAGTCTGAGTCAACTGATAGTTGGAGGTGGTTTTTACAGTCGCTAAATGAGTCATTATGTTGGGATGATAGTAAACCGATTTGCTTCATGAGCGATCGACAAAAAGGATGTATAAATGCTTTAGCAACTGAGTGGCCACATGCAGGTAGCCATTACTGTTTTATGCATATGTTGAAAAATTTTAGAACTACTTTTAGGAGTCACTGTGCTGAAGGGCTGATATGGAAAACAGCTAAAACTGGTAGTAGGGGAGACTACAAAGCAACTTTGGAGTCACTAAAAAAAGACTCCATTGAAGCTTACAACTGGTTGACCATTGAAGAACCCGTAGAGAGGTGGGCTAGACATGCCTTTGATCAGTGCATTAAATTGGACGATGTTATGAACAATTTATCTGAGAGCTTTAACAGTTGGGTTAGAGAGGAAATGGAGAAACCTATATTGAGTTTGTTAGAACATTTAAGAAGGAGAAAGATGGTAAGATATTGTGAGAAGTGGAGTGAAATTGAGAAGATGAATGATAGCATCAGTCCACATGCAAGACTCGTGTTACTGAAAAGTGAGCAAGATGCAAGAAGGTTGACAGTTCTGCATGGAAGGGGAGAATGGTATGAAACAATAGAACGAAGACAACGGAAGATTCTTGTCAGCCTAGAACAAAAATTCTGTGAATGCAGAATGTGGCAAATAAGTGGCATTCCATGTCAGCATGTAATGGCGGTTTTGATCTATCGAAATGAGTCGGTAAAAGATCATGTGCACTGGTATTACACAAAAGAAGCATTGTAATTAACTTACAGTGGATCTATCAACCCGATTCCAGATGAAGCAAACTGGCCTGAGTTTGAATCCCAGCCGATTGAGCCACCATTAAAACGTGCCAAGATTGGAAGGCCCAAGAAGGTTAGGAGAAGGGCTGTCGATAAGCCACCAAAGGTTGCAACAAAGACCTTCACATTAAAATGCAGTGTGTGTAAGGTTATTGGTCATAACAGCCGCACTTGTCAAATGAAGGTGAAATTTAGTTTTCAGTTTGCATTTGAAATTTGCTAAAGATTTTATTATAACCAATTTTATTGTTTTAATATAGGAACAACAAACAAGCAATGGAGGAAATACATCAAGAAGTGGAACAACAACAGCTGGTCCAAGTCAGAAAGGGATGACTTCAAAACAGAAAACATCCTCCAAACGGTATAAACCAAAATTCTTATTAGTGATGTTATAAATTGATGTTTTTCTAATGTTATTATCTTGTGTATTTCAATGTACACTTCCTTAGATTTAGGACCACCAGTTCTGCACGTGCAACAACTCCTACGCCCACCACCAGTTCTGCACATCAACAGGAGTCCATCAGGTAATAATTTGTGTTACGATTCCAACAACGAATGTGTATGATGGCTGCTGCTATGTAATATAATCTTATTTGCATGGTTGGTGATATTATTTGCAAAGTGACACCTCACGGACGATGATTTAATACGATATTATATTCTTTGGTTTCAATATTTGCAACAGCCAAACTCCTCCCATCACATGCAATGAAAGTGCACCTGCGGGACCACCAACTACACATGTGAAAGATATATGCTCTCAAATAGGTTCCACTTCAGCACCTTGAAGGCAACATTTCAATCTACCTAGTTTATGTTATTTTATAGTTTTTTAGATCTTTACATTACAATGATTTTGTGGCAGATTTGAATATACTTTTACATGGGTTTTTGTGATGGGTGCCATCTGGTTGTTTTTTGTGATGTCCACATTTGGTTGTGCACACCTTTTTGTGAACATATGCTGCCACGGTACTGATTTTGGCTTGTTTGTTTATGATGTGGGCTGCCACTTGGGTTGTTATGTTTGCACACATCTTATTTGTTCACTTATGTCAATGAATTATTGTCTTGAAGTTTAATATTCATATTGTGGTCCAATTTTGCACTCACATTTATGGAATATAATATGCATATTGTTTGTCTATCCCATAAATATAAAACATCATGCATGCCATGCAACATTTCCTCTCATTAGCATTAAGAAAATACAAGTACAGCTCATTTCATTTCTTACACATAAATATCATCCCCATGCATATACCAACCAATATTGTATTCATGTAGACAATAACTTTAAGCCAACTAATCATTTTCATGGCATTCTCATATTTGGCATCTGGTAGAGCATGAGCATGAGCATAATCATCTTGATACGTTGATGTTGCGGATGTTTTAAGAACATCAGTTGCAACTTCAACTATACTTTTCCTTTCGTCGTTGTCTGGATCCCACCATTGAAAATATTTACATACATCACATCGAAAAAATAATCTTCCCGGATTTTTACTCGTCTCAGATACCCGTAAAAACGCTTTTTTGCCATTCCCACAGCTGCATAATCTGGTTTTCACTTTGATCCAATTGGGTTTTGCATTTGTATTGGTTGATGAAGCCATGAATTTGGAATGATAACAGTAGCAGCAAACAAAGGTTGAAGAAAATTGGAGACCAAGACGAGAAAAGGATGAAGATATTTGGAGATAGAAAAATTTGCAGAGTCAAACAAATTGGAGAAACAGAAGCAGAAAAAACAAAAAAAATTGCACAGCAGAGATGGCTTGGGCAAACACAAAAGCTCCCCTTTTTATAACAAAACTTTTGTTACCGTTGGGCAACGGTAACAATTTTTTTTTTCATTAAATTATTACTTAAAAAAAAATTAATAATAATCACACCCAATTTTTTTTTAATTTTTACTCATAAAAGGGTAATTTGGTCAATAAATTATATCAAAAATTTATTTATAAATAAATAATAAATAATCACACCCATTTTTTATTTAAATTTTTTACTCATAAAAGGGTAATTTGGTCAATAAATTCTATCAACAATTTATGCATTAGTTACAAATGAGGGTATTTTGGTAAAAATATTTTTAATTTGATAATTCAAAGTGAGGGTATTTTAGATAATTTTATTTATAAATTTATTATTTTATGAGGGTATTTTTATAATTTTACCATTATTAACAACCCATCAAGGGTAAAAATGTCATTTTATACATTCTGTCATAGTTGACTGTTTGTTGACTAACATTTTGGACTATTTTGAAGAGTTTTGGAAAAGTTAGGGATTAAAAGAGCTGTTTCTAATAGATGTTTAAATTTTTGATATTTTACCAAACCTTAGGGACTAAAATGAAGTTTCCCCATAAAGCAAAAACACTAATAAAGAAACTCTTTCCTTGTTGGTTTTGTCAAAAGGAGGCCACTAATTTCTCTCTTCTAAAATCGAGTAGGGCTTGCATGCAACCTTTTTCCCATTAGTCAAGAGAGGATGGCTAAAAATTACGGATGAATAATGTAATAATAAGAACAATAAAAAAATAAAGGGATATTATCAATTTACCCCCTCAAAATGAAAATAATATCAAACCACCACTGGTTTTGAAAATATTAGCAAAAAAGATCCAACCGTCAATTGAAATAGTAAAACGGTTAAAAAAATGACGGATCTGTTAAAATCGAGGGTATAAAGGTCATTAAACGTGTCCATAAAGAATGAAATATAGCTTGAATATAATATGCAATATTTTAATTAAAAAAAAAAGAAAAAATAAAACCAAAAACCACTCTCACCACTCACACCACTCACACCTCTCTCTCTCTCTCTCTCTCTCTCTCTCTCTCTCTCTCTCCAACTCAGTCTCTTTCTTCGATCACCACTCACACCTCTCTCTCTCCAACTTAGCCAAAAAGATCCGACGCCATTCGTCGAGAAGGTGGAGAGGACAGGGAAGAATGGCGAAGGTGGATCTGCGGGCAGGACAGTGAAGAATGGTGGAGGTGGATCTGCGGGCAACGGTCTGCGGGGAGGTGCGGGCAACGGTGGAGGTGGATCTGCGTGGAGGTGCGGGCAACGGTGGAGAAGGATCTGCGGGCAAGACAGTGAAGAACGGTGGAGGATCTGGGGGCAAGACAGTGAAGGGTGGATCTGCGGGCAACGGTGGAGGTGGATCTGCAGGCAACGATGGAGGTGGATCTGCGGAGAGGTGCGGGCAACGGTGGAGAAGGATCTGCGGGCAAGACAGTGAAGGACGGTGGAGGATCTGGGGGCAAGACAGTGAAGGGTGGATCTGCGGGCAACGGTGGAGGTGGATATGCGGGCAACGATGGAGGTGGATCTGCGGGGAGGTGCGGGCAACGGTGGAGGTGGATCTGCGGGGAGGCGCGGGCAACGGTGGAGGAGGATCTGCGGGCAAGACAGTGAAGAACGGTGGAGGTAGATCTGCGGGGAGGTGGATCTGCGGGCATCTGAAATCTGGGTACAGGTTTGATGTACGATGAAATCTGGGTTTTGATGTAATTGGATAAAATATGATGATGAAGAAGATTATGGGTTTTTGGTTGTTGTGAGTTATTGTCTCTTGATCTGGGTTTTGATTGTTGTAAAGCTAGTAATTGGGTTTATTGGATCTGTATGCATGTTAATGGTTGCTTTCTTTTGGATCTGGATATGAATGTTATTTTGGTTTGTTTTTTCTTTTTCAACTTTTATTAAATTTTTAATTTTTTTCAAATGTGGATATCTGTTAGAATTTTTTTATTTAATTTTAGTTTAATTTAATTTATTTACTTTTTATTTAATTTTAATTTATTTAATTTATTAATTTTTTTTTTAAATTAATCTCCACCATCCATCTTGAGATGGAGGGTGGAGGTTAATTTTAAAAAATTATTTAATTTTTATTTTTATTTTACTTTTATTTTGTTAAATTTATTTAATTTTTTAGTTTTTTCAAATTAATTTTTACATATGATTAAAATTTCTTTAATTCAATTTATTTAATTTTATTTAATTTTTTAAAGTTAATTTTTATTTTTTAATTTTGGTTATTAAAAGATAATTTGATAATTGATTAATTGTTTGTTTTTAATTTATTAATTTTTTAATATTATAAGGGTATTTTGGTCTTTTACTGTTTCTTTCACAAAACCGCTTTAAATCCGAATGAAAACCGCTTTTAGGAGACGGTAGGGGGTTTTTTAGCTAATATTTTCAAAAAGTGGGGTCAATTGATATTATTTTCGTTTTCAGGGGGTTTTTTGGAATTTTCCCAAAAATAAAAGACACTGATGAGATGAGTAAAAGCCTCACTAAGAAGAGGTCGCTGACATCTTTCATTGACTGGAGCAGGCTGCCGACCTTTCTCAAGTAGATTCGAGTGGGCATTAATTCAACATTTTCCAATCAATTAAGAGCTTGTCGACAACACAAGCCTTTTCCAAGACTTCGGGAGGAGGCTTTTCGCCTCATCACTAACCTAGGAAGCCCTTGCCCCTTTTCTATAAAACATCCAAGGCTTCGGATTTTTTTTTTTTGGATAATTTTAATATTTAAGAGTAGCTAATTACCTTCCTGTAGTTTGAAAAAAATTCCATTGTATCCATTTTATTAACTCTATTAGCGAAAAGTAAATTCTAATTATAACAGTGTACGAAAAGATGAAATTATCTCTCAACTATAGAGAAAGTTGAAAAAATAAATTTTTAATCCCATATTAAAAATTATTAAAATATGATAAAATAAAATATAAAATAAATTATCAACTATTTATTTTAATCTCCATTGCCCATCTCTATGATGGATGATAGAGATTGAATTTTAAAATAATTTTTAAAAACCCATCTTTCGGGTTTTTAGAGGTTGAAAACCTAAAATTCAGCTTAAAGCCCAAAAATCTGGTTGTTTCCCGGATATCTAGGTTTTCAAACCTAAATTTATTAACCAAAAAAAAAAAAAAAGAGAAACGCCAAAATCATCAGACAAAAATCATCAAATAATAAACACAAATAAAGCCAGCCGCCATTGAAACCCAAAAATCATCAACAAACTAATCTCCTTCCACGTTGCACCTGACTTAATTTCCTTCCTCGGTAACAATTCTAATTTGATTTTAAAAACCGGAAGGACCGTGCAAAGCTTAAACTAAGACTTTAGACGTTAAAAACTCCTAGGTTTGGATAAGGTTTGGCAGAATGTCAACCTCAGTGGCATCCCTCTTTTGTGTTAATACACAGTTTATGTTTAAAAAACACAATAATAATAAAGAAGCTTAGATTGTGGACCATCCAATATTTGTTAGTATTTGATGACTAACTTGGTAACAAGGCCTCATAATTAACTATGGGCCATATCCTTGTTTGTACATATGTACATAATATGTTTTTTCCTTCAACTCATTGCACATTTAATAGTCTGTATTTCCAATGGCAATAATTGATCTTAAGATCAATTGTTGTGTTTCTTCTTGGTTGTGATGTCATTCTTCTAGAACTTGAGGACTAGGGTTCAAGGAGATCCTCAAGTCACATGTTATTTTATTTTCGGAGATTCATATTCAGACAACGGAAATGATAATAACCTTGTAACGCTTGCGAAAGCAAATTATCAGCCATATGGAATTGATTTTCCTGAAGGTCCCACAGGCGGAGACAGCAACGGCGAGAACATGATCCATGTGATGGGTTTGTTTATTTATTTTTTCTGGTTCATCTTAATTAAAGAACTTATTGTATGAGTGCATATATATGGTTTGGTGGATTTTGTTTATTAATTTAGGGATTGTTCATTTTTTTTTGTACTTAACATTTAATGATGTTGAATTAGGTCAATTAAGTGATTTTTGTTCCTTTTTTTAAGTGGTTAAACCACTTAAAATCGCCCAAAAACCATTGAAAATAAAACATTATATTTTTTTACTTTCCATTGAATATCAAATCACTTGATGATTTTATACATTTATTATTCCAATTTTATCCTCCCCAAAATAACAAATTTCCAAGTTTGTTATAGTCTTATATTATAAAAATTTCTTTTAATACTTTGACAAATATATTTTCAAATTTGACCTAATTTTATATTATACATATTCACTTTAATTATATTTCTTTCAATACTATTTTTATTTAAATATATAACAATAGTAAGTCAACTTAATACCATTTTATTTATTTTTGTTTAATTTACTTTACTACAATAATTTATTTATGTATATATAATTTTTTTTTAAAATACTTTATTATAATAATTAATCATATTTTAATTATGAATAAAATATTATTAATATATATAAAAGTATTTTAGTATTTGTTAAATAATTTATTATAATTGTTTGTATTATATTAAATAAAATTACATAACAATTAATAGTAAAAGGATATTAATGTCAAATTACTAGTTTCCAGATAATTTTAAATTTTAAAAACAAACAAATTACTATACATTCAGATGTAAGAGAAAAATATATATATATATATATATCATTCAGATTTCAGGTTTCGATCACTATTCAGTCTTCAGTATTCAGCTGCATTGTTCAGTCTTCAGGCAAAACAACAAACAACCCCTTAGCTGCACACTCTGTCATATGTACAAGCCCAATGTTTAATGAGTTCCTTCATTTTTATATAACACCAAACTTATTTCGTGAATATTAAAACAAATCTGCCGCCTAGTTCACAAATAAATAATAATGTCAAAAAAAATTCGTGGTTTGAAAATAGTTTTAAAATTGGTATTAAGTTTAGTGTTACTTGCTGAAAATTTCACCCTTTCATTTTAACTACTTTTACTCCCTCGTGAACTCATCTCATTTAAATGCTTTTGAATTTTGATCAATATCCTAATCCTCCTTTTTAAGCAAAATAATTCTATTACTAGTTTTATTTTTATTTTTTCCACGTATCAACTGAAAACAAATGTGGTTGTTTCTATATCAATCTATACTAGTTAGTTGTAAATAGTAATAAGAAGTACAATTCTAGCTGGACATGATAGTTATAACAAAACATAGTATTTAATAAAATTAATGATCGAATTAGTATAGTATTAGCAAAAAATATGTGATAAAAACTAAGGTGGCTTAATTCTAAGTCCTTAATTTCTATACACTGCTGTTGTGGATTCAAATGGTATACCTCCTCAAATTCCATATTTGTACTTCAAACAAAATATAATTATATTTTCTTATATTTAAACTATTTAAAAGAAATTATGAAACTATAATTTACTATTTAGTTATATCCACAAAATTTGACAATAATATATTGTAGCTCTTGGTTGCAGCTCAACATCTAGGTTTCTACAGGTACATTCCATCCTTTGCGAGTCGCCAAAGCAATCAAGATATACTTAGAGGTGTAAATTATGCATCGAGTTCATCAGGAATTCGTAATGAAACTGGAAAGATAGCGGTAATGTATTTAACTTTTATAACAAAATCAATTCCCCACTCGTAGGGGCAAGTAAGCAATTTCGTTAATAAGAGTTAACTAAAACAGATAAGAGAAGCTAAAAGGGTGAAAACGAAACATTTGACAGGAAATAAATAATGAGTAAATTGCTCATTACCGACCTAAGGTATGCCTATTAACTTACCCCCACATTGTTAGTCAACTTGAGTCAACTATTAAGTTCGACCGTTTATTTTAATTAAAATATTCAAAATAAACCTAAAAAATTTTAAAAATTAATTTAAAATAAAAAATAGAAAAATAAATCCAAAAAATAATTTTTTTTTTTTAAAAAATGAAACTTTTCCTGCACCATCAATCAAAGGTGATGTATGATGGAGATAAATTTTAGAAAAATAAAAGTTTTTAAATAAAGAAATTAAAGAGGTGGAGACCCAATAGAGGCGGAGATCCATTGGGTCTCCACCCATCTCCATCTCCATGGAGATCGATCTTCATGGAAATAAGGATGCAAGGTCTCCATCGGCAATGGGATTTCGTTGTCGAGATCCTTATCACCAATGGAGATCCTTGGTCTCTAATCCAGGTGGATTAAAAACCTAGAAAATCTAGGTTTCCAATTGATTAGAAACCTATAAATTTTGGGTGTTCAATTACTAGAAACCTATATCAGTCCCTACCAATGACTAGAAACCTAGTCTCTTCCTCCCTCTACACACTCTTTACTATCCCTAGCTATCATGAACCCTTTCTTTTCCATCCTTTCACATAAACACCAACTAAACACAAGCACCAACCAAATTTTTAATGTCAACCCTTCATATAGACATCGACAAGACACAAACACCAATCAAATCTTCACATAAATATTCTTCCAAAAAGAAAAGAAGAAGAGGAAGGAATGGAAAAAGGGAAAAAAAAACAAAAAGATAGGGATAGAGGCCGTTACTCTGCTTCCATGTCAACCCAGACCCATCTTCGCACCTTTTTAGCTGAAATGACCTATTAACTTTGCAGTACCCAATTTTTTCGTAGAAGTGTTGTAACACGGAAAAAATAAGTACGTTATATCATGTTTAGAGATAGAATATTGCAACACATTTAATACCATACGTTATAACACATGACAAAAAAATAAAAACAGTAAAGAAATAACACAAACAAGTTTTTAACGTGGTTCGGTTTTACTCTATATCCACGAGGCCATACCTAAAGAATTCAACTTATTAATGAATAGATAAAGATACAACCTAAGACTCCCACCTAGTTTTGTAGCAATCTCAGATTCATTAAATAAAATTGTAGCAAGCTCCAATTGCTTTCAATGATTTTGACTTTCTGAAACTCCCTTCAATCAACTGCAACTTTTCTTCTTCAGAAGACTTCATAGACTTGTCATCCCACGAAGCTTCTGGGCACTAACCTATATATGAACTCAATCATTCAAACAAGACTTAGAGAAAAAGCTCTCTAAGACTTTGCAAACAGTTACTCTAAAGTTCACTCTATACATCTTTTCTGGTTTGTTTGCTTGAATCTTTCTGTTTTATTGCATCCTATATTTATAGTAACTTCATGCACAACACAATCTGAAAAGATAATATAGGATTAAATAAATCAGAAATTAAATCTCAGTTATCAACAAAAAAAAAAAAAGAAGATAATTATCAAAAGATGAATATCTCAAATAAGGAAAATAAAATCAGATAAAAATAGGTTCTATTTTTTAGCAAAGACTACATCCTTTTAAAAACTGTTCAGATGCATTTTTTATTATGTTCAACAATCGATAATCTTCAAGTCCTACAAAAAATACTTAGAGAAATATATTTACCTGAAAAGTTTTTTAAAGATAAATTCCAAGAAAATAAAGAGAAAATTATCTGTTATCTTTAGAAACTTATTTACATATTTATCTTGACATACAATCATATGAAAACTGATCAGGTAAATTTTGAGAAAGATAAATATCGAGAATCAAGTTAATCAAGTTACTCAAGTCACTACTTGAAAATACTTTGAGTTCTGCACTAAGCACGGTTAACAAAAAAATGTTGTGACACAAAATATGCTCTTATGTTGCAACACTTTTTCACTCCTGGTGTTACAACATCTCATTAGTCCATGTCCAAATAAACTACCTTAAATAAGATGCCAATACTTTATGCACACCACGTTATGCATCAACATTAGCCATAAGGGAGGAGGCAAGCCTCCCTAGCAATGGAGTCTTGATCCACACAATCTCTAAATATACCATGGATATCTAGTGTTGCTCTTCATTGATGGAGATCCATCAAATCTCCATCCATGATATTTTAATTTTTTTGTTTTTATTTTTAAGTGCAAGTTTGTTTTTTGTTTTTTTGTTTTTGTTTTTTGATTTTTTATAAATTTATTTTTTCAAATCTATCTTTTCTTTAATCTTCGCCATCTATCTTTAAGATGAACGGTAGAGATTCATCTTCTTTTTATATATATATATATATATTTTAAATTTGGTTTTAAATACTATTTTACTGTATAGAGCTATTTTGGTTATTATATAAAAATCAAATCGTCAAAGTTAATTTTAACCGTTATTGACTTTCCATTTGAGGGTATTAATCTATTATTTACGAGAAAACCTTTTTTTTTTTTTTTTTGTACAAAGGTAAACCTCCGGCAAGTAATGTGCAATTTGCTCATGAATATATCGTATCAAAAGGAAAACTTTCAATTATTTTTTATGCCTGAAAACAAACAAGAAAAAAAAAATTAATAACATGAACACATAGTAAAATAACACTAATAATCAACAGTGTTATATATTTTATGGTTTTGTAAGGCGAGAATCTTAGCTTGGCTAGTCAGTTAAAAAATCATAAGAGTATTATCTCACGTCTTGCTCTAATGATGGGAAACGACACCTCAACAACAAATTCTTATCTTAGAAAATGTATATATTCGGTTGCAATTGGTACCAATGGCCATCTCCTCGACTACTTTCTGCCAATAGTCTCCAACACCATTCGTGAATACAAGCCGGAACAATACGCTGCCTTGTTCAACAATTATCCGAACAGTTAAAGGTTACCATTACATGCATTATTATTCAATATTTAAGAAGGTACAAATATTATGTATCTTTTTTTTCTTTTTTTTTCCTTTTATTAATTAATGTGTGTTTTGTGCAATACACTTTATACGATTATGGAGCAAGAAAGATAGCACTTCTGGGATTGCTTCCACTCGGTTTTACCCCAGCAGTGAGATTGTTCCTGAACATTCAAAATGGCTTTCAATGCGCAGAGAACGTCAACATTGCTGTACAACTTTTCAATCAAAGGCTTAAAGTAATGGTCGATGACTTCAATAAAAATCTAACTGATTCCAAATTCAGCTACATCGATACTTATGGAATTGGCCTCGATATTCTTGCATCTCAAGGTATTGAATTACTTTTCTTATATATATACATAGAGAGAGGTCTTTCTCCATAAAGATGCATTGATTATCCATTCCAAAACTGCATACACTGACTTTTTCATAATTAATACTTAGTATTAATTATTTATACATAATTAATGATCTAAAATTTTGAAACTGATATCAGTTTGTCTTTATAGGAGAAAGATTCGTATATATAAGAGCTTGAAATGTTTTCAACCATTAGGAATCTGTTTTTCTAATTTATTTTAAAACATGGGATAATTGAAAAAAATTTAGAGTTCCAAAAATTCACCTTTTTTTTTTAACAAATTTATGTATTGTTCTTATTATTCATAAAACAAATCTCATCAAGATTCATTAAAATTTGTTGTTGATCATCAAAGGCCTTGCACATATTATATTGTAAATTAAAGATATCTAACTAGAGAAACACTATATAAATACTTGAGCATTTGACATTGCTTGGAAAGATATTACTTGAAGCTACTTTTACAATGAAAAGTTTTGAAAAGCACATATATAATACATCTGTGTTTGAGAAAGTTTTGCAGAAAACCCTCTTCAATCTTTTATGAAAGTGTTTCTATTATCACTCCCGAACACTCCTTAGAAAGATAATTGTTTTACTTTTTGCTCTTACTTTCGTAGATGGTGGCATGAAAATAATTCAAAAGACTCAAAATAATGTTGTATTTTTGATGATACATTCAGCTTTTAAGGTGAACAATTCAGCTTGCTGCCTAGTTAGTGTACTGCAAACGTGTGTTCCTGTCGGACCTAGTTGTCCTAACAGGACTCAATGTGTATTCTGGGATAATGTGCATTTGACTGAGGCTTCATATGGGATAGTTGGCATACAAAGCACAGTCTCCCAACTAATATTATATGTGTTTACATATATTATTAGTTGATCAATAAGTGAGCTGGTATACAAATATCCTTGTATGCTTTGATTACAGATAGAAACTTTGTAACAGTTTGAGCAAAGTAGATTAAATTTGCTCAAGGAAAATGAAAGCACACAATCCGTAAGTAGCCCGAAAGCTCCACTTAACATATCTATTTCACACCTATCTCGATGGTGGAGTGTATTATATTAAAAGAATTAAATAAATGTCAAGTCTTGTGTTGTGGGCAATACATCGTCTGTTACCTAGGATTGAATAATATATATTAATCGAGTCACATGTTTGTTGTTACATCTGCTGCGTTTGGAGAAGATTTTTTTTCTTTTTTTTTGGGGATTGTATAATATATATTAATCGAATCACATGTTTTTTTTTTTTTTGAGAGAATCGAATCACATGTTTGTTGTTACATCTGATGTATTTAATTGGAGAAGATCTTTTTTTTGGGGGATTGGATGATATATATTAATCGAATCACATGTTTGTTGTTAGTTGTTACATCTAATGCGTTTGGAGAAGATTATTTATTTATTTTGAAATAAGAGAAGATGGACTTGTTAGATCTAGATTCCATATTTACTCCTTTTTCTTTTAACTTGGTTTTCTAATTTTATTTCTTTCTCTATCTAGAATTTATTTTATTTTATTTTTATTTTAAGATCTTAGATGGAAGAAGGATTTGTTGATACAAACATAATCTTTTTCAAGAATATTTTTGTCAAAAAAATCATTTGGGTGCTAATAAAACTCAAACTATTAAGATGGTACTATTCTCATTAAACAAGGTGAAGAAGTGCTATAAATCTAAAGAACCACCGTACGTTCTTTCCTTTTCATGTTTATTTTTTTCTAAAATTTCATTTTCTTTTTCTATTTAAGATTTTTTTTTTAAAAAAAAAAGAAAAATCAAAGAGAATAACACCAAAACACCCTCACAAACATACTAAAACGATGCATTTCAAATAATTTAGAGATCTCGCAAGCCCAAAGAATAGACATTGGCCAAAACTAATCATTTTGAAGACAAAAATGGTTTTTACCTTTTTTATGATACAAACTTGACTAATAGATATTAAAACAAGTTTATGAGAGCATCTAATTACAACTATTTTAATATTTATGATCACATCATATTCTTATGATTATATTTACAAAAAATAATTTAATATTTTTTTCATAATTTTATGAATTCATCTATAATAATGAATATAGAATATTAATATTGTTTGTATTATTTATGTCAAAAAGCATTTTGAAAGGTTAATAAAAGACCTTTAGTGACATTATTTTAGTCTCGATATGGGCAACCGAACTATTGAACCAAAAATATACATCCGTATGGATCGGGTTAGCATCGAGCTTTTTTTGTCACAAATCGTTCCTATATATATATATATATATATATATATATATATATATAATTTTATTGAATTAAATGAATTATTTCAAATTGTTTTAATAAATTAAAACTATTATTTAATTCATCTATGGTAAAAGAATAATATTTTAATTTTAAAAGTAAAAAATTTTGAATTAGTTTTAAGAATCATAAAACTACTTAAAGAGGTAAAATTAATTCAAATCATTTTTAGAAAATACCAACATTTTAACTACTCTAAATCGGTGTTGTAAAAAACTTGGCGAGTAGGTCCGACTACTCACCGAGTACTCGGTGATCGAGGTTCCACTGACTCCAAAATCTCCAAATGAGGGGTTCTACTCGCCTTCGATAAGTACTCGCTAAACCCAACTCGGCCAACTCGACGATTACTTAGTCCAGACAGATGTTATGAGACAAATATACTCGACTGAGTACTCGACTTAGGTCAACTCGACGAGAACTGTGCTAAAGTTATTTTTGAGATTGTATGAGATAGATTTTATGATATTTTGTGGTAATGTGATTGTATTTAAATCATATACTTTTTTTTTTTCTTTATAAGTTTGACTAGATTTAATCTTCAATTAAAGAGTTGACCATTGATCGATACTCAAACCGAGTACTTTCCGAGTAGCTGAATATTCGTTACTCATTAGGTCTCTGATCAAGTAACGAGTAGTGTGTTTTGAAACATTGCTCTAAATTAAATTTTAGAAATCCTATAGGGTCGCTAATCATGTGCAACAAACAACCCACCAAAAAGAAAAGCATTTGGGGTGCTTCTTTTTTACATTAATATTTAAATATGGGTACAGATGGAGTCTGCATAATTTCTCTCATCCATGGAGCGATATATAAGACTCATGAAAGATACATTTTACCAACTGCACACATCATTTGCGGTAGCCGAACAAAACAAATTTCATTTTTTAACTCTTAACTAATCCATTATAAACCCAACAAAGCAAAACACCGATTGGCAATTACATCTTCTTCTCCAACTATATTCTAACTTAAAAAACAATGGCTGTGACCTACAAAGGCTCTTACACGGTGAAGCCGGCTGAGCCAACATGGACCGGCTCTATCTCTCTATCAGAATGGGACCAAATCGGCACCATAACTCACATTCCCACCATCTATTTCTATCGACCTTCTAAAAACATGCTTATTGATGACACCAACATTATCACAACTCTCAAGGACTCACTTAGCCGTGCGTTGGTTCATTTTTATCCACTCGCTGGCCGTTTGCAGTGGATAGGCCATGGCCGTCTCGAGCTTGTCTGCAATGCCACTGGGGTTCAGTTCAATGAGGCTGAGTCTCAAAGCAAGCTAGACAGTTTTGGTGATTTCTCTCCGTCCCCGGAGTATGAATATCTTATTCCTTGTGTTGATTACACTGTCCCAATCCAGGAATTGCCATTATTTCTAGTTCAAGTAACCAAGTTCCAATGCGGTGGAATAAGCGTCAGTTTCAACACATCTCATGCGGTAGTGGACGGCCAAAGTGCCCTTCATTTTGTATCCGAGTGGGCGAGGATCGCTCGTGGGGAGCCAATAGCAGTGTCCCCGTATCTTGACCGTAAACTTCTGCGAGCTGGGGATCCACCTATCTCATGTCCCCTTCTTGATCATAAAGAGTTCGATCACCCTCCGCTCTTGATAGGCCAAACAAACAACATCGAAGAGAGGAAGAAGAAGACCACTGTTGCCATGTTGAAGCTGACCAAATCCCAAGTTGACAAGCTCAAAAACATGGCCAATATCCACGGCACGAGTCTGCATACTGGCCGTCCTTATAGCCGTTATGAGACGGTGACCGGACATATATGGCGGTGCGCATGCAAGGCACGTGGTCACAAGCCAGAGCAACCGACTGCGCTCGCTGTTTGTGTTGATTCACGTAGCCGCATGCAGCCGCCTTTGCCGCCTGCTTACTTTGGGAATGCCACGCTTGATGTGATCGCCGTTAGCAGCTCCGGCGAGCTGGTTTCGAAGCCGTTGGGATACGCAGCGAGCAAGATACGAAAAGCGATAATGACGGTGAGTGATGAGTATGTGAGGTCTGGGATTGAGTTCTTGAAGAGGCAAGCGGACTTGACTAAATTCCAAGATCTTCATGCATTAGGGGGAGACGATGGGCCTTTTTATGGAAACCCTAACATCGGGGTGGTCAGTTGGCTGACTCTACCTATCTACGGCCTTGATTTTGGATGGGGTAGAGAGGTTTATATGGGTCCAGGAACTCATGACTTTGATGGGGATTCCTTGATTTTGCCAAGTCATGATGGTGAAGATGGATCCTTGGTTGCTGCTTTGTGTTTGCAGGTTTCACATATGGAGGCTTTTAAAAGGCACTTCTATGAAGATATTATATAAATCTAGCACTGGTGATGATATTGCACAGCCTAATGATCAAGGAGTATCTGTTCGAGACTCGACAGTTATACAATTAAAGAAAACAAATAAAATGAATGACAAAAGTAAAAGAAGACATTCATGAATCATGAGTGGGTTTATGAGCTAGCTTATAATTTTAGTATATTTAATTGCTTTTTTTTTTTATTTTTATTTTTTTTTATGCTTGAAAGAAGTTGCAAAGTTGTTATATAGATATATATATCTGTGAAAATAATAAAGGCCAAATCTATCTTTATTAGTCTATAATATTTCAGGTTAAATGAACCAAGACCATGCTGAGTATGGAAGGAAAAGAGATGAGCTTCAAAAGGAACTGGAAATCCTTTCCTAACCTTGTTTTTTACCTTGACCTCTTGTAAAACAAATTAGAGTTTGTGTGATGTATAAAAGAAAAATATATATATATAACAATTATGGTTCTCCATTATCTATTATGTTCATGTGTTATTTAATTATAAAAAATATAAGAGGAAAAAAAAAGTTAGTTTTTTCAAAAAAAAAAGGTTAAGAGAGAATCCAAACTCTTTAAAAAATAAAGAAAAGCTAGTGGGTCATTGCATATAAGCTGGCCACTTCTATTTACTTCTAAGATACTTCTGGCCTAATAATAGAGAGATATTGTAGTGACCCAACAACACTTCGCTGCAAAGTTAGACCCGAAAAGGGGTCACCATCATACAAAGGAAAGTGGAACACAAGGTTGTTGCTAGGCTTGGCACCCTTCATTGTGGCACGAATAACCATATCATGGATATATATAGCGTAAGAGAAGTGCAAACCAGTCGATGAGCGTCACTACAAGAAAAAGGACATGTAGTGACAACTCAAAAATCATATTTGAGAGCAAATGCAGATTTTAAGTGCAAACCAGTCGATGAGCGTCACTACAAGTTCATTGACAATAGTATTTGAGATACATATATATATAATAATAGTGTAAATCAAATAAGCTAACACCTAGGAGTTGACTTAAGTCTTACTAGCACTTCCTTACATAAAAAGTTGATATTGCCCTTCACTAAAACCTTACGAGTTTTTCACTCTTTTTCATCTCAACGACACTCTCTTCTATTTTAACTATACTCTTTTGCATCTCAATTGTCTTGTAGACTCTCTTGCATGTCATTGACACTTTTTTTCAAGCATCAAAAGTGATTTTGTTTTGATTCTGTTCCTCTTAGAAGTAAAAGTTTTCGAAATTGGTTACTCCAAAGTTTGAGATAAAAAGCATTTTTTATGTCATATATGTAGGGGAATAAAAACAATGAACCTTCAGTTAGTGACAGCAACATTCCTTGCTATGACTACCAAGTGATTTGCTAGTCACTCGTATAAAGAGTTAAAAATAGTAACCATTTGGTTAAGTCACAGTAACACGGTTGGTGTGATTGACGATGGATTTGTTATGATATTTAATTAAGTTTGGATTTTCATGTTTTGATGATAAATTTAAGTCCCAACCAACCTGGAAATGGTTCCAAAATACTAAGATTATAAGATAAACATCATTAAAGGATCACAAGGTCCAATCTAAAATTATTTGAGCTAAATTATATGAATCATATGTAAACATAAAGTAGTTTACAAAATATTAAGATCGTAAACTTATACAAAACCCCCAAAGAAATAGTAAACTTATAACTATTTTATTTTATTTTTTTTATTGAACAAAACGTTACAACAAATATTGTTGGCTGAGCACGAAGAGATCTTCCTTTGAGTTCCAAAAGGTTGCTTCTCCATGCTTTTAGAACTGATTTGTCTAAAGTATTAGATCCTTGCATGGTTTATTTGGATTTTTTGTCTATATACTTGAAATTTTACTAAAATCAAAACGTAATGAAATATTTTAGAACGTTATCAATAGTGTATTATCACCAAAATCAAAGATTAAAATCTTAGTGTTAATAGTCTTTATTTTCTTTAAAAAAAAAAAAAGGAAATGACAATATGTATTGAAAATTGATTAATGGTACGTAAATTTAAGAATATTTAAATTAGTGCATTTATTTTATTTATTAAACATAGTGAAAATTACCAACAATACCCAATTTAAAATGACAAATTTTGTTTTTACCCACAATTTTGAAACAAATTGAATTTAACCCCTCAAACAAATTAATTTCATTATATACCCAAATTACCCATAATGCCCTTACACATATTTACCTATAAGCCCTTAATTTTCAAAAAAATAAAAAAAAAACCAAAATATGTAATTACAAAACAGTCTATGCTTATATATTTGTAAGATATCGGTAAGGTTGGCAAAATGCGGGTCTGGACCCGCACCAGGCCCAGACCCGCATTGGACTCTCTTACTTTTTTGAGGGTCTAGACCCTACCCATACCCTCAAATTAATTTGAGGGTATGGTTCTAGACCCGACCCGCATATTTTGCGGGTCGCTTTTAAACCCTCATCAGACCTGGATTTGACCGGCTCAGATCCGGGTCACCGGATAAGATCCAAATTTGACCGGATTGATCTGGTCAAATCGGGTCGACCCGTTTTGTAAAAAAAAATCAAAATTTTTAAAAAAAAATTATTTATAAAGTATAATATCTAAGACCCCAACCTGATTTTTGAAAAAAAAAAAATTTTGTTCACCAAATCAAATTAAACTAATTTTATATTACATAATCCATTCCATTATCATCTTGTTAGATCTTACAAAATACATCCGGGTCAACCCGGTCAAATCGGGTCGACCCGTTTTTTCAAAAAAAAAAAATCAAAATTTCTCAAAAAAAAATATTTATAGACTTTAATATCCAAGATCCTAACTTGATTTTTTTTTTAAAAAAAAAAATTACTAAATCAAATTAAACTAATTTCATATCACATAATTCATTCCATAATCATCTTGTTAGATTTTACAAAATACATGTCATAATCAAAATTAAACAACAAATAAAATTTATCCTTAATTTACATACACAAATAACAAAAAAATATAAATATAAATATAAAAAATAAAATCAAGATGATGAAGACTCTTCTTCATCTTGTTTATGATATATTTCTTCTTCCGGAACGCCACCTAATAGAACAAATTAAATGAAAAATTGAAAATTAAATTGATGATTACGAATAATATACATAATATAATTAAATTTATAACTACTTTCATACCTCGAAGTGGAGCCCATATCCAATTTTGTGCACACATCAATGCTTCCAACGTGTCCGGATGTAATCTCCTACGATGTGGACTCAAGAATCTACCCCCAGTACTAAAAGCGGACTCAGAAGCTACCGTAGACATAGGAATGACGATGATGTCTTTGGCAATTCTAGCCAAGATCGAATACTTCACTTTATTTCCTTTCCACCATGCTAAAATATCAAAGTCAGGATGATTATCTTCAACTTTTTCATCCAAATATTTCTCTAACTCTGATTTGTTCAAACCTATAGCTTCTTCACAATCACGCTTATATTGTTCAAATTCAGCTTCATCCTCATCCCCAAGGACACTAGTAGAATGACCAATAGATGAATCGCCAACTTGTTCAACTAAAGTTGCATGCACATATTTCTCCTCCGTTTGGCTACTCTCGGAACACTAGATTCAACATTCTCAGTATCATTATCCCCAGTCGAAGTATTCATTTGACTTTCTCCACAACTAGTCATATTGTTTGGCTACCTAATATATTTAAACAATTCAATTAATAATAAAAAATATAACAAGATAAAAATATTTTGTTTTAGTGAAAGTACGTGCGTTATTACACCAGAGGTTTCAACTGTTGCCACCAGATGCAGGTAAGTCGAAGTTACTGGTTTCCAGCTATATACTATTCACCCATTTAGCATTAAATAAAGGTACTATACTTGAATTATAACTAAAACAGCAAACATTCAGCTTATATCCCACAACAATAATAATTTTTTCCAACCAAACAAACATCAACAAATTCAGACTTCATTCCCATATACTGATCCAAAAAAATAAGAATTTTACAAACCAATATATATATATATATATATATTCTGGTTTAGTTGTGTTTTCTTTTGTAAAGCTAAATTTAGTTGTTAGTGTGAAAATGGTATAAGTTAGTGATAAGTATGTTAAATTGTTTGTGATATAATTTTTGAAGCGTGATTTGATGAAGAGTTTATAACATGTTTGTTAAAACAGAGCTGTTTTTTGGTTGTCTTTTGAGGCATATGGTTTGTTGGTCTTATAGTTGAAATGGGTTTGATGATTTGTTCATGAAACAGAATTTCTGATGTGGGATTTTGATTTGGTGTTTAGAGGGTATAGCTGTGAGAACTTGGAGTTGGAGGTAGTGGCAGAATATCGGATACATATATGAGTTGCAGACCACTTGAACAACAATAAATTCTATCACAGAATCACATAAAAAAAATTAAACAAACAAAGTAAAATAGGACCGTTTCCAACTAACTTGCATTTGAGCATTATTAAGACATCAACATCACATAAAACTATACACATATAGATCAACAACACTTACCATCATTTTCTAAAGCATAAACACACAGCCTCATGGTAATAATAAAGCATGCAAATGATGGTCAAATAACCGTTTCAACATATCATATCACAGCCATTTAACCAAAAAAGAGAATCAGATCTACTAAGTTTTCAAACACGAACTACCCAGAATCATATATTCTTCAAAAAACCAATTTCATCCATCAAATTCAAAAGAACAACAACCAAACAAATCCACTAGAAGATTGAAACTAAACAACAACAAATACCCAGTAACAACAAACTAAATAATTAATCAAAAGTCAATGCACCTGAGAGAGAGACGACGGTGAAGTTCTGGTGGACAGATACGAAGGCGATGTTCTGGTGGTCGATGTACCTGAGAGACTCAAAGCAAAACTGGGATATGAGATACCGAAAGACCCAAAAAAAAAAAAAACATGGAAACAGAGACGGTGGCGATACCACAGTTCGAAGATTTGAACACGGCGAGGGAGGAAGATGGAGAGGTTCTGGTGGTCACACAGCAGGTGAGAAGACGACGATCGAGAGAGACAGAGAGGCACACAGTGCAACGGCGACGATGGAGAGGGAGAGAGGCACGCAGTCGAACGGCGACGATAGGGAGAGAGGGAGGCACAATCGAACGACGTCGATGGAGAGAGAAGGAAGCGCAGTCGAACGGCGGCGATGGAGAGAAAAGGAGGTGTAGTTGAACGGCGGCGAAGGAGTTGAGAGAGAGAGAGTGTCAAGAGAGTTAAGAGTTTTGTTAGGGTTTGTTTTTGAAAATGAACCGGGTAGAGGGTATATAAAGCATGGGTATTTTGCGGTTCTGATGGAGACCCGCGGGTAGATCCATATCCTACCCGCAATTATGCGGTTTTTTTTGGATCCGGTTCTTTTGAGGGTCTTTTAAAGAGTGGTGCGGGTCTATACCCGAACCTTATCCTTATGGGTATGGACAGGGTCTCCAGACCCTATCCATTTTGCCAAGCCTAGATATCGGTGGAAAGTTATTTTTCATCACCGATTGCCCATCAAAAACTCGACCCACACTGTGCAACCCGTACTCGATCGACCCTTTGCATGACCCGACCAGTCGTTCGACCATTTTCGGCCATTCTCTCGCCGTTGTCGACCTTGGCAGACCATCTCCGACCGCCGGCGACCATCTCAATTTGGCAAGGTATTCGAATCTACCATGTTAGGGATTTTTTAATTTTGTTTTGCAAATTTGAGATGTTTTATATGTTATGATGATTATATTTGGTTGGATTTGTGTAAGGTTATGATGATTAGATTAGAATAGGTTAGATTTGGTTGTATTTGTGTTGAAAATGACCGATTCCGATTATCGCAGCGTCGTCGGCATCACATCGGTTTTTCACAATCGATTTTTCATAATCAGTTGTTGACTTCGGCTTTCAACTTCGACTATTCACTCCGGTTTTGCACTTCGATTTTTTACTTCAGTTTCAATAGACTGACTGTACTGTGAAAAACTGAAGTGAATAACCGATCATGAAATGAAAAACCAAAGTGGAAAACTGATGGAACACAAATTGTGATGTGAAAAACTGACGTGGAAAATCGATTAATTTGTGAAAAATCGAACTTCAAAACTAAACAATGATGTGAAAACTTAAATGAAAAATCGATGAATGATATGTACCGGTTTTTCACACTTGGTTAAAAATTGATCAATGATATTGATCGGTTTTTCACCATGGGTGAAAAATCGATCAATGATATTGACCAGTTTTTCACACATAGTTAAAAATCGATTTTATTTTTTCATATTTAAATACTAATCATTTGCTGTTTTTGTTTGTTTTCTACAAATAGATTTCAAGTACAAATATAGTTCACAAACAATTAGCAAGAATTCGAGCGGGAATACACATATTGGGCAAAAACGGCTTCGTAAAATCATTGCGGTTATTACTAGACGAGACTTATACGACCGGTTCATAAGAAAGTGTCCATTCGGACATATTTTAGAGATAAGCAGCAACAATACAACAACTGCTTCAGTGATATTATGGTTTCTTGTTAGAGAGCTGGAGGTCCCCGGTGGGCGCCGTGATGAAATGTGGTTTGAAATCGGGGGAAGAATGTATAGGTTTGGGAAACAGGAGTTTTTATTGGTGACAAGACTTTCTTTTGGGGGTGTAGATCGAGAAATCTTTAATACGGTGCAGAATGACGAAAATAGTATCCTATGACGATTGTTTAGTGGAGTGTCACTGAGTGTCCCCAGTCTAGCCATCTTTGTTGAGGCAATGAGCCATACAGCATGTCAAGGCCGTGTGGGTGAAGATGTTTTAAATGATGAGGATGTATTGAAGTTAGCAAATGTAGGGATCGCTTTCCATCTCTTCATGGGGCAGGATGACAAGGCTAGCATTGGTCACTTTATGTGAGTCATGATAGAGAATGCAGAGGTATGGAACTCGTTCCCTTGGGGTACATTGAGCTATAGTACGCTAATCCATTGTCTCCATATGACGATTAATGAAGAGCGGGTGAAAAACCCATCAAAGACCATTAATCTTTATGGTTATATTCCAGCATTTCAGGTATACCTAATACGATAAATAATTAATTATAGTTTCCTTTTAATATGGTTGATATATAGGATTATATATATATACACTAACTATATATTTGTTATTTGTTTAATCAAATTATAGTGGTGATTGGTGAAAATATTCCCGGTCTTACGAGAGAAGATAGTGAAAGATAATCAGTCCTTGCAAAATGAACTGCCAAGGTGTAAGAGACGGACACTGAAGAGGACCCCGAAATGTATAACCAACCTGAATGATTTCTCCCCTGTAAGTGGTGAACTTAATTGAAATAGGTACATTTTTTTTTTTTTGTTTTAACCATCCTTAATAATAATATAACTAACTATTTATATATGTATATTGAAGATAGTTTGTATTGCACAAACCCTTGAGCCTACTGATGCCGAAAAAAGAGACGGATTATTGGACATCTTTCAATCCAAAGCATTTGGTTGACGAAGAGGTATATAAAGTTGGCGGTGGAGGGAGTGAGGATGATGATGATGATGATGCACGAGGTGATGATGATTATTAAATGGAGGATGAAAGGGGTAATGATGAGGTTAATGAGTTTGCAAGGGAGGATGAAGAGTAGCATGAAGACATCCCAAGTGTACCGATCGAATCAGAGGATAGCTTTACAGAGTTACGAGCAAAAAAGTCGCACGATGTACAAACAATACATTCTGAGGTACGAATCTTATTATTATTTTTTTTTATGTCATTGTTAAGTGAATGTGCATTTGAGTAAATGGAAAAGTTGTGGACATGTTGTATAATCATATGAAGTGGGATAGAGAGATGGAGTCTCTAAACATGATAGACGAAGTGTAATTTTAAATATGCAGGTTATATTTCCCTGGATACTCAAAAAACATAGGAGACTCTGTCGAATTTTTTTTTTACAATTATGTACACTATGTATGCAGGTGAAACAGTTGTTTGAGTACCTTGTGGGTTTACAGAAGGCAACCTACAAGAAAGTAAGTAAGATGGATAGAAGGCTGAGACGAGTGGAAGAATATTTAAAAATTTCTATGGATGATGACGATGATGATAATGATGATGAGCTTTTTGTCCCTGATGACCATATCTATAGCCAACCACCACCACCACCACCACATGAGGACGAGGGGGTCCATCAGTTACCTGACCATGATGATGAGGTAGTCCATCAGTCGTCTATCCATAAAGACCAAACAACCATCCATTAGAAGGAGCAAGAGGTCTATCAATCTCACAGTGTCCACCAATCACCCCTTCAGCAAGAGGATCAGGAGATCCACCACTCCCAGAAGGTATCAGGAGGTCTATCATATACAGATGTTGAACGTGGTGATGACCAGGTACGTATAGTATTTCAATTGTGTTACAGTTTGATTTATAATTCTAAATGTTTAATTGATGGTTTTGATTTGCTTACAGTTGCATGATGAGGTCATCCAGGAGCGGGGCAAACGAAAGACGAAGCCAGCGACATCTCTACGGACACCATACACTGATCCTCGACCGCCCAAAAAGAAAAAGAAGGTGCCCCAAATACAGGTTGAGGAGGTGGCAAAGTTTGTAGACCCCGTAGAGGCTGTCTACAATGAATACAAAGCTTCCACATCGTTGGACCTCAGGTTTTGATAATAAACAGTCTTATATTTTTATGCTGGTTGTTATTATAAAAAAATTTACAAATGTTTCTTTTTTCTTTTATTTTAGGCATGCGATTGATCGTTGTCAGTGGTGCATGATACCAGACATATTGCAAACCATTAAGGACGAGAATAGATGGTTGACTTCAGAGCACATCAATTCTTATTTGATATGTTTACGAAAGAAGTGGAATAAGATTAAGGACATTAGATACGCGGTTCATAGGAGCTCTTTATTTGTGAGTTTTACATTTTAATCAGTTATGCCGCTACAATTTATTGTCATATGTCCCTTAAGTTAAATAACATGTTTAATTTTTTATCTTGCAGGCATTAATGACATTATACTATAGAGAGCAATACGTCCTCAAAGGAAAAACATTTGATCCGATTACAGCTGATGTACCCTCAGAGTGGCTAGTATTCGATTCTGGCAAGTTAGACTCATTAGTACCGTGGTGGGAAATTGAAAATGCGAGTGTTGTTCGAAAAATTAAAAGTTATTATTTGATAATTTAAATATTTAAATTAGTCTTATATCACTGACGTCTTCAAACTGTAGGTGTTGCTGCCATGTAACCTAGATCAAAGTCACTAGGTCCTTTGTCAGGTGTGCCTGAGACAGAAGAAGATATTAATATATGATTCTCTTGCATATACTGACTTAGCTGTCTGCATTGAGCCACTTGAGCCGCTGGTGTCTTTGATGCCCATTTTATTACGATTCGTGGGATTTTATGAGAGGACCCAGATAGAGATGCCACCTATGGATGAGCGATGGACAGTTGAACGTCTTGATAGATCGGTTGTGCCTCAGCAACCCGATGGGTGAGTAAATTTGTAACTTAATGAAAATTTTATATATACATATTTATATTATATTTTATATTTAATGGTATGATAACACCATTTAATTAATTTGTTACTGATACAAGACGAGCTGTGGAGCATATGTGACCATCTATATACGTGATTTGTTACAATCAAACAAGACTACATGGAAATCAAGACGATCTGATCAGATTGCAGATGCCATTGCACTGAGGGCAGAGATTGCAAGGAATCTGTATACCTTTTCAACACCATTGTATAAAGTAAATAAATTTGGAAAATGGATAGTAAACTCTGATGGAGAGGTTGTATATAAGTAATTGTATTTATTTTTATTAATTAGTCATTCATTTATATAGTATTCAATAATATCGAAAAAGGAGAAAAAGTATTTTATTAATTTAAGTACAATGATTAATTTTAAATAGTAAAATATAGGTTGGGTTTGGATTGGAATAAAATTAATTTAGACATATTATTATATAACCTAGCTTATATTATACATAAAGTTAATAATTGATTGGAATAAAATTAATTTAGATATATTATTATATAACCTAGCTTAATTTATACATAAAGTTAATAATTGATTGGAATTTGATAATTTAGATATATTATTATATAACCTAGCTTATATTATACATAAAGTTAATAATTGATTGGAATAAAATTAATTTAGATATATTATTATATAACCTAGCTTAATTTATACATAAAGTTAATAATTGATTGGAATTTGATAATTTAGATATATTATTATATAACCTAGCTTATATTATACATAAAGTTAATAATTGATTGGAATAAAATTAATCCTATAAATCGTTTTTCTAGAAAGTTATATCGAATTTTTTTAGAATTATATTATTTTAAAGTATGAGTAAATAAATATTAATTTTAGAATAACCCTTATTTAAAAAATAATAACATTAGTTCTATGATACATAAGATCAAATTGACTATCACCTACCAAATATATACCGATTTAATATGTCAATGACCATAAATCTCCATATTCCCTTTTAAGTTTTCGACTGGTCAAAATGAAAATTGTTGCAAAAAAAAAATAAAAAAGGAAACATAATTATTATAGGAAGAAAGCAGGTGTAAATACCATCATCTAGACTTTAACTAATTTTATATATTTTGTCTTTCAAAAATTAAGGGGCTTTCGAGTACCCGTTTCTTGCAAAAGTAACTTTACAAATTAATCCACTTATTAATCTATAAAATTTTAATATTATTTTGAAATGACGCTAAACATAAACAATATGGTATCATGAACTTCTAATATTAAATAAAAAATATGTAAGAAGGGAAGAAAGCCTACTTGTTTTCGATTCACTCTCATAATCAACTTTGATCTTCAATCTTGCTATGGTTGAAAGTTTAATTTTGATAATGCAATGTGAATTTTGAATAATATATGAGACATGGCTACTAAATAGAGAAAAATAATCATTTATATATGACCTCAAACCTAATTGTAGTGATTAAGATATATAGTATTCAATAATATCCAAAAAGGAGAAATAAACAATGTTCGGTTTTTCAGGAGTGTTTAAAAACCGAAATCAGTTTCTCATACACCTGAAAAACCGATCAGACGAAAAAGTTGGGATAAATAATACATCGGTTTTTAAGGTATATGGAAAACCGATTGCGGTTTCTTAACCATAATGAAAAATCGATCATGTCATTTTGAGAGATTTTGACCCATTTTCCCTTCAAATTTTCGGTTTCCAGTGATCAAAATACATTAAAAACCATAGAATTAATGTTGCATTTCAGTATTGACGAATATAACCATAAAACATGGTTAGATGAATCTACATTAAGATTTGTATAATGTGAAATGTTATCATCTAATACCATGTTTAACTTCAACTTCACCATATAGAGTCATTATGTAAGTTATTGATCCAATTTTACTTTAATTGTTTAAATTTAAGTAATTTAGGGCCATTTGTTGCCCACCAAAAGCCATCAAAAGGGGATGAACGTAAGAAAGACAAAGATAAGTTTTTTAAGTGGGCGTAAAAATCGAAATCGATTTCTTATATGCATGAAAACCGATCAGAGGAAAAAGGAGGGATAAAATCATTGCGCGGTTTTATAACATTAAAAACCGATTTCGGTTTTTTATCAATAATGAAAAACTGAAATCGGTTTGTTTTACCAATTTTTGCCCATTCTTCCTTCAAATATTAAGCCCACATTAAAACAGGTTTCGGTTTCTTAAAAGTAATGAAAAATCGATTATTTTGTTTGTCCAATTTTTACATATTTTTCCGTTTTGATGTCAATTAGTTCACTTCATTATTCATTAAATTAAATTAATTATAATTTTTTTTTTTTTTAAAAACATTTAACAAACTTCTCCTTGTATGGTTTACTACTATTCGAGTATAATAGTATCACTTCATCACAGAATTTGAGTAATTTAATTCATTTAAAAAAATAACATAATACATATTATTAAAATAAAAACTTGAATTAATTAATGTGTCTAATCATCAATGTTTGGATCATTACTCATCATTTGATTGGGAGTAGGAAACCATTGCGGGCATCGACGTTGGTTGTGTCCAGTCTCATGACAAAGGCGGCATCTTCGTGAGGGCGCAGTATTTGCATGAGCATTTGCACTTGTTCCAGCCTCCGCAGTAGCGGCTTCGCTAGTTTGGGTTTCTACACTTATGGCTACGCTCGTCCCTCCACTGAAGGATGTTGGGGGGTTCGGGCAATGAAGGCGGTTATGTCCTCTCTGACCACATTTTTCATACTTCTTAGTTCCATGGGCTTCCCCAATTAAAGGAATCCAAACATTTTTCAGTCTACCTATTTGTCTTTTTCTTATGGGTGGTAGTACAATCATGCTTCTAACTTCCGCAAAAACATTCCAATCAGACAATTTAGGAACGGGATTGATCGAACATGCATATGCAGCTTTCAGCCACTCTGTGCTATAATAATGACTGCAAAGTGTATCACAACTGACGCCCTTAAACCTGACATGTATCATAAATATTTAAGTGTAAAAATATGATATGAATTAAATATAAAATTAATAACGTACAATTATGATACCTGGCTATAGCACATGCATGAATACATGACAACTGATCTAAGTTCCACTGCAAACAAGTGCATGTGCTCGCTTCAATATTAACCACCACATCGCCTTTGCTAGGATGTAGAACACTGTATGTGATCGGTTTTGTAATAGGATGTACGGTACCTTCCGTAGATAAATTTTTAGCCAACATGATTCGATCGTACGCAGTAGTGGTAATAAAAATCGTGAGTTTTTCAGCAGCACCACGTCTATTATTAAACTATCTTTGTAACACATTTATCACATATTCATGCGCAATAGTTATTGGCAAACGACGTGCTTGCCTCATGCAATTGTTGAGTGATTCTGCAATGTTAGTGGTCATCATGTCATATCTTCTTTTTGGATAATATTTCTGTAACCACTTGTTTACCCCAACCTTAACCAAAGTTTCATGTGATTTCGGATGCAACGCCCGAATTTCTTCCAACATTCTATTGCAGTCATATGACACATAACTATATGCTGCACTGTAAAATGCTTTTTCCAGCATATTCGAATACTTTTTTCAATGTTGCTTAAGGTTTTGCCACAAGTGGAAAAAACACAATATGTGTGGGACTTCAGGAAAAGCTACACTCATCCCATTCGCTATGCTTTTGTGACGATCAGATACGATAAGCAAATCATTTGACACACCGATCGACTCTCGTAATTTGCTTAAAAACCAAGTCTATGAACGATCTGACTCTCTATCAGTAAATCCAAAAATGATTGGATAAATCGTCTCCGACCCATCTTTGCAGGCAACAAAAAAAATCACTCCTTTGCATTCACCTTTTAAATGGGTGGTATCAATAGCAACAACCGGTCTCATGTAAGATCGAAAACCCTCAATACAAGCTCTAAGTGCAACGAACGAATACAAGAACCGGTTGTTTTCATCCCTCTCAATTGCTGTCATGATGCTAGGGTTTGATACTTTTAACATTTCAAAGTAGGACAGAAGTTGTTGATATGACTCATCCGCTTGTCCATATGCTAGTTTCTTTGCATATTGTAAAGCCTTCCAAGTTTTACTGTACAAGATCTGCACACCATACTGTTCTAGCATTTCTCCGATCAAACGATTAGGTGTATAAATATCTCTCCTCACCTTTTTCGCATATAATTTTTCGATGACAATAACCTTCACACTTTTCATATGTGATTCCATGGCTACCTAACGGCACGTGTGTTCCGCCACATACTTCAACACAAACCACATCGAACAACCCTTTCTGCATCTTACACGAACGAATTCAAACTTGGATTTCAGAGCATATTCTCCAATAGTTGTACATATTTCTTGTTTACTATCAAAGAATGCACCTTTATACAAAGTACCACGTTGATAGACGGTTGACACAGCACTTGAAGTAGCCTCAATGTCGCCCAGTTCTATACCGGAAACAATCCAGTATGGTTGTAAAGTATTGTTCTGAAATTATAAACCCGAAAATCTTATTTATGGAAACCCTTCATCCTTGATGACATCATTAAATCCAGTTTCCTCTTCATCACTATCTCCAGTTTCCTCTTCATCACTATCCTCTGTCCCATCACCATTATCATCTGTGTCCTGATCTTCATCATCGCTAACATCATTCATATAATCATCATTAATGTCATGAATGTGACTTTCCATGATGTAAATAGGGTGACCGAAGCATCAACCTGATTGCTACCAATACCTGAAGTAAGATAAAATTGACTTTAAATCATATATGGATCTACAGGTCTATTACTATTTGGCATCTCATGTCTTGTGTCTGATATTGAGTCGGTGACATTTGGACGAACGATATGTCTAGTAACTCCAGCTCCAAAATCTCTTACAACCTTATCAATATAAATCTCTCTAACATTAACATTTTTCACCGCTAATCAAACCAACCACACTAAGATCGGACATGATGCGTATTTTTTTTACTTGGCCATTTGTCATACTTTGTAGTAAATAATATATACGAATATCTCAAATTCTTCTATCAATGCTAGTCTCTCTATACACAACATCCACCAACGATGAAAAACTACTATCTTTGGAGACCTCACACATGATCGAGTCACCCCTAACGTAGTTAGATCCATTCCACTCTCCATCAAAGTTGATTACGATCGTTTCGTGGGCCATTCTTATAACATTCAAATAATGATTAATTAGTCTCACTATAATGGGACAATATTACAAAGTACAATTATATATAACAAAATCTAACACTATAGATCATTGTCCACTATTAAAAACACAAGATATATCACAATTATGCTAATACTGCCTATGATAATATCTAACCACATATAACACTAAAATTTAATACACAACATCCAAAACACAACAAATATCGAAAGCATCAAAAATTGCTCAAATCGATTTTTCATATACATGAAAAACCGATTTTGGTTTTCCAATGGCATGAAAACCGATCAAAAGAGAGAAATTGGTTTTACACCTCTGTAAAAACCAAAATCGATTTTTTAGATAATTTAAAAATCGATTTCGTCGCAGATTTTGCACAAACTGCAAATCTACAAATCTACCTTTCGGATGCCATATATCATAACCAAATCACTCTTAAAGCCTTTAGCTTACAATTTGAACAAAATAACCTAAAAACCAACCAACAAAAACACATACATTACCTTCAAAACTCAAATCACTTGAAATAGAAGAAGAAGCTTTAAAACGGATCACACTTGAATGGATCAAAAACCTTCAATGGACAAAGAAGCTCCAATGAAGAATCCCTTATTAGGAAGTTTAACTTTCGACTATAATGGTGAATGGAAGAGAACAAAAACCATGAATAGAGTAAAGAGAAAGAGAAGAGAGGTTTGGATGTTAGGAGGAAGAAGAAGGCTATTTTGGTAATTTCGTTTAGGGCAATTGGGTGATTTTAATTTTAAAGGTAATTTAGTAATCTTGGGTATATAATGGAAATAATTTGTTTGAGAGGTTAAAAACAAATTTGTATAAAATATTGGATAAAAACAAAAAATTTCCTTTTTATTCGGGTGAAAATGATAAATTTCCCTTAAACATAAAAGCATAAAATTATTAAGGTTAAGATATCATCAATTATATGATTATTAATATAATATATGAATGAAAAGATATCTAATTTTATATTAATCTAAATAAATTATATAAATTTGTTATTTTATTTTATTTAAAAGTAATTTGAAATAAAATGATAAAATGAAGTTTAAAAAAAAATGATAAAATGAAGATTTTATTTACATGCATAATTCAAAATAAAAAGTATGTAATTTTTAAAATATTATTTATATAAGATCTTTATTTTCTTCCAAAAATAAATTTAAATATATTTTATTAAAAGTTAATTTGAAATTATTTTATTTATTTAATCATAAATTCATTTGAAACTTTATCCTAATCTTACATACTGCTTCAAACATAATACAATATTAAATTTAATACATTCTAATAAACTTCATCTTATAAAAATGTTTCAATCCTATCCTACCCACCACATGGACTATAATTTTTTTCTTAAATTCATGTATAAATGATATGATATGTGAATTGTCAATATTATATAATCATGAGATGATATCAAATTCATGCCCAAATGATGAGGTATATCTGTTGTCAACACCATGCAATCTTGAGATGATATAATAATTAATATAGTGTTGACAATTCCAAAACCAATTTAAACATAAATTTAGAGAAAAAATATTTAGGAGGCTTAACATTACTCTAATTATAATTTTGAATAGCTATGAAAAACGTCATTTACATTAACAATCTTTCCCTTTTTTTTTTTTTTTTTTTTTTTATAAATTGGAACCACCTATAAGGCAATTTTATTAATTTTAAAATCTAATAAAAATCTCCAATTGCCATTAACTATTTTAGGCTTTTACCATTTGTGTACCTTCCTAATATTATTTGACTCCCTATTATAAATACCAACTCATTTTACAATCACCTATAACATACAAATAAAGCAACCGAGTTGAAGATGGCAAAGTTATGTTCTTACCATCAAATTCTTCTCATCCTTGTATTCACGATAGGTAATCTTTATTGAATTTTCATTTCTCATTTCAAAAGATAATATTTTGAAACATAATCAACACCATAAGAAGATATATATATATATATATATATATATATGTGTGTGTGTGTGTGTTAATGGTTTTATATTATATGATGAAAAATTGAACTGCAGGCACATTAATTATTGTGTACGGCGAAGGGAGAAGTATGCTCGGTTCAGTTGGGAAAATTTACTGGTGATGCTCAGTGTGACTCACGGTGCAATTCAGCGCATCGTGGAGGCAAAGGGTCTTGTGCGGGCACTGGAGCGTGCATGTGCTTTTGCCACTGCGAGCCTCCGATACGTAAAATATGCAATGCGGGTACGGTCCATGCAGTGTTAAATGTGGTGGCCTGTTGTAATCAAAATTGTGCTACTAAATATGCTGGACGTGAAGGCCATGGAATTTGTTATAACCCGGTTGGCTCTTATAATTATTGCCTTTGCTTGTATAATTGTTAAAATGCGTTTTTCAGTTATGATTAGATAAGAATAATAAAGAGTTCCTAGTTTTCTATTTAATTTGTTTCTCAAATATACATGATCAGATCTACATATATGTGTCCTATGAAGATTCTATCAGCTTTTAATGATCATGATGTGTTGTTTTAATTTGTTTGTACAAAATCACAAAATAAATTGTTTTTACAGTCATATGATGCTCCAAAAACCTTTGGGGTTCCTTGGATATTTCATATTATATATATTATATTAGATTGCATTGGATTGGATGGAATACAATCCTTTGTTTGATATACTTAATATCATATTAGACTTAGTTGTACTAATTGATAGAATGAGATTAAATTATCTTTTTAGTTAAATAAATTATTTTCAATAATTTTTAAATAAAAAAATTATTCTAAAACATATTTTAGTAAAACAATTTTTAATTAATAAAATGAAATAAAAACTTTAGTAATTTTTGTACTGAAATAGATTTTTATGAATTTATGTAAATTAAAAAATTACCTTAAATGTACAAAAATTACTAAGGTAATTTTTTCTTTTTAACAAACTCTAATTATTTTTATAATAAAATAAATTTATTTATAATCTCATAAACCACATATAATAAGTTTACCATGGGTTTCTCAAATACACTGTTTGTGGGATTCAAGCTTTCTAGGGATTAGTTTCAATCTTTTAAGGCACCAAATGCAGTATAACATGAGATTATATATATATATATTTGTGTGTGTACATGTGTTAATGATGAAAAATCGTCAAGGAAAATCGAAAGATAATTGTCAAGGGAAAAGAAATGAATATTTGGTTTAATTACAAAGCTTTCCTTGATTAGATTCCTATTTCAATTTTCAACTCAAAGATGACTTAATGTTTGATTAGGAAAACAATTTTGAGTTATGAAAAATTGTTTAAATATAATATTATTAAGAAAAATATTTGAATAATGTTGACAAGATTTTTTATATGCATCGTATAAAATTAGAGATCGTTTGTATTTTTTCCATTTAAGACTTAATGCTGCTGAATTGTACCTATTAAGTTTTTTTCGTTTATTTTTTTTTTAAATAATCAAACTACTTAAAACTATCAAAAAACAACTGCAAAAGTTAAGTAAGGATTGTTTGGTTTTTATACTTAACATTTAATGGTGTTGAATTATGCTTAATTAAGTTATTTTTATTTATTTTTTTAAGTGGTTAAATTACTTAAAACCATAAGAAAAAAACCATTGAAAATAAAAAATTATATTTTCTAACTTTTCACTGAATATTAAATCACTTGTTAATTTTTTAAATTTATTATTTCAATTTTATCCCCCCAAAATAACATATTTTCAAGTTTATTATAGTTTTATATTATACAAAATTTTTTTAAAACTTTAACAAATATATTTCGAAATTTTTTCTAATTTTAGGGGTTGTTTGTTTTTTTGTTTGAAGACTGAACAGTGCTATTGAAGATTAAAGATTGAATCATGACTGAAACCTGAAATCTGAATGACATGTTTGTTTTTTTTTTTTTTTTTTTTACATCTGAATAAATAGTAATCTTATTTATTTTTTAAAGTTAAAATTGTCTAAAAGCTAGTAATTTGATATTTATATTATTTTATTATTAGTTGTTATGTAACTTTATTTAATATAATACAAACAATTATAATAAATTATTTAGCAAATGTGAAAACACTTTTATGTATATATTAATAATATTTTTATTCATAATTAAAATATGATTAATTATTATAGTAAAATATTTTAAAAAAAAATTATATATACATAAATAAATTATTATAGTAAAGTAAATTAAATAAAAATAAATAAAATGATATCAAATTGAATTACTATTGTTATATATTTAAATAAGAATAATATTGAAAGAAATATCATTAAAATGAATATGTATAATGTAAAATTAGGTTAAATTTAGAAATATGCTTGTTGAAGTATTAAAAGAAATTTTTGTAATGTAAAACTAGAACAAACTTGGAAATTTGTTATTTTGGGAATGATAAAATTGTAATAATAATTTTATAAAATCATTAAATAATTTGATATTCAAAAAAAAGTCAGAAAATGTAGCTTTTTATTTTCAATAATTTTTGGGTGATTTTAAGTGGTTTGATCACTTAAAAAAAGACGAACATAAATCACTTAATTAGTCTAATTTAGCACAATTAAGTGTTAAGTGTAAAAAACAAATAACCCCTTACATTATACAGATTCATTTAATGATATTTATTTTAATGTTATTTTTATTTAAATATATAACAATAGTAATTAAACTTAATACCATTTTATTTATTTTTATGTAATTTACTTTAGGGATATTATCAATTTACCCCCTCAAAATGAAAATAATGTCAAACCACCACTGGTTTCGAAAATATTAGCCAAAAAGATCCAACCGTCGATTGAAATAGTAAAACGATTAAAAAAATGACGGATCTGTTAATATCAAGGGTATAAAGGTAATTAAACGTGTCTATAGAGAATGGAATATATCTGAAATATAATATGTAATATTTTAATTAAAAAAAGGAAAAAAAAAAACAGAAACCACTCTCACCACTCACACCTCTCTCTCTCTCTCTCTCTCTCTCTCCAATTCAGTATTTTTCTCTCTATCACTCACCGCCTCTCTTCGTCTCTCTGGTCACTCATCGCCTCTCTTCGTCTCTCCGGTCACTCACCGTCACTCTTCGTCTCAGTCTTTTTCTCTCCGTCACTCACCATCTCTATTTCTCTCGCTATCTATCACTACATCTTAACAGTTCTCTCTCTTCTTACGCCACCGGTGATGGTGACCAGTCGATGATGGAAGCGAAAGAAGAGGAGATCGATGGGAGGAGAAACGACGTCGTGGCGGAGATCATGGAGAGGACGGTGAGGAACGACGAGCTATGTGCTATGGCGTCGTGGCGTTGAGGCGTCGAGCGGAGCGGTGGTACGGAGATAGATCAGATCCTACGGACGTTGTTCCCGACGCCGTTCGTGGATAAGGTGGAGAGGACAGGGAAGAACGAATGAGGTGGATCTGTGGGCAGGACAGTGAAGAACGGTGAGCCATGTGCCATTGCGTCGAGTGGTGCGACGTTGCGGAGGTGGAGATTTCCGACGCGGTTTGTGGAGAAGACGGAGAAGACAGTGCATAACGGATCTGCGACCACTGTTCCTGACGTTTTTTTGTGCATCTGAAATCTGGGGTTTTTTGTTGTTGTTGATGTGTTATTTGATTGATTTCTTTGTGTGTTGTTGATGATGATAATGATGTGTTTGATGTTGAAGTTGAACTGGAATGTTGAAGTTGAACTGGAAATTGTTAAAATTAATTTATTTAGTTTTTATTTTGTTAAATTTATTTAATTTTTTTGGTTTTTTTTAAAATTAATTTATTATTTATTTAATGTTTTTTAATTTTGGTTATCAAATGATAGTTTGGTAATTGATTAATTGTTTGTTTTTTATTTTTTAATGTTTTAATTTTATAAGGGTATTTTGGTCTTTTACTATTTTTATTACAAAACTGCTAAAAAGTTGGATGAAAACCGCTCAGGGGAGACGGTAGAGGGTTTTTTAGCTAATATTTTCAAAAAGTGGGGTAAATTGATATTATTTTCGTTTTCAGGGGGTTTTTTGGATTTTTCCTTATATATACTTTATTATAATAATTTATTTATGTATATATATATTTTTAAAAATACTTTATTATAATAATTAATTATATTTCAATTATGAATTAAAATATTATTAATATATACATAAACATGTTTTAGCATTTGCTAAATAATTTATTATAATTGTTTGTATTATATTAAATGAAGTTATATAACAACTAATAGTTAAAAGATATAAATATCAAATTATTAGTTTTCAGATAATTTTAACTTTAAAAAACAAACAAGATTACTATACATTCGGATGTTAGGAGAAAAAAAAAAAAACAAAAATATCATTCAGATTTCAGGTTTCAGTCACTTCAGTTTTTAGTAGTACTGTTCAGTCTTCAAACAAAAAAACAAACGACCCTTAAGAATTTTTATCTTTTTATTTAATTGTAAATCACTTAATGAAATTTAAAAGTTTTCATTTCAAATATATCCTTCCCAAAATAACATAATTTCAAATTTATCATAATTTTATATTCCTCAAATTTTCTTTTCTTTTTTTCTTTGATAGTTACAAAAAATATATTTAAAAATAAAAGTCTAAATATATCTTATCTCAAATTATCTTAGAATTAAACTAATATATTTTAATTTACAATTTAAACATTTATTTTCTAGTTGTTTCCTTAAATATATTAATATATTTAAATATATAAATATGAATAATACTGCTATATTTTTTAATCATATTTTAATTATGAATAAAATATTATTAATATGTACATAAAAAATGTTTAGGATTTATTAAATTATTTATTTTCATATGTTTATATTAAATTAATTAAAATTATATAACAACAAATAGTTAAGAGGGTATAAATGTCAAATTACTAGTTTTCAGATAATTTTAACTTTAAAAAATAAACAAGTTTATAATGTATTCAGAGGTAAGAAAGAAAAAAGTTAAACATGTTGTTCAGATTTTAAGTTTTAGTTACTATTCAATCTTTAGTTTTTAACAGTACTATTTAGTCTTTAAATAAAAAAACAAAATAATGCATTTGTAAAAAGTATGAAAACCTTTTGAACTGATGAACTATTTTTTCGGTATTTTCTCTGTTTTGAAAACTTTGGTGTATACATAAATTTTTCAATGAAGACTTTTTACAATACACACTTCAAGCTCCTTTGCTGAAATTTAAGGAAATTTATTGAATTTTGACATGATTTTTCATATGGATTCTAAACATAATGAAATAGATTTACAAAAGAGATTTTGAAAGATTTTAAAGTGTATGGATTATTTCTTTTTGACTTTTTCGAAAATAACATATTAAAAATAAAGGAAGTATTAGAAAAATAGTTCATATCTGAAAATTTTTCATATTTTCTTACAAATGTATGATTTAACTTTTTTATTATACACATAAAGATCTCATAAAAACAAAAAAAATCAAATATTTCTAATATGAAATTATATTCAAATAATTATTCATAACTCAAAAATATTACATCACAATATTGAAAACTATTATTAAACCTTAAATTAATTTTCAATATTTTTGTATTATTTGTCATATAATAAAATTACAAATTGGGTCTAGTAAGCTTTACTCTTATTTCCATACTAAAGTAATTAATATTATTTATGATAAGTTTTAATATTTTATAAGGAATAAATTATAAATTCGTAAATTTGTAAAGTGTGTGTAGGGAGTAATTGGGTGTGGTGAGAATTTTTGTGGGTGGCAATACAATCACCGTTAAATGAAACATATATGATTGGCTGTCAATAAAGTAATAATAAAAAACAATTACATTGTAACTCATTATACAATAATGCTACATATCTCACTTTGTATTTCAACTTTGATCTTTACTCGTAGTGGTCCAAACTCACGATTTGTTAAATATCAAGAGCATCTCAATGCTCTTATGGATCGTGTTTGAAAAATATTGTCATCAATGTCAAGAGATTTGTTTTTTATATGACATAGATATCATTTGATGGAGAATCAATTGAAAAATTGTTCTTTAATGCTTTCATGTATTTTCATTCAATGTATCCATTTTTTTTTTCTATTAATTTGATTTAAAAATTGGAATTAAATGATTATTGATTTACTGACATAATTGTTTAAGACACATTTTGAAAATAAAAAGTCATGTTGACAATATCTTTTTTATTTTTATGTCATCTCAGCTAGATATTGATGAGTGACAATTATAATGAAGAAGTTTATTTTAATTAAATGTATGTTCATCTCATGTAATATGTAATTTTTTTTCATAATACATGAGAGTATTAGAGATGTTTTAAATAATGAGTTGATACATTTTTCAAGAGAAATAAATAACCATTAATAAATATTCTCCCATCAATTTGTTACATCATGACTTGAAATCATTTGGGACAGAAAAGGTGAGATGCGCTTAGATAAGGATGGAATTCAAATTTGAATTTTTTTTTTTTTTTTTTAGAAGTATGAAAGGTATTTACTATATTGGGATAATTCTATTTCACTGCTTGCATAAAAGAGAACCTTATAAGGCAAGTTCATTAATTTGTAATTTCGTAAAGAAAGAGAACCCTTATGGGAACCCCTTACAAGGCAATTTCGTTCTTTTGTAACTTTTTACGGAAAATTCCAACTGCCATTAACTATTTTAGGCTTTTACCATATCTGGGTACCTTTCTCTAGTATTATTTTATTTCTCAGAAAATACAAAAACTACCAACACGAGGATACCAAAATTCATTTTTAATCATATTTTTAAAAATATTTGTTTTCAACCTCTTAAATAAATTAAATGCACCATATCCTCATTTTACCCAAATTGTCCTCATTTGTTTTGTTTTCTTCGTCCATTACTCATGGTATGAAATCTTAACTTTATTCATTGATTATTTGAGTTTTGTTGAGATTTTTTTATTTTTATTTTTAACAATTTTTCGAGTTTTATTATGTTTTGAATATTAAGTATTGATGTTTACGGTTAAATTTGATTAGATTTGGTTGGGTTTACTTTGAAAATTGAGTTTTCTAGTAAGACGTAACATCGAAAACAACGATCATATTTTATGGGGGTACAAAATCTGATACCAAATTTTATGGGAGTACAAAAAATCTGCCAATTAAAATCTGGTGGATTTTATGGGTCCATAAATCCAACAGGATTTTATGGGGTCATAAAATCCTGTTGGATTTATGGACCCATAAAATCCACCAGATTTTAATTGGCAATAAAATCTGGTAACAAATTTTATTGCCCATTATAATCTAATATTGGGTTTTATTGCCCATTGAATTCTGATATTGGGTTTAAATTCTGTATTTTTAAAATTTTGATTTAAAGTTAATTTGATAAATTTGAGTATAGAATGAAAATAGTTTGTTTTGAGGGTTAAAAACGAATTTTTTCTTTTATTTCTCATCATAAATACCAACGCAATATTAGAGTCACCTATAGCGTACGAATAAACCCGACTTTTTGAAGATGGCAAAGTGCTGCTCTTACTTTCAGATTTTTCTCATTCTTGTACTCACTTCGGGTAATCTTTTTTTTTTTACTATTAATGTATCATTCTAAGTATAATATTCTCACCTTGTCGAAATTCTAGCAATGACATTCTATCTAGTTCTATATTTTGATTGAAACAAGAAAAAGAAAAAAGTATACTTCGTGAAGAAACTTTTTGAAAACTAATTTTCAAGATCGATCAACACCATAAGAACATGTCTTAATCGTTTTATTTTATTTGCTGTATATTGTCAACAGGAGCATCATTGTGCATGGTGAAGGGAGAAGGATGCAGGGAAAAGGTGGGTCCATGTGATTCTAGTTGCAACTCAACGTGCATATCAAGGCATCCAGGAGGCAAAGGGTCTTGTGATGTCGTCGACGGCGCTGCATCATGTATGTGCGATTTCGAATGCATCCCTCCGCCGGTTACTTATATTCAAAGATGCAATGAGGGTAACGGCCCTTGCAGCATGGCCTGTAATGAAACATGTTGTTATCAAAGTTGTGCTCTTAAGTATCCTGGGCGTGATGGCTCTGGATATTGTCTCAACTTGATTCCCCCTATTAATTCGTGTATCTGCGAGTATGATTGTTAAAAAATGTATCTTCAATTTTGAATACTTAGAATAAAGAATTCCCAGTTCTGTTTAATTTATGTCTCACATATGATACATGTATATATGTGTGGGGTGGCGCTATTACCACCAAAAAAAAAAATAATTTAGGCACCCAAAGTTTAAATACATTCTATGTAATTTGTAAATTAAAATTCCACTTTAAACACCCTTTGTAAAATACCATAAATAACCCTATCTATTAATCCTTTCAAACAAGAGAAAAAACATGTGTTCAGTAAAAAAATTGACAAACCCTAATAATATGAGTTTATATATATATATATATATATATATATACATAGCACTAAAGAACTAAGCATAAATTTTACTAACATCAAAGAACTTAATTGAGTTTTAATAGCATAATTTTATTGTTCTCAAAATTTAATGACAAAATTACCCTAGTTTTTAAAGACCGGTTTTGGAGGATAAAAATGGGAGAAGTAAACAGACTAACTTGAACTGTTCGCGGACTGTCGTTGGGCTGTTTGCGAAAACAATTAATTGAATGATGATGCTGGTGTGTTGTGGTGATTTGTTGATGAATGAATGATGATGATTGTTAATAAAAGGATTTTATTTTAGAAAGGAAAAGAAAACAATCAATTGAAGGGCGAAATTGACTTTTCATTTCAATAGGCGTTAGAAAAACTTAAATCAGTTCTTTGGTGCTAGTGAAATAAGTCATCGGTTATTTGGTGCTAATTTATATGATTTACACTAATAAAACTTGGCCCACTCACCTACCTGGCATTAGATTTACATGACCAAGGCCACTGCTAATGCTTTTGGTAAGTAAAACATTGACAAATCTAAATGCTATGTTTTTCCCTCTCAATGGTGTTATTGGAAAATACCTTGGAGGAAGGAAGGAAAGGAACAGGATAATCTAGTTCCATTTCCAACGAGAACTTAATTCTTGATTTATGTGTAGAGGTCACATAATTTAATTCCCAAAAGTTTAGGTGCATGCAAGAATTCACAAATAAAAAATTAAGTTCATTTTCTTTTTCTAGATTCCTATTTAGTAAACATACTATAATTTTAATATATTGATAATTAAATTGGGTTAGATTGGATTAAATTAGGAAAATGATGTGCTTGGTGCAATTAGGATTAGTGATGAGCATAATTTATATACATTTATTACCCTTAAATATAGGTTTATTAGTCCAATTCTATGTTAAGTTTATTTTAATTAGTTGTATTTTTGGTGAAACAGGAATAAAAGAGGATTTGTGTGTTGAATGGGGAAAAATTATCAATTTTGTTAAGTCAATCAAGGATTCAAATAATATCCAAAATAATTGTCAAACAATTAGGAAATTGGTTGAGACAAGGAAATAAATCAATCAAGAAAAAAAGACAATTTTGGAGCAAATCAAATTTGAGTTATTTTTGAAGGGTTTGATGCATATAAAAGGAGGCTTATACATCAAATTGTGGGAGAGCCGCTGTAGCCTGAGAGCCGCTGTAGCCTGAGAGCCACAAAAGATTGAAAAAAGAAACAATTGCTAAACATAGCAGGAGACAGACAAAATTAGGTGGTTGCAGCAGTGGAATTGAAGCAAAACAGTGGCAGTTCTGGAGCTAAAAGGAAAAGCAACACGGCTGGTTTCAGGAGCGATTTGGAGACACAATCTCAGCAATAGTTTCATAAACATGTCGGGTTTTTATTGTCTTTTTGTTCTTGTTATCACCATGGCTGCTTAATTTTATTTTCTGAGGTGTAGGATGAAACCTTATTGACTTTGTAAGGATTTTGCTATTGGAATATTATTCTCGATTATGTTTTTAATGTTTAATAATTCTTAGTTTCATTAATTGATGAAATAAAATTGTTTCACCTCCAATATCAAGTATTTTTGGTTGTTACAAGATTATTTTATTAATTTGACTTTAGATTGAAAAAGGTTTAAATATAAGATTTTTGATTATATGTTTTTCAATATTGGATACATATAATGCTTAGATCTTATAAATTTCAAGTCTTGAAGTAAGAATTTGCATAAGATTTATTTTTAAACTTAATTGATAAATCCTAAGAAGATGACAGATTGATTTTTAAGTTGTTTTCTTAAAATTTTGAGAATAGTATTTTGAATAGTAAGACATTACAAATTGATAACGGTGGATTCTGAACCTCAGATTTTTCGTCAATTGCTTGAGTTTTGCAAATTAATCTTGTCTTGTTAGTTTAAAATTTTATTATTTTCTTTAGTTTCAATTAATTCTCAATTCTCAAACTTTGTTAACTAGATTAGAATTAAATTTAATTTAGACTTAGATTAATATTTTCTCAATCTCTGTGGGATCGACCTCGTACTTGTATACTCTATTCTACAATAGACTCGTGCACTTGCGAGTACTAAAATTTGCACAACAATTAGACTAAAATAATACTTGTCATTTGTTTGGTATAATATGGGATTGGATGAAAAAAATAAATATATTGTAATATAATATGAAATTGAATAGTATAAAATTATATTAAATAATTTGAGAATGAAATGAAATTATTTTTAATCAATTTTAGAAATAAAACAATTTAAAATATTTAACTTAAGTTAGAAAGTATATAAATTAATTTTTTTTGAAGAATTATAAATCAATTTTTTAAGAACAATAAATCGATATACAATTATTTCAAATAAAGTAGTGTTTATTAATTTATTTATTATAAAATGCAATTATTTTTTAAATTAACATGGAGAAATGTCATTTTAAAAATTTATTTGAATAAATATATTAAATAATTATTTCCTTATTTTTTTAAAATACTTTATTGAAAAATATTTAATATGTTTATTCAAATAAATTTTTAAAATGACATTTGTTAAGGAAATATTTTTTTCTAAAAAAAAATATTACCATGAAATAGTGAGATAAATTAGTCCCTCCCTTTGTGCTAGGAAATCCCATCACAATGAGATATTTGTATGTATGGGATTGGATAGACACAATCCAAGGAGGGGATTGAGACTAGTCAAAATCTCAATCTAATCTCAGAAAACAAATGGCGCCTTAATGATTATGATATTTTGTTTTGTTGGTGCAAATTAAAAACAAAGTAAATGAATTATATAGTTATACATATCCAACCCCATCTCCCAACTTTAAACTCAACTCATGATGTATATATCAATTAATGTATAAATATTCATTAATGATTATTTATTTAACTTGAAAAATATATTCATTTATCAATCGACATGTCAAATATAATACGAAAGGTTGTTAGTGTATCATTATTGATCATTATTATATAATGCTTCAAATTATCAAGTAGCTATTAAGTTCAAATCAGGGTGAAGCTATATTTAAACCTATATATATATATATTGTCCTTTATAATTTATATATTGTCTTTTAAAAGTATGAGATATTAAACATGTCAAAGGTTTGTTGGGACATCTCAAGACCAAACACTCTTCATTTAGTTTAGATATCTACTCTTTTATTAGGGAAATAACTACTCCCACGATAATAGAACAATACTACCTATAAAAGCTTCACCAAGTGAACTTGAATAGAAATAATGGAATAATAATACTCATAAACTTTTGATTACATCCAAATATTTTAAACCTTACTTTCCCTCAACTATCTTCAATAATTCATTTTGTAAATAAAAGAGACTAATTTAGAGTTTGAAACTTTATAATTTGACAAGAGTTTGAAACTTTATAATTTGACAAAATACACACACACACACACACACATATTTATTTTAATATCAGTATCTTCTAACTTTAAAAAGTTAAGACGAACCAATCAAATTCTTTTATTACATACACACACACACACACACACACACATATAGTGATTTTACCATCAATGTCTTTTAATTTTAAAAAAGTTAAAACGAATAAATCAAATTCTCCTATTACACATACATACACACATATGTAGTGATTAAACTATTAGGGTCTGCTAACTTTAAAAAGTTATGAATAAACCAATCAAATTCTTCAATTGCATTATCTTTCCTAAAACAAATTTTTTCTCTTATTTAATTCAAATACAATAAGTGAATTTGATTAGTTTATCCTAACTTTTTAAAATTAGAAGGTACTGATAGTAAAATCAAACTTGATGAACCAATCAAATTTTTACATTACATTCTCTCTTATAAAACAAATTCTTTTTGCTATTTAATTTAAATGCAATGAGTAAATTTGATTGGTTTGTTTTAAATGCACCGTTTCACTATTTATTTTTTTAAGATAAAATTGCCCTCGGCTCTTATCATCCCATTTTTTCATAAACCAATTTTGATATGAAATTATAAAAGGATGGTTTTAAAAATGTTTCCAAAGCAAGAATCAATTTTACACGAGATTGGAATATTTTCAATCCAACCCAATCTAACCCGATAAACTCCACCCCTATTAAGCATCACCGTAATTTAACTCATATGGGGTTTAACTAATTTACTGGTTAGATAAAATTATTCATCGATTATAACCCTTGGTTGTAAAGATGATTATTGCAGAATATCTAAGTGTTATTATTGATAGGTAACCTTTTACTAAATCAAATAGCCAAACTCAGATATTTTTTTTATTGGTTTCAAAGCTTGTTAACCTTTTCCTAAGGAGGAAAGAGAAGCATTTGCTAATACTTTATGTGGTGTTTGGCACCGTTTTTAAAAACTGTTTTTCATTTTTAAAAACAAAAAACATTTGAAAATATGTTTGTTAATCGTTTTCAAAAATATATTTTTCGAAATGAAAAATATGTTTTAAAAAATATATAGTAAAACTTAAAGTAAAAGTAAAAAATATTTTTTTTTCTATTATTTTCAAAAATCATTTTCTTTTATACAGTAAAATTCAAAAAATAAAAAATAAAAACACTAATCTCTAATAGTCACATCATCATATTTAGAAATAGCTTCCATCTAAACACATTTTCAGTTTTTGTTTTTGTTTTTGTTTTTTTTTTTAAATGATATCAAACAACTTTTTATTATTTTTCACTTTTTAAATGTATTTTCAAAAATGTTACTAAACGTATTATAATTTTTAAAAACGTTTTTTTCAAAAGGGAAAATTTCATTTTAGTCCGTAAGGTTTTGCGAAATATCAAAATTTTAAGCATCTATTGGAAACAGTTTTTTTCATCCCTAACTTTTTCAAAACTCTTCAAAAAGATCAAAATCGTTGATCAACTGATGGTCAAACTAAACAAAAAACATAAAAAGACTCAATTACCCCTCATAACTTAAAATGACCATTTTACCCTTAATACAATTAGAATATTACATAACATTTTACCAATGACAAACTGACATGTGTACTATAATTATATATATATTTTTAAAAAAATCTTATTATTTTTTTTGTTTAAATTAAACAAAAATTTAACACAAAAAACAGATTTTAGGAAAAAAAATCAGTTCACCATCTCCTCCGTTGCCTCCGTCCATTCTCCTTCTTCTTCTGCACAAATCTATCCTCCATCTCTCTCCATCAAGCCCAGATGAAGACGCTCTTCTTCTAGGTTCGATCGAACCCAGACGGAGACGCTCTCCATCTGGGTTCGATCGGACCTAGACGAAGAGCGCCTTCGTCTGGGTTTGAATCGAACCCAGATGAAGGTTCTCAGTTGGGTTCGATCGAACCCAGATGATGAGCTTCATCTAGGTTCGTCATTAACCCGTTGTTTCCATTTTTTTTTTTTTTTTGTTATAAACAGTTTTGATTTTTATTTTTTAATGTTATTGTTGATGTTGTTGTTGTGAGAGATGTTTTTGATGATGCTGTGATGGTCTTGATAATGTTGTAGTCTGTGGGGTTGTTGATGATGTTGATGAAGTTGGTTGTTGATGATGTTGGTAAAGGGGTTTGAATCTTGGTCTGTTGAAGATGGTAGAGATCCACCAGATTGGATCTCCACTTTTGATTGATTGATTTATTTTTATTTATTTTATAAAATTAATTTTATGTATATAATAAATTATTTAAAGTAATTTACCCTCTCTATAAAAGACCATTTTGCCCTTCTCATCCAAACAATCTGTTACTGTTGACTGTCAATTGACCAACGATTTGGACCTTTTTGAAGAGTTTTGAAAAAGTTAGGGATGAAAAAAACTATTTCCAATAGATGAGTAAAATGTTGATATTTTCAAAAATCTCAGGGACTAAAATGAAGTTTCTCCTTTTCAAAATATATTTTTCGTTTTCGAAAATGCTTTTCAAAAATACTATTTTAAAAATATATCCAAATACACCCTTACAGTATGGTTAGTCGTTACCTTCAATTCACGCTGCCACACTACAGCACCCATCACATAATATTGATTCTTTGATCTCAAATCAAGCGATCCCGCAACGCACTTCGTCGACACTGTTTTATAAGGTTAGCTATGAAATCTCCAAAATGGTGAGGAAATTTGTAGTTCTATTTGATTGGAAAACGTTTTCATACTGACTCTTGTTGTTTCATTTTTGGTTTCAAAATGCACGGTAAGTGTTCGATTGAATGCCTCACCGAAAAGTTTACATGAGTTTGAGACATATTTTTGTTAGGATCTCTCATGTCTTTGTTATATTAGAAATTTGATATTTTTGTGTTATTATTGGACAGTTAACAGATGGCGCTGAGATTGATGGCTAGGAGGTTGGAGAGTAAAGTCTTGCCAATGCTCTCTCGCAATTCTCTACTGCATTCACATGCTACAAGCTTTGGTAGCTACTCTCTCTCTCTATCCTTCTGCTTTTTGTTTTTATTTTTGAAAACCAAATGCTTATTGATTATGACTTGTAATTTGCAAGGAAAAATAAATAAAAGACATGGACTGAATGCAAGTTAGGGCCGGAATTAATCATTTTTTTAATGATATTGCATCTTGTGTTGTTTTTTTCCTTTTTTTTTTTTATGAAATAGATTTTGTCTTCCATAGATTTTTTAATGATATTGCAAGGTATCTGGGTTATATGTTCAGGATTTAAAGAAGTTAGGGAGGAGGAGAAAAGTCAAATGGTGGGTAATGTCTTTAGCAGTGTGGCTTCAAACTATGATCTCATGAATGATTTGATGAGTGTTGGATTGCATAGACTATGGAAAGATAGGTTGGTTTCTTGCTTGGTGGTATCTTGTAGTAGACTATTCTGAGTTTTGCCATCTACTACGTTTTTATTACATTATTTAATATCATCTTTGCCTGTTCAGACTGGTGTCGAAACTGAACCCATTTCCAGGAATGAAGCATCTTGATGTCGCAGGTGGAACAGGTAGGTACTAACTACAATAATTATTTGCAACGTATTGTGAAGGTAGATAAGACTGTAGAACTAAGAGGGCATGAGAAGTGCCCCGTATTGGAAGGAGATGTGAAAAAAAAAGGAAAGTGAATAAGAAATATTTGCTCAAATGGGAAGATATGGTGTATCAGCTATTTATTTGACAGTCATGTTTTGGAGGGATAATCATGTGTAATTTTTTTCCTTATTTTACAAGGAAAAATTTTAAATTCAAAATTTTAATGATTTGAGAAGGTATTTTGGATTAAATTATAAGAGTGGTTGCATTTAAAAGAAATACTTATATCTAATTGTATCAGGACATTATTAAAAACAAGAAAACAAAATTGACTAACTACTTAAGTTCTTTCAACGTATAAAAATCAATGTTATGTTTTTTATAACTACAACTATTAGTAATGGTAAGAAAAGTAAAAGAGGAGTTTCATGATTTTAAATTATCTCTGCTTAATGTGTTTTCATTTTTCTTTTTAATATATTTTAATATTGTCTGTATCAAATGATACCAGACACGTTTTAAAATTCTTGAATGGGCTAATGGAAACATCATTTTCATCTTCTTAACTGATTAAAAATGATACAAGATGCACTCCAATATCTGGACAATTTTAATGGTTATTGTTTTCTAAGTGACATAATAACTACTCTTTTTTTTGTTTGGGAATGGAAAGAAACGATGTTGTAACTGTAAAAGTTTGAAATTAGCATATATGCTCATTATCCTCTGGACTTTTTCAGTGTAACACTTATACGTAAATGTCCAAGTTTAACCTCAACGAAGAGTGTTTTTCCCCCCCTCTTCAGATTAACTGGCTCTCCCTCTCCCTCTCAAATTGGAATTGAGGTTTTTTTTTTTTTTTGAACTAAAATTATGAATTAAAATTACTTACTTTTGCAGGGGATGTTTCGTTTAGGATCCTGGAAATCATAAACAACATCAAACGTAGAGCCATTCAAGATGTTCTTGAAGATGACTTAATGGAAGAAACTCGAATATATGTTTGTGACATCAACCCAAACATGTTAAATGTTGGTAAAATACGAGCTTTGGAAAGAGGTAAAATGGAATGATTTTTTGTGAAACTTATCATATTCTTTCTATATGCTTGAGAACAAATCTGCAAATTGGACCAGAAACTTTGCTTTTGTTTAGGTCTTGGAGAGGACAAATCACTTGTCTGGGTAGAAGGAGATGCAGAAGCTTTGAGTTTTGAAGATGGTACAATGGACAGCTACACAATTGCATTTGGGATAAGGAATGTAACACATATAGAGAAGGTTCTTGCCGAAGCTTACAGGTATGATTACAACCTGGTATGATTGTGCCCCGTAACAGCTTCAGTACATTAAATTGATACAAGGAATCCGTGTAGAATTGATATCTAAGATTGTGATGGCGACTGCAACTGCCATCATGAGCTTTCTGTAGAATCAATATTTTGTCGATCTTAACATGTTTATTTCTTTTGACAAATATAAGAATATCTAAATTGGTAACTTTGATGAAGTTGGGTTAAAAGACAAGAAATCATAGAAATAATTTGTCCCTGGATATAATTGTTATCATTAGTATTTCATTGTGACTTATAACATTTAGCATTTGAAGCATGAGGGATACAGGTAACAACTGATAAGGAAGAAAGTAGTTATTTTTTGTCTTGTTTTGAGACTGTTGATAATGCTGTTTGAGTCTGAAAGTTTAAATATTTCATTGGACTTGACCTAAAAAGTAATCCTTGGGCTTAGAGTTGAGTCATGAACACAAATAGCAAAGGGCAGCAGGTAAACAGAAACTGACCAAGGAGTTATAACTGGGAAAAAAATGTTTATCATCACTTTAACTTGAGACTGTTGACAAAATGCCTTTAAAGGTTTTGAGAAAAAATTGTGAGTTAGTTTATATGGCTGTTCTGGGACTTGATTTAAGAAGATATCCTGTAGCTTTAATGTGAGTGATGTATGTTCATAGCGAAGTTGAGCAATTGAACAGAAGCAGGACAATAGCTGGCATCTGCAGTCTTTAAATGCTATTGGTGCTTCTGTACACCAATTTATACTGGTTGCCCGTAGATTGTTTGGGTGGTTGCAATGAAAACATGGAAGTCTTGAGGCCTAAAAGATATCGGATTAGATGATTGATTTACAAAATTATTTTAATTGGCATTTAACTGTTTATCTATGGGAAGGGAAGCTTTGGATTGGGAAATGATCTTACTTTCAAAGAAGAAAATCTTTTGTGTAGTGGATTTGCAAACTTTTGTTCACAATGAGATTAAAGCCTGTACGTAGTGTTGAAAATCACAGGCGATATGTGAGATAAAGAGAGAAGTAAATCTCACATTTAAGGTATTATCAGAAGGGTGGATATACAAATTGATCATTCAACCTTAGAAGTTAGCTTTCTAGGCTGTATATTGATGCTGTAGATATTTACCCAGTCCAAAATATTAGAAACCAAAATTTGCATCATGTTAAATTTTTAACATTGTACCAGAGCAAGATTGATCTAATGGGCTTAAGAATAAGAACAAAAAAGAGTTTGTCACCTATAAATGGTAAATGAATGTAAACTTCAAGAAAAAGAAAGAATTGTATATATTATTCTAGGTTTTACAAACTGGCTTAAATAGAGAATAAACAACTAACTTTTAGGAGTACAATTATGCTAATTACACAAATTAAGCTAATCTATTTCTATACATGGAAATGTTAAATTAGGAATTGAATTCCTAAAATTCTTCCTAGAATTAAGTGATATGGTCAACATGATTTTCAACATTCCCCCTCAAGCTGGTTTGAAGATATCTTTCATTGCCAGCTTGGACATCAGGTCATCAAATTGTCTTCTAGGAAGGCTCTTTGTGAGGATATCAACTATCTGTTCTACAATGGGCAGATAGGGCATGCATATCTAGCCTTTGTCAATTTTTTCTTTAATGAAATGTTTGTCGATTTCCACATGTTTAGTCCTATCATGCAGGACTGGATTGTGAGCTATTGCAATGGCAGATTTGTTATCGCAATACAGTTTTATTAGATAGGCTGATCTGATTTTTAAGTCTTCCAAGATTCCTCTTATCCAAATCCCTTCGCAGATGCCTAGAGCTGTTGCTCTATATTCTGCTTCAGCACTGCTCCTTGCTACCACATTTTGTTTTTTGCTACGCCATGTAACCAGATTTCCACACACAAAAGAACAATACCCAGATGTTGATCTTCTGTCTGTTATATCTCCTGCCCAATCTGCATCCGTGTAGATTTCAACCTAAAAATGTTTATTATTAGCAAAAAACAGACCTTTACCAGGTGTCCCCTTTAGGTACCTCAGAATTCTCATCACCGCCTCATAGTGTTTCTGGTCTGGTAAGTGCATGAATTGACTCACAACACCTACAACAAAGGTGATGTCAGGTCGTGTATGGGTTAGGTAGATAAGTTTCCCTACAAGCTTCTGATACTTTTCCTTGTCAATCTGTTCTTCAGGTGTAGCTGCTTCCAATTTCAGATTAGGTTCCATAGGAGTCTCAGCAATTCTACATCCAAGCATACCTGTTTCTCCTAATAAGTCCAGCACATATTTTCTTTGGCAGACTGAGATTCCCTGTTCTGACCTTGCAATTTCCATGCCTAGGAAATACTTTGCCTCTCCCAAATCTTTAACTTCAAATTCATGTGCCAATAACTTTTTAAGCTTATTTACTTCATCATTATCATCTCCTGTCATGATGATATCATCAACATACACTATCAAAACAATACGTTTCCCGTCACTAGACTGTTTTACAAATAGAGTATGATCTCCTTGGCTTTGTTTAAAGCCTAGTCTTTTAACAACTTCCCCAAATCTCTCAAACCAAGCTCTTGGTGATTGTTTGAGTCCATAAATGGATTTGATTAATCTACACACATTTCCCTTACCAACTAGATTTTCAAAGCCAGGTGGAGGCTCCATGAAAACCTCCTCATCTAGATAACCATTTAGGAAAGCATTCTTTACATCTAGTTGATGTAGGGACCAACCAAGATTGGCAGCTAGAGAGAATAGGATCCGAGTTGAATTTACCTTAGCTACGAGTGCAAAGGTCTCTTCATAATCAAGGCCATATGTCTGAGTGAATCCTTTAGCTACCAACCTAGCTTTATACCTTTCTATTGATCCATCAGCGTTACACTTAACAGTAAATACCCACTTACACCCAACTGTCTTTTTTCCTCTAGGCAACTTAGCACCCTTCCATGTATTATTTTTTATAAGTGCATTCATTTCCTCCATAACTGCCTCTTTCCACCTAGGACACACTAAAGCTTCTTGTATATTTCTTGGGATTAAAAAGATGAGATATTTTTGAAGTAAAAGCTCTATGATCACTAGACAGTGTTTGATAAGACATGTATTTGGCTATAGGGTGATTTGTACAAGACCTAATACCTTTTCTAATAGCAATTGGAATATCAAGGTCTGTGTCAAATATCCTAGTGTTATGTTATGTATTCGAATCAATCACAGTAGAAGGAATACCAGACTGATCAGATAGAATAGGTTCATTAGGCATAGAGGAGTTACCTGTATGAAACTGTTCCAGAACAGGTTTTATGGGGTCAGCTGGTTGACTCGTGCCTTGAATAGACTGATGATCTCTATTATTTTGAGACCTCTTTCTGGTATAAGCCAGTATTTCAGATGCAGGTTGATGTTCTACAGCCAGGTTCTGATCTTGTGATGTTATATCTCCCCTTGAAATAGGCAAATTCTGACTTGGATCAGGGTCAGGTCCTACGGGTTCTGGAAAACTAGTGAGATAGGGTGAACTTGGACTGATATCTTTGTACTGGGAAATTCTACCAATACTTTGAGACCCCTTATCAGAACCCATACCCTCATCTTCAAATGCACTATACTTCTCCCCCTGAAGATGATTTTCAAAAAATGGTTGTTGTTCAAAAAAACTGACATCCATACTAACATGTACTCTCTTGGTTTTAGGATTAAAAACTTTATACCCTTTTTGATTACTTGCATAACCAATGAAGATGCATTTTTCAGACCTAGGTGCAAATTTTGACCGGTTCACATCTGGAATGTGCAGAAAAACAGTACAACCAAAAACTTTAAGGGGTAAGTTCGAGTTTAATCTATTATTATGAAAGATCTCCTTTAAACAGTTTAAGGGTGTTTTATGATTTAGCACTCTAGAGGGAACCCTATTAATCAAGTATGCAGCCGTTAGGACAGCATCTGCCCACAAATAATAAGGGACATTCATAGCTAGCATGAGAGCCCTACTAACCTCAAGGAGATGGTGGTTTTTCCTTTCAGCAACCCCATTTTGTTGGGGTGTATAACTGCATGTAGACTGGTGTTGGATGCCTTTATCATTCAAAAATTGTCCTAAATTTTGATTGAAATATTCCTTTCCATTATCAGTTCTTAAAATATTGATTTTTGTTTGAAATTGTGTTTCAATCATATTATAAAAAATTTTGAATAAGTGTTGAACTTCAGATTTTTGTTTCATCAAATACACCCAACATAGTCTAGTGTGGTCATCAATAAATGTTACAAACCACCTTTTACCTGATAGAGATGTGGTATTACAAGGCCCCCAAACGTCACTATGAATTAAATAGAAGGGTTTTGATGCCCTATAGGGTTTTTTTTTTTTTTTTTTTGAAGTAAGATGCCCTGTAAGGTTTTGGACTATAAGTTTGTCGAGTACTTTTAGAAAATGAATAAATATCACATTGCAAATTTTGGTTTTTTATTTTCTGAAACAAGGCAGGAAACAAATGCTTCAAGTAAGGGAAACTAGGATGACCTAACCTATAATGCCAAGTCATTATTTGCTCTCTAATTGGAAGAGAGTTTACATCACATGACAGTCCTACTGTCTGATATCTATTGTCTTCAAAATAATAGAGTCCATTGTCTTCTTTAGCACTGTCAATCTCCTTCCCCAAGTTCCTATCCTGAAAAACACAATTTTGAGATGTGAAAATGACAGAACAATTGGAATCTTTTGACAGTTTACTGACAGACAATAGATTACAAGACAGATTAGGAACATGCAAGACAGATTCTAGAGTTAGAGTATCTGATATTTTTACAGATCCTCTTCCTGCAATTGGAGAGAGACTGCCATCTGCAAGACGGACCTTTCTGTTACCAGAACACGGACTATAAGTTTGAAATAGAGATGATACACTTGTCATGTGATCTGAGGCACCCGAATCAATGACCCAAGGTGTTTGATTAATGAAACTTAAAAAACTAGTGGATAAATTACCTGTATGGACAAGAGAGCAATTAGGAGTTGATGAATTATTCACCAGTTTAAGGAGCTGATCTATCTGTTCTTTTGTGAGAGTAACCTGTTCAGCCGAGTTTGCATGAGAAGAGGTTTTTTCTCGAGCTTTCCAGCTATCAGGTTTGCCATTCAATTTCCAACAAGTCTCCTTGGTGTGACGAGGACGATGACAGTGGTCACACCAAACTTTTTTTCTCTCTTCTGGTTTACGAATAGCAGCCTTCAAGGCTGTATTTTCCTGTGAGATCAGGGCTGATGTCTCAACAGGACTTGGTGTTGACTCCTTTTTTCCCAGCATTACAGCCCGTCTGCTTTCTTCTCTTCTCACTTCTGCAAACACTTCGTTCAAGGGAGACAGTGGACGTCTACCTATAATACGCCTTCTAACATCATCAAACTCCACATTCAGCCCTGTCAAGAAGGAGTACACCCTTGAATTATCAACCTCCTTTTGATAATGGGCTGCGTCTGCCGGATCCTTCCAGGTATAATCCTTAAACAGGTCTAGTTCCTGCCACAGTCTCTTCAAAGCTGTAAAGTACTTTGTCACCGTATCCATCCCCTGCTTTAATTCTCCAAGTTTCAATTGTAACTCATAAATCTGAGATTGATTTCCCAGATCTGAGTACATCTCAGTTAGGTTGTCCCATATCTCTTTGGCTGTTGGAAAACCAAGATAAGTTGCGCTCACTTCTTCCTCCATAGAGTTGGTAAGCCAGGCCATCACCATTGAGTTTTCTGCCTCCCAGGTTGCGTATTGCGCGTCTTTCTTCTCAGGTTCCTTTTTTTCACCTGTCAAGTAACCGATCTTCCCACGACCGCGAATATACATGCGAACAGACAAGGACTAGCGATGGAAATTATCTCCATTGAGTTTGATAGTAGAGATACGGACAATGTGATTGTCAGATTGACCAGAAGAATTTTCAGGAACTGTTGTCATGGTGACAGACTAAAGGAAAACAAAGCTTAGGTCTCAGAGTTGAGAACCTGGCTCTGATACCATGTAAACTTCAAGAAAAAGAAAGAATTGTATATATTATTCTAGGTTTTACAAACTGGTTTAAATAGAGAATAAACACCTAACTTTTAGGAGTACAATTATGCTAATTACACAAATTAAGCTAATCTATTTCTATACATGGAAATGTTAAATTAGGAATTGAATTCCTAAAATTCTTCCTAGAATTAAGTGATATGGTCAACATGATTTTCAACAATGAACGTGGCCAAATAGGCAACTCTAAGATTTAAAGAACTATATAGCTAAGAAATACAATGGCCAACCAAAGCTAACCCAAGCTTACACATAGAGAGTGTTGGAAATCATGTGTGAGATGTGAGATGAAAAGCGAGCTTAATCACACAGTGAAAAAAACAAGCAAAATAAGGGCAATCATACAAACTGGACAGCGAACCTATTAAGCTAGCTTTTTAGACGTCTTTTAGGATTCTGTATCTGACTACCTTTTGTGCTTGTATTTTCTTCGGGTTGGATCTTTGGATGTGAATATGCTTAACAATTACTTTTATTTGTAATACATATTCATCATACTCCTATGATTTTTTTTTATTAGGGTACTGAAACGTGGAGGAAGATTTCTTTGCCTTGAACTAAGTCATGTAGACGTTCCTATATTTAAGGAATTGTGAGTATTTTCTTACGCCATCTGCACAGTCAACTACATATTTATCTATCTCACTTTTTTGGATAAGTATAATATGCTTAGCATATATGTGAATGACAAGTTTTCTTCGATTCAGCTGCTTCGTCTGTTTTTGCTGTTTTTTTGGAATTAATTTGCATGGGAAACTTTCATTTAACTTAGTTGTTCTAACTTCTAACCTCAATTAAAAACAATGAAAGTTCTTCAATTTTTTCGTTTTGTGAATTTCTGAAATTATAATTCTCTTTGTGAATTTCTAAAATTATAAATTGACATCCCAAGGTTGTGATAGGATACTTCTGCTTATCCACTTGTCTTAAGAAATTAGAAATTTTGGCAAAAAGAATGCCATATCCAGTAGTCATGTGCAAAATTATCCTCTCCTTGAAATAAAATGTCAAATGCTTCAGTTTTAAAATACCCCAACAAACCAATACATGACCAAAATGTTGGAGGAAAATATATGAAATTGTAAAATAAATCAATATTGACATAACATAATTTGAATACATTTAAATAAACCAATACATGAGTTGATATTTGTTTAAAAAATACAACGTTGGATGAAAAAAAAAATATTATCATTGTTAGAAATGAAAAATTTTCATGCATTGAGCTGGCCTACCCAATACACATTTGCATCGGGTTGGCTAACTCAATGCATAAATTTTCCAAAAGTTTCCTTGGTCAACTTGAAGCACACCTGTGATCTTTTCTTTGACAGAAAACTTTGGAAAATTTTTATGCATTGGATTAGGCTGACCTGATAAATGTGTGCATTGAATAAGCTTGACATGAAGCACAGTTTTTGCATTGTGTCTAGCTGACCCGATGCACATGGTCAAGACTTAAGTCAATCTGATGCACATGTGTATCGGGGCAGGTCGACTCGATGCACTAAACTTTTTCCCTTCTTTTCTAATAATGATAACACCTTTTTTCTCATTGAAAATTTGATTTTTTCAAACAAAGATTAACTCATCTAATAAATGTATTCAATTCATTTTATGTCAATATGAAACTTATTTTATAATTTCATATATTTTTCTTCAACACTTTGTTAATGTATTAGCTAGGGATATTTTGGGAATTTTGGAATTTTTGCAGCTTATGTCAAAGAGGGGGTAATTTTGCAAATGGCTATATTGGATAGGGCATTTTTGCTAAATCCCAAAAAAGAATACCAGGACCTTGAATCTCATTGTTTGCATAAGCCGTTGCAGACTTAAAAAAATATATGTTAGAAAAGGCATAAATAACATTTTTATAATAGAAAGCTAGAAGACAGGTGAACTTAGCAGCTTACCAGCTTACTGACACTTTTTTGTTTGATTGGGTTTGGATTGCAAATTCCCTTTGTGGAATTAGCTTTCTTTTAACTTTTTCTTTCTCACGTATATCATGACTGTTATTTATCTTAGTTTGCCCTTTTCCCATGATGCAGGTATGATTATTATTCATTTTCAGTCATTCCAGCAGTAGGGGAAGTGGTAGCAGGTGATCGGGATTCTTATCAGTACTTAGTCGAGAGTATCCGTCGTTTTCCTCCTCAGGTAATTGTGAATTTTAGCTTCAAGTGAATTTCAAATACTTTGACACATGATTTTCTCATCCCACCTACCTCCATAGGACTAACATAATAGGAAATAATTATTAATCCCTAAAGTTAAAAAGCAAATTATGGCATGCTAAACAAGACTCAGAAAAGCAAGCATCCTTTTCTTTTTCCAATCATCCTTTTCTTTTTCCAAAATTAACAAACAAATTGTTGCTAGCAAACAAGAGTGAATTGAAGAACAACTTTAATGACTGAATATAATGTAACCGGACTAATGTAAAGGTAGGTTCAGCACTAGAAGAGCTATGCTTCCAACCAAGAGGTCGTGCATTGCAATTCCTTCGGCCCCACCTAGTACAGATATCGTTTTCCACTAATTTCTTCAGCGATGACTTAGAAATTTGATTTAGGAGGGCCTATAAGTGATGCATTTATTTATTTTGTATTAACCTGACTATTATTAATATTTTCAACTAAATTATTACAAGATACTAGAAATATTATTTTTAACAAAATATGAGATGAAAAAAAAAAAAAAATGAAACCGTAGTGCTGTTTCAAAATGTAGTTGCTCACACTTATAGCATGCTTACTAATCAGTAATCCTTCAAGGAGAATGGAAACTTAATTCATAATTTGTAATTCCATTGTTTATTAAATTTGTAAGAAATCAAATTATGTAGATCTCACACATAAATAAGGAATAGGATTCCTTTTGGAAAGAGAACTTGATTTCTCTCTCCCACCTAATGAATCAAGTTCCCTTGCCTTGATTCACTTTCCCATGGAAATTAATTCCCATTGATTTTCTTTTTTGATTAGTAAACATACTATAGGTTTAAGAGACTATCTATAGTACATTTTGTACTAAATTTTTTATATTATTTTTCTCAACTACGTGATTGAACTGTATGAGAAAGTCTTCTTCCATAAGCCAAGAAATTACGAGCTGAGTTAATTTTTAATTTCTCTCTCTAGGTTTCGTGTTTCTCTCTCAACATTTTGGTTTCTTTTTCTGCTTGCTCTCTCCTCTGGAAATAACAGTTACAAGATAATTTTGTTTATACATTGAGATGATATAATTACTAAAGCTTTGGGGCATTTTGTCCCAAAGAAAAACATTTGTTGGCTAAAAGAGAAATTTTGGGAGTGACTGTTTTTGGATTTGTCACTCATTCAAGGGCGGTTTGAAATTCTTCTTTTGATGAATCCTCTTAATGACAAACCTACAGAAGTTTTGTGCATTTTAATGATAACCCTTGTCCTATCTAATCAAAGTAAAAAACAATGGGTTGGTACTACCTATGAATATTATCGACTGCAATGTCATATTTTACAGCACACTGGATGAGCATGTTGAAACAGTACAAGTGTATGTGTATGTTACATTATCTTTGGTTTTGAAGAAGTTCAAGGCTAAATTGAGAAAACATCATTTAACCACCATGTTCTTTATAAGTGTGATCTCTGGATCTTCCAAAGGCTATTTTTTAAACATATGATCAGTTCCTGATTTTATTGTATCTGTTTTAATTTAACTTGGGAATCTGTTATTGATGAATGCAGGAGAAATTTGCATCGATGATTGCTGATGCAGGGTTTCAGAAGGTTGAGTATGAAAATCTCGTTGGGGGGGTTGTTGCCATTCATTCAGGGTTGAAACTTTGAAGGTTTACTCATCAATTCAAATTCTTTTGGCTGATTTTGTTCATTGAATTTATCAGCTAGCATGAATTTTGTATACAATTAGGAAAAAGAAAAGGGAAAAAAAAAATAGTTGTCCTAACTAGGTTCCAATTTCATATACATGTCTAGTATTTCCATGCATTAGTATAAGTTATATTTAGGGTCTGAGATTTTGTTTCAAATTCACAAATAAATGAGTGCTATTTAGTCTGAAATCGATGCTCAGTAAAATGTTTATTTTGTTTGTTCAAGAGATGTTGTCTCCTTTGCAGCAAAGTATAATGACCTCAAAGAAAGTTGGCCTCGGACTGGGAAGAAAAAATTAAGGAACTCACACCAGAGAAACCGAAAGATGGATGCCCTCCAATTGAATTTTGAAGTTGATTAACTTGGCCTAGATGGATTAATGAAATGCTCGAGGTGTTTGTGGTGTGATCAGTGCTTATCCTTCAAGATCTTTAACTAATTGTGAGTTATAGAGATAGCATTTTGTCCATGTATGACAGATTTTGGATCAAATTCTATTACAAATGGTAAGGGTTGAATTTTTATTATTTTATGAGTACAGTTTTAATGAAAGTCAAAATATACCATCTTTGTGCCGCTTATATGAGACGTTTACGATGTATGTGGCTAATACTACCCTAAAACATAAAGGTGTGATTTGTCAAAATCTTCTTAATGTATTCTATCTCATTCTCTAGAGTGATCTTCTTCAGCTAATTGTTCTTGTGAATAAACTCTTCCTTCACATTCTTCAAGTTTTCAATGCTATTATCAATATTCTTTAAAAGCTCATTCAACTGTGCTGTGATCAAAGCTCTCTCCCTGTTCAACTTGAGATTTTTCCTTGCTAGATCTCTAAACATTTTGAAAAGAGTGTTTTCTCCTATGTCAAGTAGCTCTTCATTAGTTATCAACTCTCTCAAATTCGCTGACAGGCTTAGAAAAACTCATTGTAAACCAAACAATTGTCACGCCCATTCTTTCGATCAATCGAACTACTTATAAGAAGTTAAGAACACACATCGATACCAATTAAAAAAGTAAGAAGAGTTGATTTACAATAGGTTTCTTAAGAACACACATCGATACCAATTAAAAAAGTAAGAAGAGTTGATTTACAATAGAGATAAACCTAGAGAGCGGTAAATAGGTTTTATTAAAACTTTCATAAATTAAATATGATAACAAAATTTCGACCATTTTTTTTTTAAATGGTTGCCACAGTAGTCAGCCTAGATTTTTAAAAATATTTGCTGGACTTGAACAAATCAAATAAATTAAATTAAGCTATAAATTTTAAATGATCAACAAGATTTGCGACAAAATCAAGATTAACTTAATTACTTTGTAAACTACAAATGTCTAATCTAGATTTGTAAATATGCTTCAAATCAAGCAATCACATACAAAGCTCAATAACACGTGTAAAATATTCCAATCAAAGTTAATAATCATATCTAACGAACAGAGAGATAAGATAGGAAATGATTGACATAATAATTTTTTATGCAGAAAATCTAAACGGAAAAAACCCATCATTCATCTCAAAAATTAAGAATTGTTTTTGTTTTTGTTTTCGTGTATTTTTTTTAAATGTGTGTAGTTTGTCAACAAATAAAATACTAGGGGTGGGCATCTCTAACCCAACTGGACAGACCCAATCTAATTTTACTATTTTTTATCGGATTGAATTAGATTAAATCTTAAAAAGATTGGATTGAATTGAGTTTAAAATTAAATTGAGTTGGATTGGATTGAAAATATTTGAACCCAACCCAACCCAATAAATGTCCATCCTAGCAATTACATAGCACATTAGTGATTGGGCCGACAAGAGCCCATTAATATGAGCAGATCGAAAAGAGTTGAGATTCAACGCAGGTCTTGAAAAACCCTACTGAAAAGTGTTTGAATGTTGTCCGCTTGAAGTCGATGGAAGGAGTGGTGGGAGAGTACAATCTGGTGGCGAGAAAACCTTGTTTCGGTCTTCCCACTGCATGCCCTACTTGCTTGCCTGTTTACATCTATCTCAAACTCGCCCACTTTCCCTTCCACTTGGCCTTCAATTCTCTCTACCCTGATTCCGATCAAATTCCGTATGTTGAGTCCGGCACTTACGTGGCCTACAACAACGAGAACGGCGGAGTTATTGAACGCCTGAAGGAAGACGCAATCGTCGATTTGGATGGCGAACTCAGCTCCGTAGCGGAATGGATATCGACGAAAGCGATGATCAGCTGCTGGCTTGCTGATGCACTCGTCTATGAGCTCTGGCTCGACTCCGATGGCTGCGGCGCCCGCCAGCTGTATTATTCCGACGTGGCCTGGCCAATTGGAAAGGTTTTGTTTTTACAGCAAGTGAGGAGAGTAAAGCACCAGCTTGCCATCACTAAAGACAATGCTCGCTGGAGGGAAGAAGAGGTTCTTAGTTAGTCACTCATTTTCTTCACACACTATATCAATCTCTCAAGTGTTGGTTTTGTTTGTTGAGTTAAATTATTTTATATGTGTAATGTGTTTTGTTTTGTTTCTAATAGATTTACAAGAGAGCTAGCATTGCATATAAAGCTTTGTCAACAAGATTAGGGGAGCACAACTTTCTGTTTGAGAATAGGTAACTTCTGGATGTGCTTTGTCAACTAGAACATATAATATGAGTTTCACTATCTTACTAGTTGGTTAAGGTTACCCATTAATAACAATCATTGGATATTTTTCAATAACCATCTTTACAATCAATCCAAAGGTTGTTGTTGATAGGTAATCTTACCCAACCAGTAAGTTAGCAAAACCCTTATTATAAATGGAAAATGGTCCTGGAAACTTGTGTGTTCGATTTTAATTTCCTTGTAGGGCATCAAGTGTGGACGCGATTTTTCTTGGGCATGTGCTTGTCACTCTTCAAGTTTTACCAGTAAGTTTACTTTCCAAGTATAGCATATAAACGTATGTTGTAGTTAGCTGCTGCTAAGTAGATGGTATGGGGTGTTACTTTAATTTCTTTTGTTTTCTCTTGTTTTCTTTGATGTGTAAGTTTTCAGTTATTTATAACAGTGTTTATTGTTATGATCAGTAATTTTTTACTTGGAAGGTTATAAGGATTTAGTTATAGGATCTGCTGTATTTCAGATTTTCTCATGATTTGTGAGTGATAGTAATTTTACGCTGTTATATGTGTTTGTGGTCAACATGCTAGGTCTTACGTTGTAGTAATGTGGCTTGGGTTTAATTCTAGAAGTGTTTTGATTTGTAAACTTGCTTCATGCGATTATGAACTATAGGAAACATCGGTGCTCCGGAGTAAACTCTTAGAGCACAGAAATCTCGTACGATATGCAGAAAGACTAAAGACCGAGTTTATAGAGGCTGGTTCCTCATCTGCTGTCCCACAGTCGCCCTCAGCCCCTTCATCATCAACTCCTAGAAGAGGTCCCTCAAATTGGAGTAAGATATTCAAGCTTCATCTATATCTTATTTTCATTAATTTGCATTTGCATGATTTCTTTCTCATTACTAAACCTGTGATTAAATATTTTGCTGCAATTGTGATTTGTTCTTGTCTGAGATGCCCTGAGTGAATTGCCAGTGAGGAATAATGGTTAGTTATCCTGGTTTGATTGGTCCTCAGACAACTGTTTGGATCTCTTAAAATACTGCTGATGATGAAACTCTGGAAATTTTTTAGTGTGGGTTTTTTTTTTTTTTCCTTTCCTTCTCTTTTGGCTGAATCTTGCCCCAAACACTAGGATTTTCATATTTTAGGAGCTTGTTCTGCTCACTGTTTCGGGGTTTGTAAATACTTGATATAATTAGGTTCTATTATCAGTGCACCAATGAAAATTATTTATATATTTATCTACTAATATTTAAATTGAAGTTTGGATCATTCTGCTAACTTTTTTCTTCTTGTTGTATATCTAGCTTAGTTGGTGATCAAGAATCAGTAGGATTTTCCTATTAGACTTGATTTTATATCTTTCCTTCCTAAAATAAACCTATTGTCTTCTTTGAATAGATTTAGTTGCCTATAAATAGGTCTCCCTACAATATTTGTTTGGTAGTTAAGAATTGATGAATGAATAAGAGGTTTTCCTCCTTATTTTCCACTTTTTATTTTCTAGAATTTCTCCTATTGTAATTCTCCCCTTTTTGTTCTTTTTCTCCTCTCTTTCTTTGTTTTTTCTCATGTCCCACATTCATTGGTGTCTATTGTTTTCTGTAATATTTTTGCCAGACTCCTTAAATTGTATTTGATTTTGGTCATTATACTTGTGTTGCTAAATAATTTATTTAGGAGATTGTTTGTTTCTTTTCGAGATAATTACTGAAAAGCCTCTAGAAATATGTTTTATTATAATCGGAAACCATTTTTGCTTTTTGTAACAATGACCTTCTTTGCACTAATAGTGTGATCATGGTTGACTGTGAGAGTTAACTATAGTAAGGGTGTTTCGGTCATTTTATCTGATTTTTATTTTTCTTTTAAAAATTATATTAATTAATAAATTGTTTGGAATAATTTAAAATTTAAAAATTTAAAAATATTTTAAAATTTAAAAAAAAAATTAATTATAAAAAATAATTTAAATTTTTTTCAAATGGATCTAAGTCGTTTATCTCAAAGATGTCCGGTCATGATCAATTTAGAAAAAATAGAAAAAATTAAAAAAAAAAAAAATGAAAATGGCAGTGAAAACCTAGATTAGTTCAACAATATCATCTTCAACATCTGTTGATGAATATCATCAACGCAAATGGTTCAACACAAATAGAGATCTATCATCAATCGTCAACAAACAAAAATCACTTTCATCTTCGTCCATCATCAACACAAATAGGATTCTATCTTCATCAACCATCAACATAAAGAAAAACCAAATGTCATCTTCATAAAAAACCACTGCCATCATCATCAATCAAATGCACATGTAACAACCCAGTCTTAGTGAGAGCAAAGAGAGGGAAGGGAGATGGAGGATACCAGATCGTCGTCGATTTGGTTACTTAACCAAATCTGTTTCAAGTTGGAACCAGATCGGCGTTTGGGTTTCTAGATCGAAACCCAAACATCGATCTAGGTTTCTAGTGGAAACCTAAATTGATGTTTGGGTTTCGACCTAGAAACCTGGTTGTCCGGTACTTAGACGTCCGGGTTTTCAAATCGAAACCTAGACGCTCAGTACCTAATCGTCGATCTGGGCAACTAACCAGCTTGTTGATTAGTGAAGAAGACGAAGAAAAAGCAGAGAAAAAGGAGAAGAAGAAGAAGAAGAGAGCGAGAGAGGGTAGAGATACGATGACCGGTTGGGGGAAGAAGAAGAAAGTCATAGGTCGGGTGTGGTTGGCTTTATAAATGGAGATTCAATCTCTGCAGATTGGATCTTCATCAATTTTTCTTTAATTTTTTTATTTTTAAAATATAAAAGTTTTTTTTTTTTCAATTTTGGTTATCTAAAATTAATCACCACTGTCCATCAATGGACGGCGCAGATCTCATTTTTTTATTTTTCCTTTTTTAAATTTTAATTACTTTGTAATTTAAAAATTATTTTTAATTATTTCTATAATTTAAGGTTTTTTTTTTTTTTAAACTAAATCGCAACCGTTTATTTTTTAGATGGATGATTGAGATTTTTTATAAGTTTAATTTTTTTTCTTACATAAGTAAGGCAACAAATTAGTTAGTTAAGAGTATTCTTGTCTTTTTGCTTTATTTTGTCATTTTTCAGTCATTTCAAACGGTCAATGTAGTCAAACTGTTAGCATAGGGAAGGTTGTTACAAGAAGCAAAAGTGATTTCCGATTATAATAAGACATATTTTCAGAGGTTTTTCAGTAATTCTCTCGTTTCTTTTCTATAAATTTAAGGTAAAAAACTATAGGTGAAGTAGAATATGCTTAAACAATTAACATTTAGGTGAAAGGACTTGTATGGGGCTTGTGTTGATGTTTTTATCGGTCATGTTACTAGCTGCAAGGCCTACAGTAGTAAATATCTGTTTCCCTAGCACAAAGCAAACTAAAAGCAGGAAAAAGAAAAAATAACAAAGGAGTAGTAGAGACCATAACTAATACTTTGCAGATATTAACCTTGGATACTTCTTCTGGGTGAATTAAAAGATTTAATAGGGTAAGGGTTCAGGTTATATCTGGGGAATTGAAAGTTGTTGACCTGTAAGACTAGAAGATATTGTGAAGTTGGTTTTATTTTCATCTCACTGAAGAGAGTGGCAAAATGCATGGCCTCTGCAATATTGTTACAAGAAAAGTCACCAATGTTAATGTCTTCTTTATTTGTTGACATCAAGGGGCCACATGTAGAGCCTGGTATTGAGCATTTACTGCCAATGTTTGTTCTTGTGAGATATCTGATTAATTTGGCTGTAACTTCGTTCATCAGATGCAATTTTGATCTTGTAAATTGATGTTTCTTCTATTAGGTTCAAAGCCTAAGACAAAACCCAAGAGAGAAAAGACAGAGGAAGAGAAAACTTTCAGAAGAAGGGCCAAATATTTTTTGGCAACACAGCTTTTTGCAGTTGTACTATTTCTATCTATCATGGGGGGATATGATTATTCTGCAGTGGAACTTGACGATGATGAAGGTATTGGTTATGACTAAATTAGCAGTTTCATCAACCAACCTTGTGTATCTCAATACCCACATATTTCCCATGATTGCTGGTCAAGGCGATGGCATGATGAGGATGATACTTTTATCCTTGCTTTCATTTTTGTACCTTTGCTTTGAAATTTTGAAATATAAAACGTCCATACAAATCAAAGGGTACGATATATGCAATAGATTAACTCCCCTTTTGTTAGTTTAGGAAAAACAGAAAAAAAAAAGGATATTTTTTGTTGGATTATAATGTCACTTCCAACTGTTGCTTATGTTGTCCATTTTGATTTGTAAGTTCACTTAGAATTTGAATTTCAGTTTGTGAAAAGGATAGAACATAATATGAGTTTTGGCAGTTGAAAGATCTTGGAATTGGAACTGAACAGAAGAATAATGTTTGAAGAGCTGTAAATTTAATAAATGGAATTGGAAATCATAGGATGACCTTTATTTTATTTTGCTGTTTACTTAAAATTTCTGCATTTGCTGTATGGAGGATGGAGAATGAGAATAGAAAATTGAACTGGGGATTTGTGGTTTTCTTGGAGAAAGAAAGAGGGTAGAACTGGTCTGGTGGCTTAGTCAGCCAGTAAAAGACTGAAAAGTATTTTAGCATTTCAATTTTCATGTTGTGAATTTGTGATCGTAGCATTGTTGGTGGGTGAGCTTATTGAAATGGAAATTGGTAATACATTGGTGTTTTCCAACTTCAATCAAGGAGAGGCCTTTGTAGTTAACGCACCATTGGAGTTTGTTTGGATTAATAAATTCTTGAATAAATAATTTCTTAATGTATCTATTCATACTTGAAGTTGGTTAATGCACTTTAACTTATGTAATAGGGGTTCGCATATAAATCAATGTGTAGAGCGTCGTCGCTCCTCATTGTGGACATATATCTTCTAATATGGGAGTATATATTTTGAACTGTGCATGGAATTTTAACTCTACAAATTTCAACAAACCTTGATCATTTAAGTCATTAGATTTTTTATTAACTTGTAATTACTTTTTATTATGTATCTCAAAATTTCAACATCATTGCTATTTATTTTTACTTGGGAAAACTTTATTTTAGTATCTGAGGTTTTAAAAATTATTAGATTGTTAAAGCTATTTTGGAATCAGTTTTTTTCATCTCTAATTTTTTTAGAACTCTTTAAAAATGTCCAAACCATTAATCAACTAATGGTCAATATTAATATAATCCATAAAAAAATATTTTTGCCCTTGTAAAAAAATATTTTTGCTCTTGATAATTGTTAATGACACGTAAATTATCTAATTACTCTTATAAAACAAACAATGAATTTAAAAGTTAAATTGTCTAACATGTCACTTAATTTAAGTTGTTAAATTACAATTTAAATTATTTAAAGTTAACGTTGATAATTCAATTTAGACTTTTTTAAAGAGTTTTAAAAAAATTATGAATGAGAAGAATTGTTTTCAAAAACATTTTAAAAATCTGATATTTTTCGAAATCTTAAGAACTAAAATTTTTTTCTTTTTATTTTAAGCTAAAAATGAATATTATTGACATCACATTAGGTTCTGGAATTCATAAAAGCCTCCCTCGAATTCTATTGAATTTCACGTTAAAACTATTGTAATATGCATGTATTTTCCTCAAAAAGTCAATGGTTTTTAAACTGATTATCATGTTTTGACAGTTTGTGCCAATAATAAGGCTGTCACTGAGTTGAAATCCTGGAATTTACACATCACAACCTGCTCGCTCATGTTGAGAGCAAAGCATAAAAAACAGTAAAAAGCATGTATGAGGAGTGTGACTCTAAACTACCTTGTCATAAAAGTCATATTAGTAATAATTACACAGAGCAAACTGCCTAAACAAATTGCCACAAAACACATCATCTGCCTATCTCAACTTTGGTTTCTCCCAATGATTAACAAGTTCAGTGTACCCATCTGCTGAACTAATAGAAAACTCAGTCAGTGAGCTCATTGCAACTGACATTCCAGCACAAACTACTCTTATGGCAACCTCTGCCAATTTCTCTGCAGTCATTACCTCTTCTACTCGTCCAACCTCTACAATCTCCATATTCCCACCACATTCATCCGATATACCTGTCCCAAATCTCTTCGACCCAAGTGGGACCCTATGAGAATCATCTCTTAGCTGCTGTGCATAGAGGGACCCCATCCCAGCCGCAAAAAAGTCTAATCCTTCAAGCACTGGCCTCTCACGGACACCATCAAGAAACTTTGACCATTGGATGCAGAGTGCAAATATTGGAAGGGCTCCACTTGATGACCTTTGAGGAGATAATGCTAGTTTAGATGTGTCAGAATCGCACCTCATGCAACGTAGGAGCCAACCAGCCAGTGCATGCACGTAGGATCGCTGAGAAGTGATCCATGACTCAAAACAGGCTCGCCAGTTCCTGAGCTCCGCTTCAAGATTGAGAGCTGATTGGGCTAGCCTCTGTGGATTTGTAACTGATATGGAAGCGTGCCTCTTTGCATGCAGTTTTGAAGGGGTGCCGGCTAGTAAAAGCTTGGCATCATCTAAAGTTCGTTTCTGTGACTGATGACACTCTGCCATTACTTTCCACATCCTTGCTAACCTGTAATATGTACAAGTTCAAATCTGCTCGAATTTACTGTCTCAAAATGTCATACCAAGCATTCTGCAATTCTTTTTTTTTTTTTTTTTCAACAGGGAATTAGATAGCTGCTGTATAAATTATAGTAAGAGGGTTAACGTTTATCAATAACAATATAAGTTTTGAACACAAATGATAAAAATCAATGGTGGTGTTAAGAAAGATTAGTGATTGTTTAATGATTATTTCCAGCAAGATGGTTTGTATTAATTTGTGTAGTTTTACAGCAAACACAAATATTACCAGGGAACAGTGACATACCCTTGTATCAATTCGATAAGTTGAGGCTGCAATTCTTCATCCCTTAAAGTCTCGATCCTCTTCGAAACAGCTTCAACTGAGTGTATTGAAACCTTAATCTGGGTCTGCAAATCTCTAATTGCTGCCCTAGTTTTGTCCACAGCAGAGGGGTCCTCCCCCTTCACATCTTGGTTTCTGAGTTGCATACATTTCTTCTCATATGCAATCCGAACTTTTTCTCCAGACTGTTCAAGAAAGTAAAAGAATGTAAGGTTTCTGCTATAACTCTGTGAACATAATCATACAACTAAAAAAGTAATGATTCTGTTTCTTTGAATGAAGGACAAAAATCATACTATATGTTTGTTACTGAATTAAAATGGTCATGCATGCATGATGCTGCTGGCAGCAGGTTTTAAGCTTACACTAGAGTCGAAGAACATCAAGCTGAATTTATTTCTAAAAGAACAAGTAGCACTTATATGTGTACATAAGACTGAAAAATTTGCATCTGAAGAGAAGGTTACTAATATTGTTTTGTTGATATAGATATTCTGTCAGCTGAGGCTTAGAAGGATACCCTGACTTGTTCATAGAGTTTTTTTTCCCAGGCATATAATCTGTCCAGTGTTGATTGGTGGCTACCAGAAAACATGCAGGATTCCTCTGAGATATCGCTACTGCTTTCATAACCTTCTTCTCTGGAACTCGAGGAATTGATTAAAAATCTCGATGAAGAAGAGCGAGATGAAGCTGAGCGGAACAAAGCTACCGGATTCAACATCTTTTTGGCTGTAAAAAGAAAATATTTCAAATTGATATCCTGAAACTTCAATGAGCACTAAACCAAATTCTAGTATTCAACAAATGAATACTAGACCAATGAGCACTTTTACCACATACAATAAGGACTACATATATAACACAATAATCTTCTTTATAATTTTTCCTTCGTCCATCGAAAAAGTATAGACCTGGAACACATTGAAGCACAATTTGTGGTTGATTGTACTAAGGTTTGTAGGATAAGATCAAAGAACAGACACTTCTAATCAACAAATGTCTTCAATAGTACAAACGATCACATTCATATTTATAATAAGAATTAGAACCGTTTAGCATAAGAGATCAAATTTAGTAGTAAAGATAGGAAAATTACCAACTAAAATTTCAGTCTTCTGATACTATACTACAACAATTTTTAACACATGAAGTTCACTATGTCTGTGGTTAAATTGTAAAATGATGCATGTATATAAAGTAGAGACAGGAATCTAAACAAAGTATCAGCTGAATATAAAACAGCAACTAAGTAATTTACAAAACCTGTGAGTTCATTGGAGGTTGATGAGTACTGGGCTCTGCTAGCCTCTAATAATGCTGAGACTTCATTGGCTGCATTGCAAACAACCATGAATTGATCTTCAAGGTCCTTAATAACTTCTGCCATGCTTGTTGGCCTCCGGTTCACATAAACAGTAAAACCTGGTGTTTCTTCCTTAGCTTCTTGATCCCCAATTGCCATTTCTTTCTTACCAACTTCAACTTGCCGTGCAGTTTGAGCTCGTTTTACTTCTATGTTTGCTCTACCTTGTTGGGATTGTAAACCAATCACTTCATGCTCAGCATCAGTTGCGCAATCTGTATCCCCCTCCTCCTCATCGTCCTCCTCTTCCTCCTCCTCCTCCTCCTCTTCATCATCATCAACATCTTCTACAATGACTTCTTCTCTAGAGCTATTTGTATTAACTTTAGCTCTTGCTTCTGTTACATGCACCTTACTCTCAGATTCTTCTTGTTCAGTTACATCTTCTTCCAAGTCAGGAATTCCTTCTTCTTCTCGAACCTGTCTTAGTCCTCTAATGTCATCATCTATAGTTGTCTGATCAAGACTATACCGGGTGGGATAGCCATAATGGTCCAATGATGAAAAGGGATTCCAAAAGAAATCCCATTGTGAAGTCTGAGGTGATGGGGGAGGGATATTAGGTCTATTGTTGGGTGAATACGAGAAGAACGAAGAAGGAACATTCATTGGTGATGATTGCATTGCAAAGAACCCATCAATTCCATATTGATGCATCGGGGAGTAAGTTTCAACCCGGACTGTTTCTGGTGATTGAGGTCTCTCCTCAACTGAAACTGCTGGGTTCCCGCCCGACCTTAAGTAATTCACTTTCAAAGTTGAATTGGGTTTAGACTTGATTTGTGCAGGTGAGAAGCATTTTTTGGGTGATATTGAGATGAAACTAGAGCTTGTTTTCTTTATGGGTGTGAAAGGTGGGGTTACAAATGAATCTAATAAGAACTCACGAGGTTCATCTCCTTCAACGTAGTCACGAAGAGCTGCAGAAACTCTTTTCAAGGACTGGATATAAGCTAAATGTCCAGAAGCAAATCGGGTTCTTTGTTCCACAGCCTGTTTGATGAATTGCTTTCTATCTTTACACAGCTTAACCGCCTCTTCATCATCCAGCCTCGATGTAGAACATCCCATTTCTCGCTTTTCCTTCAGTTTACCTTCAACTCTATGAATATTTGAGGCTCAAATCAAAATGGAAGTCCCAGTGGTATTCTTTCGTGTTTCTCACTTGATTCATGAGGAGCTCTCCTGGCTGCTCAACAGGACAGAACAAGTTCAACAGCTAGTATCATCATACCAATAGATTAACATCAAGCATGTACTCAGCAAGAACACGAAGGCAAAATTGGAAACAACAGCTGGATTAACAGGCACTGAAATTAGATAATATATTTATATATATAGAAGAAACATTTTGAACAAAGCTTGGTGTGTTTTTCTTATATTTCAAGTCATAGAGAGGGTTGAAAACAACTTCAAAGTTTCATAACAAAACAAGGGAAAATCTAGAATCTTTTGATCTTTCCTCTATAACTTTTCAAAATTACCCAAGAATCAACCCCTTCTAACGCTCACTAAGCAACTAAGCAAACAAACAATCACCAAATTTGGATAACAAATTATTCGCAAAAAGAAAAATAAAAATGTCAGAAATGTCCTACAAACTTAAACATTAAATGATCTACCCAACATTTGAAAAACAAAACCAAGTACGTAGAAATATTGCGAAAGAAGAGTAAACGAGAGAGAGAGAGAGAGAGAGAGAGAGAGAGAGAGGGAGGGAGGGAGGGATGTTCCTGGAGAGAACAAAAGAGAATGAATAGTCAAATTGCGGAAAGATTGTTTTTAGTTACAAGGTAGTAATCAAAAGAAGATAAAGTTGTAAAGTAAAAATAATGCATACCAAAATGCAGAGCTCACATGTTAAAATCTGCAAAAGTGTTATAAGCTACAGAATATCAGACATTAATTACCACTTGAAAATGCAATCTTTCCAGTTAATCTAATTGTATTAATTTCAGACTACAAAGCTCAGGTAAACCAGAACACAAAAAATAAATAAATAAAGAAGACGATGACTTAAGTCCCATTTGAGGAACCCAGTACTAAAAACTGCAGTAAACCAACAAAAACAAGCCTCACAGAACATTAAAACTAAAAATGAAAAAACAAAGAGACAAACAGTTTATGATGAGCATGAACATTGTGAATGATAACATTTTTACAAGCAACGTGAAAATGGGTTGGAGCGGAGAAGGGTACCTGGGAGTAGTGTGAGAGCTGAAGCTTGATGAGAGAGAGAGAGAGAGAGAGAGAGACGTTAAGAAAAGCAACGGTCAAAACTCAAATGGCGAAGAAAATAAAAAGAAACATAAAAATACAAAATTAAAGTTTGAGGTTGGACAACTAACAAAAAAGGGAGAGAATAAGCATGCAAACAAATTCCTCAAAAAAAAAAAAAAAAATGCAAGCGAAGAATACGACGCCTTTCACTGTTTGCCCTTCTCCTTCCGATAAACTACTTAAATACCACCATTGCCCTTTTTTGTTAAAAAAATAAAAAGTTGACATTTAACGAGTAATATGGTCGTCAAAACCTACTGAGTAGATAACTGATAATATAGAATAGATGACTACTCTCACAATCGGAGAGAAAACAATTTTTACAAAAAAAAAAAAATCTCATAATCCATACCTTGTATATTAAAATATGAAGATAAAACTTGAATTCTTAATTTTCTTAATATAGATACTCAATAACTTCAACTAAAGAATGACGTGTCACTATTGCCCATTTAATTCTTACCATCACAATTATCAATGAAGTCGTGGGTTTAATTAACATTTTTATCTTATTTTTAAAATTTATAAAAGAAAATATTTTTTTGTTAATTATAAAGTAATCTAAGGCATGGACGAGAATCTAATAAGATTTGTAGAGAGTATATAATATAAACGTGGCTCTAAAATATATTATTATAATACTAGGATATATCTATACTTATAATATTGCTAATATACTTTCGTAACATCGAGAAAATATATTCTCACAATTAGAAGAAAAAACTACTCAAATATATTATTAATGTACTCTTATAATACCGAGAGATTTCTACTTTCGCATTAAGGAGAAGAAAATTACATATATATATTAGTAAATATGTATGGCGTTGTGTGTAACATACATACATATATATATATTCGTTTAAAATAGAATCATGTTGGATGGTAATAATTAAAAAGTAGAATTTAATATCTCAAAACAAAGTAGAATTTAAAAATAAGTAATTAATTATAAAATAAAAAACACTTTAATAAAATCAGAAAAAGTGTATTGACGCATTGGTCAATATCACCCGACTGCTTAACATAAAAGAATGTTGAGTTTGAGTAACAATATCCACAAAGTGGACAATTACATCTTGTCCCACGTATGAGTGAGCAATTTATGCATAAGTTCCTCCGGTTGAAGGACAGTTTTCCCACTTAAGTGTGGATCTCTCTCTCCAGTCTATTAGGGAGTGTAATTAATATTGAGTTCCAAATCATATCTTAGAGTTTTTATTAAGGAGTCCCAATAATTATAAATGTACTTGTAATATCAAAAAACAAAAAGACAAAACAAAACAAAAATCTCATGGTGTGTTTACTTGCACTTAATCAAAATGATTTGGAAACCGAATGATATAGAATCGGAATGATTTGAAATTAGAATGATGTATTAGAATAAGAATAAGTTATTTACTTCAATTGCATGAATCAAAATTGAAATTAGTAGTATTTACATTGAGATGCTTATTTTGTTTTGGAATTGAAATGAATTAATTATAAGTTACAAAAATACCTTGATTAAAATTGTCAAAATATGTTTTTTTTTTAATAAGGGGTATAGAAGATTTTTTAACTTGTAAAAGGAAATGAAAATAAGATTCCCAAGTGGGGTGAAGGAATAAGATTTCCATTTCACAATCCTAAATTCATATTGATCCTATAATTTCATTCACATTACGGATTGATTTTAGAACAAGTAAACATTAACAATTATTTTCATTTCCTATTGTCCTTCCTTAATTCATCAAGTAAACGCACCATCAAATAGTTACATGCCTCTAATAAATCACTAATAGTTCTCTTTCGTTTCTTCGCTAACGCGGAACTGTCTTTGTAACTTGAAATATAGTTATATCCACATTTAACATTGCTGGTTAATGATTGAAATATAGGCTATTACCATGCTAACTTGCACATTATTTCGTGAGAAGTTGACTAGCATACCTTGACAATAAACATTAAATGACCACAACTGGTAAATGACAAAGTACGACACTTTGTAATGTACACAATGCACCCTGCCATGAGAACCATACCACATCACCCAAGCAATGAACTCTGTTTTTTTTTTTTTTTCTTTTTTGTCTTGGGCGGTTTCCATTGTAAACATTTTTGTTTATTTTTGTCAAAAAAAAATATTAATTATGAATAACTTAAAAAAATCACATGATTGTTTGGACAAATTTGTAATTGTAGTGATAAAAACAGACCAACCGGAGTGCCAACAATTTTAAGAGAGAGCATCTTTTATAGTACGAACTCATTTACTTAGCACTTAGGGCATTTAACAACTCGCACCAGTAGAGATAGAAAGGGACCCACCCGCAATTTTCCCATAAATAATGGCAGTGATGATTGTATTATGGTCGTCCGATCCTCTAGAGACAAACAATATATATTACTGATGGACCCACTTGAAAGTTGAGTTCTAATGCTTGTGTAATTGATATGCAATTTCGTGGCAACGGTGAGGAGATATTGGTAATTGAGTGCGGAAGGAATATCGTAAAGAAACGAATTTAATAAAAGCAAAAGCAAACCGGCTATAAAGTAAAGGAAGGGAACCTGGTCCCACGCAAGACTTGCGAGATGCCTCGACAACAGTTCTTTTGGAATTACCCCCACACTATCTTTACAATTTCGAATCTGCCACTATTCGGTGATTTTTTCTTATGAAACTCAAAATTACATTACCCCCACACTATCCTTACAATTTCGAATCTGCCACTATTCTGTGATTTTTTCTTACGAAACTCAAAATTATATATATATAATCATTTATATAATCATGGTTTTTAAAATGAGAATTCTCAAACTTTAAAATATTAAAAAAAAATCAATCAAATTTATTAATTATATTTTTTAAAAATAAATCTTTTTCTATTTAATTTAAATACAATAAATGAATTTAATTAATTTTTTTTAATTTTTTAAAATTAATGAATCCTCATTTTAAAAATACTGTATATTTAATTGCATAAATTATATATTTGTTTGGGAAAATTGGGATGAAATGCACTGACTTTATGTGTAACTTTAGAGAGAATGAACTTTTATCAAAATTATAAATAAATATATTTCACAATGAAAATTTTACAAATAAATACTCTTGACCTAACCATTATTGTTAATGTTAACGGTTGACCGATTAAACATTTCGAAATCTCCAAACTGCCTCTAAATTAGTAATTTCTCAAATTCTCTTCCAATTCATAATAGTAAAGTAAAATATATTTGTTTTTCAAAGGAAGAAAGTAGAAAAAAAAAAGAAATAAAAAGTAAAAATTTACTCATAACAAGATTCAAAATTTAGATATTAACTATACGAGTGTAAGACAGGCCAAATAAGAAGTAAACACGTCATTGCAATAAGAATAAAACACGTGATCTGTGTCATAAACTTTGAGCGAATACAAAGTTAACATATTAAACTGAATAATTAATTAAGCCACTGAAGGCAAAAAGTATTAAACTTCAAGAGGACTATTTTTTAAGCAAATCAGTGATAAATATACAACATGCAATAATTACTTGTCAGTCTAAAAACACACTCAAGTGACAGATGGCGAATGCTATTACATGCATCTAACACCTGAAAAATAAGATTTTGTCTCCTTATAGAACCTAATTGAGTGCTTTATTATTTAGTTACTCTGTTTTTAGAGAAAATGCAAACTTCTTAAGAACAATTATAAAGTAAAAAACTTTGACTTAAGTATCGGAGGGTGCTCCTAAAGACAACCTTCGAGCCACTTTAATAAAGATGTTGATTTATTTTGCAAGTTGAATTGTAGTAGCGAAGCGAAAGAAACGAGGCAGCGAAAGAAAGAATCTTCTTAAGATTCAGTAGACATTCGCACGAAACTACATTAACAATTTTTTAAAAGAAAATTTCAATTACAATAAAAAATTAAACATCAGATAATTACAGTTTAAAATAAAAAATATATATATAACAATATAAAAAATATATATAATATAAAATGACAGCAAAAGTTCAATCAAGAGATTTAATTTATAAAATATATATATATATATATGTATGTATGTATTTATATTGGAGATTTTTGTGTGTAAATAAGGTGGTAAAGGTGGCAAAAAAGAAGCCATGGAAGATATAGATGCTTGAAAGTCAGAGTGAGAGTATAAAATAATGATCAAGAAGAAAAATATGTCGGAAATGAAGATGATTAAGGATTTTTTTTTTATTCTTTTTTTTTTTTTAGATTGAGCGATGGATCCAAATCTCCTCAAGTTGGAGGAAATTTCGATTTTCATTTTCAATTTTATTTTTATTTTTTTTGAATTTTAATATATATTTTTTAAAGCTTTTTTCTTTTAATTTTTAATAATTAACAATTTAGAATCTTTTACTTTTCTTTTGTGATTTTAAATCTTTTACTTTTCTTGTTATTATTTTATCTTTTAATTTTGTTATATTTTATCTGTGTTTCTAATTTTTGTATTGTAATTATCTGTTGTTTATTTCTTTTTGTTATTAATTTTTTAAAAAAGTTATTACTAAATTCTAAATTTTACTTTCTTTTTTGGATAAATTTTTATTTTTTATAGAATTATTTATCTTCCTCCTTTTGGACCAAATTAAAATGACACGTGATTTATAACAACTTTAAAAATAAAAAATGAAAAATTAATAGCCACAATCTACACTTGATACCTTCACATTAATAATATAATGTTTATGCTATCTAAAAAAATATAAAATATTTATGCATTTGAGATGAGAATTTTGGAATAAGATTTGGACGGTGCAATACACTTTATTTCTCATCTCAGAATTGTAAAACCTTCTTTTCATTTTAGATTTAAAATTGTTTAAGCATATGCCATATTCGCAGCTAATTAAAAGGTGGTGTGGGCTGTGAGTGTAACTGTAAGCCTGGCTGTCTCCGAGAAAGTTCACAATGCGAACAAATTTCAGATTCTTTCTCTTCATTTTTTTTTTCCTCTAAATCTCAATAGTATAACATTTATTTGTACTTTAAGATGAAATTGAGAAGAACTTTAGTGGATGGACACACCCATCACCCCCATATGAGCTACCTGTCTAATATGATTGGCAGAACACATGGACATACCACGCCCTAACTCATACTTTCTGTCTTTTTAAGATTGTGAAAGCCATTAAACTAACACTAAATAACTAATTGAGGACTTATTTTATGAGCATCAAAGAACTAATTTGAGTTTTACTAGCACCTCTTGAAGAAAAAATTAAATATTACCCTTCATTAAAGCCTTATCAATCTTCTACTTGGTAAATGAAAACTTCTTCTTTCTCAAATATTTCTACTAAAACTTCTAAAACGAAACGAACTGAACCCAAATTTCTTTATCAGGGATTTCGACTAAACTAAGTATGAGCTATGATTATAAAAAATAATTGCACAACACCCCCCTGAGGTTTGCCTCAAAACATATGGAAACATATTTATCTTTTTATTATACTAAACCCTCACACCGTTAGTAAAATATGGTCAAAGTTAGTCAATCTCATCTAACTTAACGCTATTTTCATCTTTTACTAATTTTAATGTTCTTTTACAATTTAAAATTATAAAAAATAAATATTAATGAAAAAATAAAAAAATGAAATCTCTATAATGAGATTAATTTGAAAATAAAAATAAAAAAATATTGCAAAAAAAAAAAAGTTAAAAAAAAATTGAAGTTGAAGATTTAGAAACATAGATCTTTAATCTTCAAGAGATGAGGAAAAAAAAAAAAAGAAAAATTACCTCACCCAATCCATCATCTTCTTCATCAAACTCACTATTCTTCATCTTCATCATCAATGAACCTTACCCAACCAATCACAACATCACAAATCCATCACAATAAAAAAAAAAAACAAAACCATCAAAAATTAAAAAAATCCAAAAAAAGAAAAGAAAAATACAGAGCTGTGGTCTCCAATGTTTGGTCTCCCTCAACTGAGTCTCCATGGAGGCTCAAGTGGTCTCCAATGGTGGAGACTAGTTTGGGTCTTTGTGGAGACCTAATTCTGCGATGGAAACCACCTGGGTCTCCACCGTTAGAGACTCGGATGGTTTCCAATGGAGACTGATGAGGTCTCCAATGGAGACTACCTGGGTCTCCAACAAACAGTTGGAGATCGATGATCTCCACATTTGGGATGGAGACCAATTAAGTGGTCTGCATCACAACTTTGTATTAATTCTTTTTTTCAATTGTTACAAAATTTTTAATTATTTGTAAAAGGAAATAATAAAATATTTTATTATTTTATTATTATATTTTTGTCTTGTTCATGGGCAATTAGGTAATTTCACATTGTTGAGGACATTTTAGATTTTTACTCTGATCAACCAGTAAAGTTGACGAAAATCAATTAATAGTGTCGAGGTTTGGTGTAAAAAATGATAAATTTGTTTCTATCTAGTTTTAAGCAAACCTAAGGGGAATGCCCTGCAATTACTTCCAATTACAAACTAAGAATTTGAATTACACATTCACCAAAAAAGACATACCATTTTCTTTTCTTTTTTTTTTTTTTGAAAACAAGTTGTATTCAATGAAAACAGACAAAATACAAGCTTCGGTGACTCCATGCCACCGACGGACCTCATTCGAGGACAAGACAATCGAGGCGAGCTTATGTGCCAAACGATTACCCAACCTAGGGATGACTTGACACACCAACAAACAAAAAAGAACATGATGTGTGAGCTTCGTCCTTTCACACAAAAACAGAGCTCATGTTGCGTTAAGCCACAAACCGAAGCTCTGTTCCTTCACACAAAAACAGACCTTATGCTCTGTAAATTTCTCTTTTTCTATGCATTGTTGAATACTGTTATCTCATTTCTCACTCATTTCTTATCTGACTTTGAAAAATAAAATAAATAATAATAAAAAAAAAGATAGCAAGTTCTATGAATAAGTTTTCTCAGTGCTTCACAAGAATAGAAGCCTTTATTTTCTTGAGTTGCAGAAATATGCAATAGGATAAAGGAAATTGATTGAGAAACTAGCACAGGGCTGGTTATTCACTCACTAATATTAGTTCGTGAAGGTGGTGTCGGAAATGCCTTCGCGAATAATTACTTCGTGAATTTTTTATAGGAAATAAAAGGTTTTTAGAGCCTTGGATTGGATGAGTTCTTAAAATTGAAAAATTTTAGTTTTAGTTTTAGAGAAATGGTTTTTTCCACTATTAGAAAATTTTCGTTTACAGATGCGACCATGAAAGTTGTTGGAGGTTTGAGCAGCCAAGAAAGTTACAACAATGGAGGTTTGAGCCGTGAATTGTTATAGCGATGGTGGATGGAAGAGAAGAGTTGCTAGGTTGTGGTGCGCGGTAGTTGCGACCATGGTGGATTGTTGCAACCATAGTGGATCATTCAAGTTTCGATTCTAGTTTGACGGAACAAGTTGTGGCAACCGGAGGACGGATACCTTTGTGAACCAGCGGCATATGCAATGGAATTCGGTTTGCCACCGACTGATGAAAATGGATGAAAAAAATATAAGGACAATTTTGTCCTTAAAAGTTTTGAACAATGAAATTACACTAATAAACCTCACTTAAGTTCTTTAGTGTTGGACAATCAAGTCTTTAGTTCCTTAATATCATTTTTTTTTATAATTTTTTAAAAAAGAACATTTTAGGATGTTTTATATTCAACCGTCGAACTCCCGTTTTTTTTTTTTTTTTTTTTTTTCTCTTATCAAGTGGAATTTATCAAATCCACTGAAAAAAACTTAATGGCGCCTGAAATGAAAAACAAAATGAATAAAATATATATATACATACATATATATATATATATATATATATATATATATATTGTTGGATCGAAGATAACTCAAGAGAAGGGTGAATTGGGTTTCTAAAATTTTATTAAGACACTTTTATAGCAATTCCTACACATAATATGCAACTCTAGTATGTTGTACAATTAAAAAAAAAAAAAAGTGCTCGAGAAATATAAATTGCACAAATTAAAAGGTTTAGGAATTCACAAATCACACACAAGAATTTATAGTGGTTATGTCCCAATTCGTGCCTACATCCACTCCCCAAACTTCCTCCAATATTAAATCTTTCACTATCTTTAATTAGACTTCTAGGTGCCAATTAAACCTTTACAACAATATGGATATCTAACCACAATTTTAATCTTTACCAAGTGATACCTCACACTTGGATTTCTCTCAATACAAGAGTGTCGCACACTTATTCAAAAACAAATATAACGCCTATTACAAAGAAAACTCTCAAAACAATATATAAGAAAGTCTAAGCTATAATATGTGTTAGACATGGATTAATTTGACTCAAACTGGCTCATATATCACCATAAGACTTGATGGTAAATGAGTTTGGAAGCTCTTTTCCAACTCAAAATGGGGTAAAAGAGATGAATTTATAGGGAAAAGAAGTAGCCATATTTTCACAATTGATTAGGAAAAAAATGTAGGAATTCGTAAAATAAGTCAAGATTCAACTTATTTTTCACGTGTATCCCCCAAATAATGTATTTTTGACATAAAAAATAAAAAAATCCAAAAAGAAAAACATGAAAAAAAAGGGTTAATAAATCCCATACAAGGAAAAAAAATAGGCTCATCACTTAGGCGGTAGGTCTTGGTAATCCCGTCCAGCCATGCACGACTTTACCAAAATGGACATATCTCCTTCGTTCGATTTCCAAACTACTCGTGGTATTTCCCTGTAGTTAGCCGATGCATAAGGCTCAATTTTCTATAAAGAACTCATCTTCAAAAAGACTTAGAAAATGATAGAACTACCATTTATGTTAGACCCTCAAATTTAAACTTTGTGAAAAACATATAGAAGAGATTTTATGATGGAAAAGAAACACTTGCACACACTAGTTTTGAAGAGTTTATTTTTATCACATCAATGTTGGTGTTATGATTGATTCATTTTGAAGAAAAATCTAAAAAACGATCTTGATGATTTGGTCAATTTATTTGATTTTGAGCATATGTGTTTCATATCTCTTGAGAATTTAAAGTACATACATGAAGCTTTCGTTTGGTTGATTATTATCTTGTTTATGTCTTGTAATAATTGTGAAGTTAATGTTCATAAATTGGAATCTAGGTTTTGAGATGAATTTATGATGCACTTATTAATCAACCTTGGATTAAATATATTTGAAGTATCCCTTTTTTTATTTTTATTTTTAAGTTTTATTTTTAAGTTGATTAGTTTGGATGTTTTACTTAATACTCTTATATGGAGTGCATGAGATCAATTCAAGAGATGTGTCTTTCTTTTTTTCTTTTTTTTTCTCCTCCTCTTGATCCTTGTCTTTGGTTAAGATTGTTGGATTATAGGTTCACATGGATCAAAAAGAGAAAATTTCTAAGTTTTGGAATTACAATTTAAGATGATTATTGAAGCTTAAAGACCAAAAAATCAAGACAAGTTGATTTGAAAAGGTTAGCAAGACTTGAAAAATACCCGGATAAAGTAAGCTCACATTTGATGTGATCAATCAGTGTGTAATTTGCATTCATGGTCATACATTTAATAAATCATGTCTTAAAAGCATGAGCATATAGTTTTGAGACTTATAGATGTGCATTCATTACATATGTTATATGTTTGCATAAACCTTGATTAATTGATTGTCTTATGACCTCACTTTCTTAGGGCGTCAAGGAGCAAGGAGAATTTATGTTGCTTGTACTTGAGTAAAGGAGATGAGTTCGGAGTGCAGCAGATCAAGAAGATAGAGGGAGTTATTAACATGTTTCATGAAGGACGAGATTGGACTACTAGTAACTTGGTAGGGATTAGAAATCTAGACAAATGGAAGTGACCAATATGGTATTAAAAGAAAGAAGGTGTGTAGATTTATGTTCTTATCGATTGGGTTCTTATTTTGAAAGCCCCAAAATATAGCATTTGTTGTGTACTCTTGCGCAGTCAAACAGAAATCTATAAGGCTAGTTGGCTTCATTCATCATTAAAGGATGATGGACTGTTGTAGACCATCAAGGATGCAAAAAATTTCTGGTCAAATCTGATAACTTGGCAGCAGAATCGCATGGAGATACATAAAACTTTTATGTAATTTTAATTTAATTGAAATGATCATTTGAATAAGCAATTAATTAAGGTTCATGAAAAAAGTGGTTTATTTAAGACTGTTGGAGGCCGTCGAGATCGCATGGAGATGCATAAAACCATCATGTCATTTAATTTAATTTAACTATCATTTGAAAAATCAATTAGGGTTCACCCAAAAAAAGGTGGTATATTTAAAACTATTTCGCTGTTTCTTTGAAAAATATGTACATATTTGTCTTTTTAGTAACTTGACTTGAGGATAATATTGGAAATGTAAATTAACCCTTATGTGAGGGTTTACATACAATTTCTTAGGGCTGCAAATATAAATTAAGAAGAAAATTGGGCCAAACAAAGGCCAAATATAATTGACAGAAAGAGGGCCTGAGGCCCATAAAGTAAAAGTGTTTGGAATATAAGGTTAGTGTTAGTTGTGGCTGGTCATTCCATTTGACTGGAAAAAAGGAATGGCGTCGAGCGGAGCGGTGGCGTTTTGGAGAGCAGCTGGGATGACATACGTGAATTACTCGAACCTCTGCGCGAAAATGGTGAGGAATTGTCTCAAGGAGCCACACAGGAGCGAAGCCATCAGTCGCGAGCAGGTCCACTACTCCATCTCTAAGTGGATCGATGGCAAACCTGAGAAACCTTGTATGTCTTTCTTTTCTTTTTCTTTGCATCTGATTTGATTCATGAAACCGATTCCATCTCTTTAGGTATCAGATTTGAGAAGCCAGTGGCAGTTTTGGTGACTCTTTATTGTTACATGGAAGTCTGTCATTGAAAATTGAAACAATGTATTTCATGTTTCGTGTGATTTAAGGACATTTTTGTAGCTAATGATAAGAAAAGCTACAAAAAATGTTATCATTTACAATGTTCATGCTCATCATAAACTGTTTGTCTTCTTGTTTTTTCATTTTTAGATGAGGCTTGTTTTTGTTGGTTTACTGCAGTTTTTAGTACTGGGGACTTAAGTCGTCTTCTTCTTATTTATTTACTTATTTTTTGTGGTCGGATTTACCTGAGCTTTGTAGTTTGAGATAACGACAATTAGATTAACTGGAAAGATTGCATTTTCAAGTGGTAATTAATGTCTGATATTTTATAGCTTATAACACTTTTGCAGATTTTAACATGTGAGCTCTGCATTTTGGTATGCATTATTTTTACTTTACAACTTTATCTTCTTTTGATCACTACCTTGTAACTAAAAATAATTTTTCTGCAATTTGACTATTCATTCTCTTTTTTTCTCTTCAGGAACCTCCCTCCCTCTCTGTCTCTCTCTCTTGGTTACTCTTCTTTCACAGTATTTCTACATCCTTGGTTTTGTTTTTCAAATGTTGTGTAGATCTTTTAATGATTAAGTTTGTAGGACATTTTTAACAATTTTTTGCAAATAATTTCTTAGTCATAGTTGTCCAAATTTGGTGATTGTTTGTTGCATAGTGAGTGTTAGAAGTGGTTGATTTTTGTGGCGAAAGTGTGTGCTAGAAAAGTAAATATTGAATGTAGAATCATTAATTAATAATTCAATATCATAAGTCTTTGTGGGAGGGTTAACACCTACGCATAGTTTGCTATCAGGATAGTGGTTGTGGAGGGATGATTGATGGTAGAGTAAACGATTGGTGTATAGACCTAATTTCGAGGACTTTATTGGTTGTATTGTTAAATAAACTATAAGTTTTCTCTTTGGGGATATGTAAAGGCTGAACAATTTCTTCTTTCTTTGTGAGAGGAAGCTCTGATTAGAACTGTAGCTAGGCATGGCAGTTAGGAATCTTTTGAAATAGGTGCTGTTGGATTGCTTTATATATATATATATATATATATTTTTTTTTTACTTATATTTTTATTTGGATGATAGACTATCGAAGACATGCAGATATAGCAGAAGTGGAGACATTTTAGGCATTGAAATTGGAACAAAGAGTTGTAGTTTTTTTATTATATGGCTGAGTGAAGAATTGTTGGTGCTGGTGGTGGGTGTGTGTGTACGCAAGTGTCTGAGTTTGCGTGCACGCATCACTTATCAGTCATATGACTCAATTCTGAAGTCATATGATCAGGCAAAACAGAACGTTCTGAAGCTACAACATATCATTATTGGAGACACACTTTGAAGGAAAGAAAAAAATGGTTTGGCTTGTTATATTTGACGTGGGTGTATATGATATGGATATGGTTGTTTGCTTTTATAGTGCCTATTCTTTCTATATGATTATCTTTTTGGATCCGCTTTTTATTGGAAAAATTAATTGATGAATTATTTGTATCGGTTTTGTTATCAGCTCTTCGTTCTGATTCACCAGAGGAATGATCTGGATAGAAATTGGTTGCCATGCAGCTGGTTGGAGTGGAATGGCAATCTGTGCTTGAAACTTTCTTCTGCTTTGTTATTTTGATAGATTTGATTTTATTTATGCTGTAATGGTGAAACCTCTGAGACAAGGTTTGCGTTTTGGGTTTTTGCATGGTGATGCACTTGTAATAATGTAAAGGGCATTACTCTACTTTGTATTATACTCGAGGTATTGATCCTTTATGGAACTTCAAGTCACATGGAAATTTAATAAGCACTCTTGTTGATTTCTTTGTTTGTTGTCTCATGTTTGTGGCACTCGAATGATCGGATCCATTTCTGTTTCTTACCATCAATTCTAATTTTCCTATTTAATTTGGAAGAATCAAATAGATATAGGGGAATATCTAATATCTTTTGAAGTACTTACATGTGTTATGGTATCTCTGTAAAACATCTTGATATTCTTGAAATATCTCAATATTTTTCAAAGATACATTTTAAAATAAAAAAATTTAGGATGATATATTTTGAGTTAAAATTCTCTTTCTTATTAAAATTTAAAATTTAGAGAACAAATAACTTAATGTGATATGATAACAGAATTAATAGGGTTAAAAATAGTATTTTAAATTTTAAGGATAATTTTATTATTATAGTGGAATGTGATGGTAGTTATTACGGTTATAATATAGTAGAAGATGGAGCGATCTGCTTCATCTTCGATGGAGGCACTACATTAGAGATAGTTTGCTCCATCTCCGACAAAGTGACTTAATCAAATATGGAGCGATTTGCTTCATCAGAGATGGAGCCAATGGAGCTTGTCTCCATTAGAGTGCTCCCTTTTGATGTGGAGCAGATCTCCACTAGTGATGGGGGATATGCTCCACTGTTTTTATATGTTTTTAAATTTTGAAGTTTCTTTTGTTTTGAGACTTGATTGTTGGTTATCCTTTGAACTTGGAAATGATGGGTTGAAGTTTATGTTGATTAAGTTCAAAGAAGGGGTTGAAGTTTGTTGATTTAAGTAGCTGAAGAGTAAAGACCAATGTTAGAGTTTGTTTTGATTGCTGTTGAAGAAAATGAACAGACTCCTTTAACTATAGAGCTTTTGATTCATTTTGTTGTTTGATTTAGCTGCATAATGGAATTGATTTTCTCTTTTAATTGATTTTTCATCAAATAAATAAAATATTTAAAATATTAAAATAAATTAATTTTAAAAACATTAATGAGATACATACTAGGGATTATCTAGTTCTCTCATGTGAATAACATGATTAATAGTTAGATTTAACCATTGAGCACGAGCGATGCGGGACAGTTGTGCAATTATAAGTAAAAGTTGCGTTAAGCTGCAATTAGGTTTAAGGTAATTTATGAAATTTTACTTACGGAATTCCTTTAATGAGAGTGATTGAGTATCCACCTTAAAGGGTTTAAATCTCATCTTTATATTTAAAACACAAGGTGTGAGTCGTGAATCCTCTTTTTGTAAGAATTGCCCTTTCTCCAATTGTGGGAGTAGTTATCCGGATCGCGTTATCAATGATTTATCTCGATGGATTTCAATAGTCATTTAGCTTTATAGATGTCAACTCTTTTTTGAAAAAAAAAAAAAAAAGAATCAAAAGAATTAAATTGAGCGGGAAAAGGACATATGCAGAAGGTAGAAGTGGCAGTCGCTGGTAAATGGTAATGCTTGTGACAGCAAAAGCCCGTTTGGAATGTGTAAGGGAAAAACTGCTATCTCTCTTGAAGAAATGTGCATCCACAAAGCTAGTCGAACAAATTCACACTCAAATGCTCATACACTCTCTACAGAAACCCAACTTTCTCCTCTCCAAAATCATCGACCTCAAACACTTGGCCTACGCTTCTCTTGTTTTCCGCCACATCCCCAAACCCAATGAATACGCTTTTAATGTCATGATCCGTGGCCTCACCACCACTTGGCGAAAACACTCTCATACCCTCCACTTGTACTCGCAAATGAAATTTCTTGGCTTGAAACCAAATAATTTCACTTACCCTTTTTTGTTTATATCCTGTGCCAATCTTTTAGCGTTGGATCATGGTCTTGCTGCCCATTCTTCAGTGTTCAAGATTGGGTTGGATGTTGATGATCATGTCAGTCATTCTTTGATTACGATGTATGCAAGGTGTGGTGAGTTGGGGAGTGCACGTAAGGTGTTCGATGAAATTCCGGAGAGAGACTTGGTGTCGTGGAATTCTATGATTTCTGGGTATTCGAAGATGGGGCATGCGAGGGATGCGGTGTGTTTGTTTGGGGAAATGAGAGAAGAGGGGTTTTGGCCAGACGAAATGACGCTAGTTAGCATTCTTGGCTCGTGTGGTGAGTTGGGGGATATAGGCTTAGGGAGGTGGGTGGAAGGGTTCATGAAGGAGAATCGAATGGAGTTGAACTCTTTTTTGGGGTCTGCCTTGATTGATATGTACGGCAAGTGTGGAGATTTAGTGTCTGCTAGGAGGGTCTTTGATGGAATGCTTAATAAAGATGTGGTTACATGGAATGCCATGATCACAGTGTAAGTGGTTTTACAATTAGGCTTATCTGCTTTCTTTGCTATTTTTAAGGGCCATTTTTGAAGGAAAAGTTGACTGGGATTGATCTGCATGCACCTGTCACCAAGCCGAGCTTGCATTTCAACTCTAGATTGTTTTAAGATAAAATTAATTTGTTACAGATCAATCCCCGTCAACTTTAAATAACCTGAAAGTGCATCATGGTCTTAGCTGAGTATTAAGTTTTAAAAATCGTTTCACAAAATACAAAATAAATCTTATACAAAGTGACTTTTGTCTGCTGTGTTTTGTGTTTATGAGCAGTTTAACGATGTTTTGACAGATATGCACAAAATGGTTGGTCAAATGAAGCAATTATGCTGTTTAGTGGCATGAAAGAGGCTGGCGTTAGTCCAGATAAAATTACACTGATTGGAGTACTCTCTGCATGTGCCTGTATCGGGGCGCTTGACTTAGGGATATGGGCTGATACATATGCATCACAAAGAGGCTTACAACATGATGTTTATGTTGCTACTGCCTTAATTGATATGTATGCAAAGTGTGGCAGCTTAGACAGCGCACTACGAGTTTTTGAAGGTATGCCCCTGAGAAATGAGGTCTCTTGGAATGCCATGATCTCAGCACTTGCCTTACACGGACAAGCCTGCAAAGCTTTGTCGCTGTTTGAGCGCATGTCAAAGGAGGGTGGGGCTGCCTGCCCAAATGACATTACTTTCCTAGGTGTTCTTTCTGCGTGTGTTCATGCTGGATTGGTTGATGAAGGCTGTCGATTGTTTGATTTAATGAGCGTGTCATTTGGGTTAGTTCCAAGAATTGAGCATTACTCTTGCATGGTTGATCTTTTGGCACGTGCAGGCCAGCTGCATGAAGCTTGGGATTTTATTAAGAAGATGCCAGAAAAACCCGACGAAATAGTATTAGGGGCATTGCTTGGTGCATGCCAGAAACGGAAGAATGTTGATGTCTGTCAGCGGGTGATGCAACTACTTCAGGACATTGAGCCTACAAATTCTGGGAACTACGTTATTTCTTCAAAAATGTATGCAAATTTGAGAATGTGGGACGAATCAGCAAAAATGAGGGTGTTGATGAAACAGAAAGGTGTCAGTAAGACTCCTGGTTGTAGCTGGATTCAGATTGATGACCAAATTCTTGAATTTCAAGCTGGTAATGATTCACATCTTAGTTCACCAAAAGTTTGCCAAGTGTTTGACTTGTTGAATGAGGAAATGATGAGGGAAGGTTACATCCCAAATGCTGATTGTGTATGACTAAAACATGCTTAAAGTTACTGTGTTCTAAAGTTCACAGAAATTGAGAAAAAGTCCTCAAATTGGTTCGAGTATTGCTAGATGGTATATTGCTAGTTTTCACCAATGCAATTTTTTTCTAGAAGGGGTCGAATTTTGGTGAAGAAAATCCTATGTTGTCTCCCAACTCAAGGCCAGTACTACACCAATCATCTTGAAGCATTTATCGCAAAGAGAGGAAGGCTCATGAGGGAATACTATATTTTCAATCTCATGCTGATTGGGAATTTCGTAGTGACAGTTGGGTGGGCTTTTCTGAAGCCTCTCTTGTGTTGAGATGCTAAGTATGATTTTACGTCATCGGGACCTCTTTGCTACAAAATGGTGATTTGTCAATTTGGAATTTCAGACAACCAATTTTGGGGGGACTTTAACAGTTAGCTGTCATTCATGCTCCACCTATTCACTCTCTCGGTAAACTTATCAATCATTTTTGTATACACCTACCTAATATTTCTTATTGTTTCATGTTGCTCTGTTTGTAATTACCAGTGTTCTTTCCCTTTTTAATTGTCAGTGTCTTTGCCACTTCATGTCTCTTTTGCTCTCTTCCTTGTTTACCTTAAAAACTGGATTTTTTTTTTTGTTTAATGTTTTACATGTAAAAAATAATCTGTCTGAGAAAATTCATTAATGTTTTGCCTAAAAAGGATCAAGTATAATACATAGTGCAAGGTTTTTACCTTTAGCTTCCAAGTTCCCTAAACTTCTGTGTTTTCTGGATTTTAACTTTGCAGTTGGGTGACATTTGAGGAGCTGTATGCCTAGAAGATTAATTCTAGAATATATAAGTACATGTGTGCCTACTCTTAAGGCTAAGAGGTAAGTAAGATTGCATTCAATTGCTTTTGTATGTTCCTTTGTAATGGAGAATGTGAATATGCTTTAGGTATTTATAGCATTTTCAGAATGGGTTTTAATTAGCAATTTTCTTTTATTTATGATATTTTGTTTGTTTCCTAGTCAAGTGATTTAGATTCCAACTTGAATAAGTTAGGTGCCTATGAATGATGCTCTTAATGTATTTGTAAACAAATTTCCATTGATGAAAAAAAAAGTAATCTTGAATTCTTTAACCTATTTTTCTCCTCCAAATTCCTCCCTTTTTATATAATTTTCTATATTTTTCTCACCCTAATTGTCTCTTATTTCTATTTCTAATATTTGTTCTTCATCACTTTGTTAATTTGCTAGTTTATTCAACAAAGGTGTGATTATTAGCCCTTCCAATTTTTTTCTTTTTCTTTTTCTTTTTCTCTCTCTCTCTTCTTTTTTTTTTTTTTTTTTTTGAAGTAGGAGATGTGACATTGTTAGAGTAGAACACAGCTAATTCAATCAATTATAATTGTTTCCTGCTTCTTCACCAATTCACCTCTTTTTCTACCCTTTTTCACTTTTTGGATCGAGTGTTTATCATTTTACTATTAGTTGTTATGTAATTTCATTTAATATAATACAAACAATTATAATAAATTATTTAACAAATACTAAAATACTTTTATGTATATATTAATAATATTTTTATTCATAATTAAGATATGATTAATTATTATAATAAAGAATTTTTTTTTTGGAAATTATATATACATAAATAAATTATTATAGTAAAGCAAATTAAATTTATATATTTAAATAAAAATAAACAAAAATGTTCTTAAGTTGTATTACTATTGCAACAAAAGTTAAAATTGTAAAATAATATATATTTTAGTCATGATAATATTTCATTAATTATATTTAAAAAGAATCTGTATAATGTAAAATTAAGACAAATTTAAAAATATGTTATTTTGGAAAGAATAGATTTGAAATAATATATTTAAAAAATTATTAAATGATTTAACATTCAGTTAAAAATCATAAATTATAGTTTTTTTTTTCAGTAATATTTTTATGGTTTTAAGTTATTTGACTATTTAAAAAAAAAAAAAAACAAAAATAACTTAATAGAAGTAATTTAGACTTATTAGATGAAAAGCGATAAAAACAAACGAATAAATGTCGGGTTAATTAGCTTTTTAAATAATGAACTTAATAAAAAATAAGTTTGGTAAATTTTAAGTGATTATGTAAAATTACCAAAATGAAGATAGCTATTAAATGTAATATACCCTCTTTTAAAATCATCTTTTTTTTCCCCAAATTTTTCAGTTTTCTCTTTGTTTTTTTTTTTTTTTCAAATTTCTTTTTCCAATTTCTATCTTCCTTTTATTTCTATATTTTTCAGACCTTTCTTTTATTATTACTTCTAGATTGAAATTTTTATATCTTAAAAATATTAATTATAAAAAAACAAATGCAATTGATTAATTGAATTTAAATAAAATTAAAAAAATAATAAGATTACTTTCTCTATTGTCAGAGCCTCCTCTAGTGACTATCAAAGTCATCGGAGCTAGCCAATCCTCCTTCAGCGGTAGAGGAGGTGACCTTCTCTACCGTCGAACGAGAACCAATCACCGATCGCCTCCTCCATCATTGGAGAAGGACCTGTGGTGACTTTGACTACCATTGAAGGAGGCACGGTGGCCACCACCATTATTTTTTTAATATTAATTTTCAAATTAATTAATTAATATAAAATTATTTAAATAAAAGGAGTTATTAATTTATTTTAAATTTTAAATTTTTCAGTTTTTAAGATTTATAATAAAGTGAGGGTATTATTGACTCTTTATTAAGCTAGGGAGGGTATTATGAACATTTCAAAGGTTAAACATTAGCTTCTCCATTACTCAATTTCTAAAAACATCTCTCAACTAACTTCTTAAAAGTTGATCATAAGAGAAGTAGATTAAGAAATAAATGGATTATAAAAAGTTAATCAAACACATTCCCACTCAAAGCTTACAAAATAAGTGATTATTTCACAAGTAAAATAAATCTTACACGCACCTTATATCTTATATGGACTCAATCAAGTGTCAGAATTTTAAAGTCCACTTTTTTGATGTCATTACACACCCAAAAGATTGTGGGTTGGTGACGCATTCCCACCAGCCGTTGTCTCTGGAAACAACATTATCATGCATTAATCTTTCATGGCTTTGACTCATGACACTTTCCACGACCACAAACCACACCCACAGCCCCCTTTTGTAGAATTACACCACCATCATATACACTGACCAGCTTTTTTGTTGTGCCGTTTTCGAACTTCCCAATCTATATTAAAAGACCTTGCATGCTCAATAATGCATCAATTCTTGAGTGCCCGAATAATTTCCACCAAAGCTATAATGGGTGGTTCCCACCAATACTTTTTAGTAATTTTATAACACTAATCATTACAGTCTCTGTGCTATTAATTCTCTCCCTCTAACAAGTAATTGTTCATGATTATTTTTTGCACTAAATTATCTTCAACATTTAAATGCACTTATATTATGTGGTTAAAATATCTCCGTTCATAATATAGTGGAAATGGTGTTGATGCACTGAAGTTGTGTAATGGGAAAGTTGATCATGTCACAATATCCAGATAAAATATATAACAATATCATATCAGCATTGTATTTTTCTTATTTTAAATGTAGAAGAGGAAGAAAAATTTTATTCAAATTTTATACTAGAATTTAGATAAACCCAAATCTCTCACTTTGTGGCAAAAGTTCAAACAAATTGGGTTACCAGCTTGGGCATAATTACTTAATCTAATTAAACAAAAGTTAATTAAATTAATTAATTTAGTTAAGTAGAAACTATTTAGATGAGTTGATGACTTGGTATATATCCTAACTTGTAGGTTCCAGTTAGATCCATATTTTCAATTAATAATAGAAAATTAAAAAATATATATATTTAAGTAGAAATAAACTTAAAATTGAAGACATCATGCTAATGCTTCCTCGTTCTTAAAGACTACATCAAATTGATTTTCATTTTAAAATTTTGATTAGTTAATTTTGTATTTGCACATTAAAAATTACTTGTAAATACCTAAATAGTCCTAATTTGTTATACATTATTTGAAACAAAAAATGGCCCACTGGTTTTTGTTATTTTCAGAAGGTTTTGTTTTATTTTTTGTTTTTGTTTTATTTTATTTTATTTTTTGATTTCTACTAAAAAACATTTATGGGTTTTGAAATTACCAACGAAAGAGAGAAATGAGGTCTTTTAACAACTCCTTATTATTGCGCAGCTCGCAAACACTTGCCTTTGCCTGTGTTCATAAACTAAGATGTCGTTTATTTATTTATTTTTTGAAAATTGAATAGTACTAAAAGTTATTAAAGGTTGTATAATGATTGAAACTTAATAACATGTTTGTTTTATTTTTACATCTAAATCTATTTTAAACTTATTATTATTATTTTTAAGTTAAAGATGTTTAAAAACTAGTAATTTGACAAATATACTTTTTATATTAATTGTCATGAAACTTTATATAATGTGATACAAACAACTAAAAATAAATTATTTTAAAAAATTTAAAACACTTTTATGCACATATTATTCATAAGTAAAATATGATTAAAAAATAGTAGAATTAATGATATTTATATATTTAAATAAAAATGAAATGTCATCTAAATCGAATTATAAAGCAACTAAAAAATAAATGCTTTAATTGTAAATTACAATACGGTCGTCCAATTCTAAGAGAATTTAGAATGAGAAGTGTTTATGTTTTTTTTTTTTTTAAAGCTTTTTTCTATAAGTATTTTTGGGAAAAAATTTGTAAAATATAACGTTAGTATAAATTTGAAAAGATGTTATTTTGGGAGGGTAAACTTGGCATAGAATATTTTAAATATTATTAAGAAGTTGTTTGTTTTTTTTGCATTTATGGCTTGGTGACACTTAATTACACCATTTAAGTTGTTTATATATATATATATATATATATATATATATATATATATTTCTTAAAGTAGTCAAACCACTTAAAATTACCTAAAACAACTTAGCAAAAAAACACACAAGAATTTTTTACTTATAACTTAATATAAATCACTTAATAATATTCAAAATATTATTTTCCAAGTCTACTCTTCCAAAACTAACATATTTCCAAGTTTATATTAATTTATATTATATAGACTTTTTTTTTTTCTCTCAAATACTTATGAAAGAAAAAAACAATCTTAAAAAAAAAAAGACTTAAACACATCTCATCCCATTTTTTTGGAATCAGACTACTTTATTTTAATTTATAATTTAAATATTTATTTTTTTAGTTGCTTGATAATTTAATTCAGATGCCATTTCATTTTTATTTAAATATATAAATATTATTAATTCTATTATGATTTTTAATAATATTTTAATTATGAGTACTATGTGCATAAAAGTATTTTAAAATTTATTAAATTATTTTTTTTAGTTATTTGTATTATATTAAAAAATAAATTTTATAAAAATTAATAGTAAAAATGATATAAATGTCAAATTACTAGTTTTTAGGTATAATTTTAACTTTACAAACAAGTTTACAATAGATTCAGAAAACATATTATTTAGATTTCAGGTTTCAGTAACTATTAAATCTTTGATAACTTTTAACACTGTTAAATTTTCAGACAAAAAAATAAGTGACCTTTAAGTGATTTATAATTAAGTTATAAATAAAATATTTTTACTTTTTTTTTTCGTTATTTTAAAATAATTTTAATTGATTTGACCACTAAAAAAAATAACTTAATAAATATAATATAACATCATAAAATGACACTTTTGCATTAATTTGTGATATAATAGATGCGTTCAAATTCCTTTTCAATTCTAGCCAATTTCGAAAATTATTGTTTATTTAGTACTGTATATTCTTTGAGAATTTTACCTTTTTGAAAACCAGTATCAGTTTGGCATTTACTCATATAATTCGCCCTTATATATTCTTTCTTTTAAACTGTCATTGTTACATCATTGACTAATATATAGATAAAATTTTGAATTTATGAATGAGGCAATGAGAGACCATGGAATTCATCTTAACAAAGAAGAGGCACTTGCATGCACCAACAAGATCCAACAAATCAGAAAAGAGATTGATATAACAATATTTTTGTGAAAGAAATTATCCACACACAGGGATGGCAAATGATGAGTGCATTGATATATCAAATTGTCATCGAGTTGGAAGTCAAAAAGAACTGTGCAATATATAAATTAGCAAAGACAACAGAAATAATTACGCCAAAGAAAATATGTAGTTGCTTCAAGCTAGTATAATTAGCATGAAAAGAAACTACTATTTATAAAAGCTATAAAACCTTTCCATATTATTTATGTATGAATATGTCCCGATTATAATAATAGATATTTAGACCATTTTATATAATATTTAATTTCAGTAATTTTTAACATACCTTACTCCATTCAGTGTTAAATTTTTTTAAAATAATAATAAATGAAAAACTCATGAGGAAAACAAAAAAAAGAAAATAGTAATTAATACTTACATTTATTGGAGGTTAAGGTTTGTTTGTGCCTTTATTTTTAGTTTTTTTTTTTTTTTAATTTTTTGGAAAGATTTATTTTTAGTTCTTTATTATAAGAATTTCGGTTCCTTCTTTTGGTAGAATTGAGTGCATTTAAAATTCATCTAAGGTATTTTAATCCGAATAGGAAAAAAAAAATAAACCTCAATATTATAAGAATAAGATCTAATCTAAATTGTCCCGAGAATAGCATAGGAAATGAAATTTTATTTCAATAATATGTCTATATATAACTTTTGTCTCTACAATAATTATAAGGGGCGCACTATTGTAATAAAATGATCATGAATGTGCATATGTTTATAAAGTTGTACTTTTATAGATGTTATCATGAAGAGCAGCACTTCCATCGCTGACTTCTTGTTTCTATTTGATTTAATATAATTATATATACTAATATTTTCATGTGATAAATTGTTACTATCAAGCAAGTTGACCTTATAGATGTTTTAATTTAATTGTAGTGTATTAACAAAAGAAGACCTAAAATCTGAAGTTCCAGCTGTTGTTAGACAACCAATTAAGCATTTAATTCAAAATTAGATTGGCTTTGATTTAATTTTCTAAAAAAAAAGGTGAATATATATAAAATTTTTTATTACAATATCTTTCACGTAAAAAAAAATAAAAAGTACAGAAACAGATCGAACTTCCAATATCTTGGGAAGTCTTTTGCTTATGTTTGCAAAAATTGACCTTTTGTCCCGTCCTTCAGGTGGTGGAGCAACTATGAATTTAAATAATTTAAACAAACATCTTTTATGTCCACCAAAAGGCTGTCCTTTGACCAATAATGTTGCAAAATACGTCACAGAAACCATTGCTTTTGCGGTTTTTTTTTTTTTTTTTTTTTTTTTTTTTTAAAAAAAAACTTAACGTGATCTCAAACAAGATCAAATGCATTTGAACAATCAAAAACCTTTATACATATATCTATATATGTGTGTATGTATGTATGTTTTGTTGGGATTCTTAATCTTTCAAGTGGCTTAGACAAATTTAAAATCTTACTATAGGATCTAACATTGTTATAAAAATATTAAAATAATGGAGAAATAGAATAAACACAAGAATTTACACAAAAACCCAATCTAGGGAAGAATTCCGACTGTCAAGACAACAACAGATGTATCATTATGTAGAAAATTTTTACAACTATACACTTCACATCCTCTCTCCAACCCCAAACCCAATTACAGTTAAGTCCTAAGCCGACATTTGAGTCTTACCAAGCTATGTCATGCTCTAGGCTCACAACTGAGCCTTACCGAGCCATACCATGCTTGAAGCTCACAATTGAATCTTATTGAGCTTTAAACTCACAACTAATCTAATACTGAGCTCTAAGGTCACAATTGAGTCACACTAAACTGTAAGCATACAATCAAGCTTACTGCTCTCTTTGGATTCCAGGTTTGCTAAACAAACAAGAAAATAAGCCTATTTATGGAACCCTAAACTTGGTCCCAAAATAACTTGAAACTTGTTCCCAAAGAAAATCCAAGATTTCGTTATCAAGCATTCCTAAAACTTGGCCTCCGAGTACCATTACTTGTTACCCAAGTTGTCTCCATGCATAAAGATCAAAGTCACACCTTTATGCTCATAAATGTCAACCCCGTGTGCAAATTGTCTAGCCATTTTTAAGAGCGCAAACTAGCGCATTCAGCCTCTCTTTTGGACACTGTTTGTAGCATTATATTTGCCTCGAGCTAAGATTTTCAATGGTATACATCATTCACCCCAAACGGACACCAACAGACCTACTTTCGAATAAGTTGAAATTTGTCTTGATTTTTAAGAGATGTGAGCCAAATATTAATAAACCACCAATTGGCGAAAATTTTCAAAACTTTTCTCTTTTCTTTGGTAGTTTATATTGAGAAATACTATACTCTACCATAAATGTACAACCACTTGAGAGTACAGGTGGGCACAAAATAAATTAAAAAAAAAAGGGAGAGCGACACAACCTTAAAAAAATCAAAAAATTGATTTTCAATTTGAGTTTGTATCGATTCAGTTTTAAAAATAAAAACCAACCCAAGTTGGTTTCGAGTTGATTTTGGATTGAAAAAAGTATAATTGACTTTTAATAAATAAATAAATAAATATAAACAAACCAAACACACAATCCTAGCTGTCAAAACCAAACACACCTAATCCATCTGCTTCTTCTTCGCCTAGTCATCGCCATCGTTCTCGCCCTTCATCGCCATCATCAACCTCCACCTGTCATCTTCCACTTCCACTTCTTCTTACATTTCCACTTCCATTTCTTCTTCTTTTTGTTGCCGTCACCATCGCCTTTCCATTTGTCATCTTCAACTTTGGACAACTCCAACTCCGATAGGGGTGGCTTTATTGCTGACCTAGCTTTCCTGCAAAACCTTAACTTTGTCGTTAGTTGTTCTCACCTCTATGGCCATTTTTTCTCTGCAACGATCACCGATCATCAATGGCTCACAGCTCTGCCTTCGCCTCTCACCAACTCTTAAGTATTTTTACTGGCTAGGGTTTTTGTTTTTGTTTTTTCTTAATTTATATTTTATTTGTTTTTCTTATCTCATATGTTTGTAATTCGTAGATTTGGTAATTTTGGTTTTGGTGATGAATTGGTAATTGGTTTTAGTGACTAGTAATTGGTTTTTATCTTGGATTTGTAATTTTTGTTTCAATCTGAGTTAGTGATGACAAGGTAACATTGGTGTCAAATTGATGTAAACCAACAAGACTGAACCAACCCAAAGCTGGTCAGTTTTCCTCTTTAAATCGGGTTAGGTTGGTTTTCACTTTGGAAAACTGAAAATAGTTGGTTTCATTCAATTTTGCCAAAAACCAATCCGACTTGACTTGTGCCCACCCCTACTTAGGAGCAACTCGTCCTAAGATTACTCTCGACACCTGTAGACTAAACTAGCTAAAAAGATATGTTACAATCCCCACATTTGGCTTTTTCTAGGAGTTCCTCAGCCGTTGATATCATTTCCACTATACACCATGTATCAATAGTGTATGGTAGAAAACCCTTTAAAAATACTTTTCCTTGCCTCCAAAACAATTAGAAACCCATCAGAATGGAAGATCTCATAACCAAACTATTTTCGCTCAAAACTAACCCAAGCACCTTATTGGTTGAGATAACTTTTACATCGATTAAAGTTTACTAAGAATACAAGCCAAAATCCTATCAAGTAATACTGTAAAAATCATGTAATTGAGTTCGTATAATTGAGTGTCTTGGTATTTGTATAACCACCTTATTGTTGTGACTAATGTTGAACACTTTTGAAAAGCCTTTGAGGGGGCGAACAGCATCGGATTTGAGATCACAATATATCACCAAAATTGTTTCAAATATTTTAGCTTTCATCATTGCATTTTTCCCCATTTTTACCAAATTTTTCTGCAATTAATGGTGTTCATTTCTTTCTCTAACTTTCTCACTTCTAAGCCTTAGCTTTTTATTTATCAACTTCGAATTTTGTTGGGTTTTAATTTGAGGAGCCAACCAAAAAAAAAAAAAAAGAAGAAGAAGAAATTGAATTTTGGGTTTTATTTTGAGAGGGACACTAAGGTGCTCTCTCTTATCCTTTATGTTTTTTTTTTTCCCTTTTGAGAAAAGAAGAACTTTACTGCAAAACAAAGGGGGAGATACAATGTTAAGAGGTATTAAGCATCAGTTTCGTGAGAAGCTCAAGAACCCAGGCACTAAAGAGACATAAAAAAAAAAGGGGCTTTTCTACTTTTTTTTTTTTTTTTTTTTTTTTGGGAAAACAGAACTTTTCTGTTATTATTATTTTTTTAGCCCAGAACTTTTCTATTATTGAATACATTCTTTGTTATTTTTCCTTTCCCTTTTGAGGTTTTTTTCATATTAAAAAAATTCAACATAATTTTCATTTATATTTGCATTCAATATTTAGCTGGTGTGGTTGGTTGATAGTAAGCCTACCCACCCTCACAATGTTAGCCTAATTAACCCTCACTAGATTAACCAATCAGTGATGTAGTTCTTTCCAAGATCGCGAATGATTATCAATTATTTTATCAACTAGTTGATAGTGAAATAAGTATAAATTAATGAATGAAAATTAACGACCATGATAATAAGATTAGAATCGAATAACTTGTTAAAGTTCTGAGTTGGCATACACAAAAGATCGGTCGATGGTGATAGGCGATAAAGCCGACCAAAGTGGAGGATTGTGGACCTTTATATATATTTACAATTATTGTAAAGTTACGTGCACCATGAAAATCCCGATAATGAGCATTTGTGGAGATTTTTGTAATATCATGCTAGCTTTGTCTTTGCATCAAAATTCAAAAGGTTCAATTTATTTAATTTAAGGCATTCTGGAAGAATACTGCTTAGATTCCTAAAGTTTCAAACTTAATTGGCCTTTGACTACTGTTTTTTTTTTTTTTTTTTTAACTACTAATTATACTTTAAGAATATTTATCCATTCGCATCCTGATTGTTGATGAACACTTTCCAAAGCTTAAGCGTAGCATTTGGTGGCGCAACCACAGGCATTAATTTAAACAAATGAACATATATTTAGATCATTTAGATATTATTTTTTATTGTAATGATTTTGTCTTTTAAATTGTATATAATCTTTTATAGTTGATACCATGCATTAAAAAAATATCAAATTTAAAAGATGATTCTTTTGAATTACTTTATATTCTAACAATTTCACCGTAATTGATAATCAATACTAGCTACCACATCATCTATTAAATTTTATAAATTGTTTTAATTTTATATACATTGAAATTTTGTATCAGGTTTTATGTGATGAGAGAGTACGAATTCAGTAATCATACCAATTAAGATGCAAATATTATAATTACAATTAAAAAGTACAATATTAATTAAGGTGAACCATAAGTGGACTAAAAGCAGCATGCCTTTTTGGATAGCTTTCATGCATACATGCAGGTGGTGGAACAAATAAAAATGTGTCTAACATACAATAAAAGTGAATCTTTTTATTATAAGTATATTGTTACAATTATTGGGACCCCTTGATAATGACACTAAGGTACATCTTGGACTACAACATATTTATACCTTTTTCTCCTATTAAACATGAAAGAGAAACCTACATTGAAGTGAGAAAACTATTCTCAACTTGGAGAGACTTTCAAGTAATTTATCCACTCTCATTAGTGGGCCAAAATAAAATTATCCACTTAATGTGGACAGATACACTCAAACCTGATCTCGTTTTAGTGAGAAGCACCGAATGGGTTACTGCTTATCACTCAGGCAAGCAACTGTGTGATAATCTTAAGGGACGGTTGCTATAACTTATTTCAGTATATGTGAAAATTGTTCTGTCCATAATTAATTCATTAATTACACAAACATCCTCTAAACTATTTTAACTATGTTGACCACCGTCAAGACTCAAGACTAGAACAACTCAAATTTTAACACTTAATATGCCACTAGAACAACATCTTAAGTAAATTTTTAATTAACTTTTCACTAGCAATTTTTTAAATTTTATTTTTATACGAAAGAATATGGCTTTTAGAGAAATGAGTTTAATCTTTTCTTAAATGCAATGTCTTTGAAAAAGAGTAGCGTGAAATAATTAAAAAAAATAAAAGTTTAAAAATTATATATACATAATTATGAGTCTTTAAAATAACCATCTTGAAATATCAAATAAATTAATTAAAAAAAAGGGGTTTTTCATACTAGTGTTTTCCCAATTTATCCATTTAAACGAAATGATTGTCCAAAAGGAGTATAAAAAGATAAAAATGATAGTTGTGATATTTCAGAGATGAAGTATCTTACAAAACTTTATAAATTTATTTATTTATTTTTGACAGAGCATCTTTAGAAAATAAGTATAAAAAATTGGATAGCAAGGAGCAAATTTCCTATACAAATTATTAATGTTATGTCAGAGTTACACAGTAGTAATTTGAACTTTTTTTATTTAATTTTATAATTTCAATTCCCTTTTTTACTCGTTCAATGATAGTAGAGAGTAAATGAATTAAAGGTGGATGATAACTACTGGATTAAGAAGAAATTGGTAGAAGAGATGCTTAAGTAAACTAATCAATATAAACCTATTGAATATTTAAAGGGGCAATTGATTGCTTTACTTGCATGCTTGCTTGTATTACTAGTGTGAAGTATAAATTTATCACGGTTATAAACCTTGGCGAGTAGTTTTGACTACTCGTCAAGAACTCGATTGGTAGGGTTCCATTGACCTAAGAATCCCCAAATTGGGGGTTCTACTCATCGAAGGTGAGTAGTTGCCAAATTGAGCCGGCTACTTAGGAACTATTTATAAGCATGTTTTGAATTTTTGTGACTTGAATACAAATATTTGTTTTCAAATATTTGTGACTTAAAAAAACAAATACTTTATGACTTATATTCAATTTTTATTTTAAAGAAAACGTATTTATAAGCATGTCTTGAATTTTTGTGACTTGAATAAAAATATTTGTTTTTAAAAGAAACAAATAGTTTATGACCTATATTTGGTTTTTATCAAAAAAAGAAAAAAAGAAAAAGAAAAATATGTTACTCATCTTTCAGTTTTCAACTACTATTTAGTGTCTAATAGAATTCCAAAAGTTAAAAATTGCCTAAATTAATCATAATTTTTATATTATTAGCAACTACATTTTAAAATATAGATACGTTCACTAAATCAATAGAATTTGGTTTATATATGTGTAAATCTTTTTGGTAATTAGATAAATACTTAACAAGTTTTTCAAAGAAAAACTAGTAGAAAACCATGCATTTTGGTATTTTTATTTTGTTTTATTTATTTGAAGTACAAATTAAATTTGAGGAAGATTAGCTTGAACTGGCAATCTAACTGTATGATTATGAAGAGTTTATCACTGGGTTGCAATCTAACTGTATGATTAAGGAGAGTATATTACTAGGTCACGTAATTCTGTCCACTCTGAGATTCTTGTTAAAATTACCGTTTTCACCCAAGAACACATTCTACAAAAATATTTTAACCATGTCTTGAATTTTGTGACTTGAATAAAACCAATGAAAATATAAAGCAAAACTTAATATTGCCCTCATCCTTTTTTCTCTTTTTCAAATTTGTTAGTAGGGCTGCCGACCATTAATATTGCTCTCTGGTCTAACATGTAATAGAACTGCAACTTTTTTGGCAACAAATTGTTTGAAAACAATGTAGGGAAATGTCGTGATCAACTCATCATGTCTTCATCATGATGTCTTATTGAAAGGAAGGATGGATGAAGATCGAGTTTATTACACCTTTTGGTGGGCACGAAAGGTTTACTTCTTATAATGATCAAGTTCAAAAACTTCCTCTAGTAATGAAGAAATTCAGTAATATTAATAGACTTTCCATAGTTACAATAAAAATTTGCATTCAAATCATGTACCTTGTTCCAAAATCCGAAATTTGTTATAATTTTTTCCTTAGAAAGAATATCAATTTCGTCCTTGAAATATTGAAAACCATGAGGATTTTAATTGTCCATTGAAAACAACTCTTATTTTCCCTAAAGATTCCCAAAACACATCAATTAAGTCAATGACGTCAGTCAATTAACAGTTAAATCAAATAAAAAAATAAAAAAGACTCAATTGCCCCTCACTTTAGTTGCGCACGTAAAATGACCATTTTGTCTTAATAACACCAAAATATTACGATGTAATTTGACCAATAATGAATTGACATGTGCAAAATAATTTGATTATTGTTTTTCTTTAAAAAAAAATTGATTATTGTTTTTTTGAAAAGAAATTAAATAATAATAAAAAAATGAAATTAAACATTTACACAAAAGCAATTAAACTTTTTTTTTTAAAAAAAAGACAAAAACCCTAAAGTCCAAATTGTTGCTACCTTTAGTCCTAAAACACTAAAGTCCTCTATCGCCGACTTTAGTGATGGAGGTATGGGTCTCCATTATCAAAGTCGACAATGACGGTAGGGGTCTCTATTGCTGACAATGGATATCAACGATAGAGATCTATCTCCACGGTGTGATGGAGTTCTATCGCACAATGGAGACAATATAGGTCTTCATGTAGCGACGATGGTGATTTTTTATCTTTGATTTGATGGGTTTTTAATGGCCGCCAACGAACCCACCTTAGTAACCATCACCACCACTACCACCATCACAACAACAAACAAATAGGTTGACTTTTGGTGTTTTTGGTTTTTGATTTTTGGTTTTGTGGTTTTTGATAGGTGTTGCAACAAATATGGAAAAAGCATTGAGGATGGCGATGTCGCTGGTGTCATACATCTCTGTCTTGTAGTTGATGTACTGATTGTGGTAGTGGACGCACTGACAAGGAAACATAAAGTGGTTGCAATGGCCATCTTCATCTAGGTTCGAACCCGAATATTAACAAACCCATATCTTGAAAATTTGGATTTCAACCTGATTTTCATCTAGGTTCAAACCCAAATGTTTATTTATTTATTTATTTGTTTTTTAAAATTTGTTTTCTCAAATCCAGACGTTGTTTTTTTTTTTTTTTTCAAATTTGTTTTTTAAAGTAAGTTAGATCTTCACCGTCCATCTCTAAACTAAATTACTTATTTATTTTTAAATTTTAGTTTAATTAAATCTACTTTCTTATTCATTTTCTTAGTTTTTTTTTTTCCAATTTAATCATATCCATACATGTGTCAACATCCCTCTTCTCATTACGAAATATCAAAAATGCCCTCCCATCCAACTTTTTGTCTCATTTGACCGTCAGTTGACTAGCATCAAAGACCTAATTAATGTGTTTTGGAAAACTTTAGGGAATATGAGAGCTGTTTTCAATAAATAATTAAAATCCTAATAGTATCCAATACCTTAAAGACGAAACTGAAATTTCCCCTTTTATAAATACAAAGACAAGATAGATTTTTAAAATATACAATACAATTTGAACATAATAAAAAGGAAGAAAAATATTTCAAAAATAATAAAAATAAAAGGAAGAAAAAGAAATAGAACAAGAATATGTCCTTAACACCTGTAACTTGCCAAGAATGTTTAAAATGTACATTTAGAGATGCCGATAATGAGATATTAATGCAGATGGTAGGAGTAAAGAATCTTCCAAAGAATTAAATAGTAAGGTAGTGTTTGATTCATGATTGCAATACTATATCAAAAATGTTATAAGCATCACTTTTTTATGAGTGATATCTCATAGCAATCTTAATTGATCATATCAATCTTTTGAATTTCATATTGTACCTTAAATTTTAAATAATTTTTTATTACAAATCAAAAGCTGTCCAAGTAATCTATATGGTCCCATTTGGTATGTGGGATAAATTTTATTATATTTTATAGGACTGGATTAAATTAGATTGGATAGAATTAGATTTGATCGAGTAAATTAGTTTTGTAATGTATTTGGTGTAAAATTAGATAAATTAGTATTATATGTTGGGGAAACTTCATTTTAGTTCTTGAGGTTTCGAAAAATATCAATATTTTTCATCCAATAAAAAGGCAGCATGTGTATATATGATTATTGTTTTTGTTTTTAAATATGATTATTATTTTTAATTAAATAATAATTTAAAAAAAAAAACAAATGGCAGAAAAACAATATTTTCTTTTCATTCTCTCTTCCTTGAGATTGCAAGGAAAAAAAAAAAACAATGATAGGGGCAACGCATCAAATCGTTGATTTTGATCGATAATCTGGTTCGATTGATGCACCAGATCGGTCGACGATCTAGTTTGAACCAGATCGAGAGCTGGTGCATCGATTTGGTGCATCAACCTAGTTTGCATCAGATCGTTACCAAATTGATAATCTGGTTCGAACCAGATTGTCGATCAGATGGTGCAAATCAGATCGATGAACAGATTGTTCGGATTTTTGGTGTCATGTGGAGACCCAATTCGCATTTTTGGTGATTAATTTTGCAGAAGAAGAAAAAGAAGAGAAAGCTTTGGTTTCTAGGTGTTTCAGATTAGTGGCTATTGTGATGGTGGCTGTTGATGATGTTTAGATTGATTGAGTGTTGATGACTTTTTGTGGATTGTTTAACAGGTGATTGCGTGGATTGTTTAACAGGTTATGGCGCATTGATGATTTTAGATTGGGTGTGATTGTATGGTGGCTGTTGTTTTCTTTTGTTGTTTTGGTGATGAAGATAAGTTTTTGTTTGTGTTGATAATGATGATTCAGGACTAGATTTGTGTTAATGATGAATGGTGATTTTGCTAGTGAGAAAATACATTATTTTGTTTAATTTTTTTTAAATTAAATTATTTATTAAAATATTCTCATTTATCAATTTTTTTTAAATATTTTAAAATCTTAACTGTCCATGTGTCACGATCTTAACATTTCATACAAAAGACCATCTTGCCTTCCTATCTAAATATTTGTCACTGTTGACCGTTAATTGACTACGGTTTGGACTTTTTTGAAGAGTTTTGGAAAATTTAGGGATAAAAAGAACTGTTTCAAAAGAGATTTAAAATTTTGATATTTTCTAAAACCTTAAGGACTAAAATGAAGTTTTCTCCTATATGTTTGATGTAATATGAAATTGGATAAAATGAATTTTAAATAATTAAATTATTTTTAAAAATAAACAAATATATTTTCAACTAATTTTAATCTGAAATAAAATTTTTTTTTAATACTAAAGGATTTTTTTTATAAACATACTAATTAATTAGACATCAAAAAATATTTAAATTAATTTTAAAAATAATATAAAATATTAATTCTTCTCTTGATCTTGATATCCAGGCTAGGCTATCTTCTCTCTTTCTTTTTTGTGGTTCTTGAAATCCACAAATTTCTTCTTCTTCTCCCTCTTCTTCAATTTTGTGTATTTTCGTTGACAAAATCCGCTTAGCCACAATTTTATTATCATTGACTGCTGTTGCCGTTCTTGCTTCACTGTCGTCGGCGAGCGGCAGCAGGAGAAGGATCCGATGGAGGAGAAATAACAGAAAAGGCAAAAGTTTGACAGAGAAGCAGCAAGCCAAATACAAGCGAGAAGAGGAATACGTTTTTAGTAAATAATAATAATCCCAGTTGTTTGAGAGGTTTATTCTATCCTCTCCAGTGGGATAAAAAGATGATGGAATAAATTAGTCCACTTTCTTTTGGAGTCACCAAACACAAGATTGGGACCAAAATTATTCAATGCCAGTCCCATCCTGTGCAACAACAGCGCCTATGAGTATAAAGATTAAAAATGGTTATCTCACGCTTGACTGAGGAGAACGAAGTTGTGAGGCTTTGGCGAGAGTTTAAATTGAGGAAATTGTCGTTTCAGACGAAATAGATTCAGGGTGGCTTCATTAATGCGTGGGAAAGTGAGGCAATTGCCTAAGCCCTCACTTGCCTAGGCTTATTTGATTAAGGTCTCATTTTTCCTTTTTAAAAAATCTTTGTTATGAACCATATCACATTATCCTCATAATAAATAATAATAATAATCCAAACATTATTGATTTAACTATCCATCAACAATAACAATTGGATTGATTGTAAAATTGATTATTAAAAAATACCTGAGGATTATTATTATAGGTAAACTTACTCAACCAGTAACCTAAGAATTGTTATCGATAGTTAAATTTATTAAATCAGTTAGATAGTCAACAACCCAAATAAATAATAATATAATAGGGTGGTGATATTGCCCCCAAACAAGTTATTTGTGCACCATTTTTATTTAAAATTTTATAATATAAAAAAAAATCCCTATAGTTAATTAATAACCATTTTAATCTTCATTCTTGTAGTGGGGTCATTGATTTTTACCGCTATAATTCTCATTTCTTATTGTTGTTTGTCTTGATGAAACTAATAGTGCATTTACTTCAATTTGAAAAATTAAGATGGGAATCAAAATGATATAAAATCGAAATGGTTTGGAATCAGAATTAGAATAAGTTATTTACTTTAACTGTAAGAATCAAAATCTAAATGAACAATATTTCCATTAAGCTATTTACTTGCCTTTTGGAATCTGAATGAATTAATTATAAGTTACAAAAATAACCTTAATTAAAATTATGGATTAATTACAATATGTAAAATTATTTAAGATGTAGTGTCATGATTTTGTTATATAACTCATTATAATAAATTAAAAATATATATATTTCTTAACAATATTATTATAAGTTTATTATGTATCTTTTTTTTTTTTAATTTTAGAAAAAACATATTGTATATTTATATTGTATGTCAAGTCATGATTTTTTTTTTTTGATATAAAATGTTACCCAAATTTGCTTCACTTTTGTGAATGTAGTAGTTTAGCAACCATGACAGTGGTAGTAACAACCATCATTAATATGTAACATTCTTCAATTCATCACAAAAGTTGAGTGCTAACTACAGATCATTGGAATACATTTTTTTTTTTTTCTGGAAAGCTTTTAGTGTATGTAATATTTATATTTATAAATATAAAAACAACCAAGTACAATAAATTAATTCAACAGTAAAGATAGAATTATCAAAATAGTTGTTTTTTTTTTTCTTTTTTCTTTTAAAAAGAATGGTATAAAAGACTTTCTACATTAAATTTAGAAATGGAATTGAGATTCCTAAGTGAGGTGGAGAGAGTGGGATTCCCATTTTACGGCCCTAAATTAATGTGGGATCTACATTTTCATTCTCATTACAAAATGAATTTTAAACAAATAAACACAATTAATCAATCATATTCTTCATTCTTATTCTCTAATCCATGAAGTAAATACAACATAAAGCCTATAGATCCAATTTCTTAAAAATCAAATAAAAACCAATAGTAGCCCACTGAAATTTTCTTTCTCTTTAGGATTCGGAGCAACAGATGTGAAGGAAGATAAATGAAGACAAAACAGAAAAAGAAGAAGGGCAAACCGGGGAGCAAGTTTACGTAACAAGAATAACAATTCTTTTTAGATTAAACCCAGAGAAATAACGAAAATAAGGATCAGACAAGGAAATAAGAAAACAATTTCTTGATTGGATATAAATTAACTAAAAATTTTAAACAAAAAAGGGAACAATAGATGAGTGATCGAAGGGATGAGTGTGAAGGAAAACAATTAATTAGAAAACACAAAAAGTCAACTATAGTGAGCAGATTAAACCAACAGGAATACGATGCGGATCATTAAAATGTTTTTGAGATTAAAGCAGGAAAATAAGAAAAATGAAACCAATTTGTTTTTCTCTTTGTAAATACTATTTTTCTTATTCGGTTTAACAGATCAAATTGTTCAGATATATTTCGATATGTTACTAATATATTTTGTTATGATAAATTCAGTTTTTATTTTTTGTTTATATGACAATTAGGGTTTGTGAAAAAAATAATTAATTAAAAGTTAGGGTTTTTGATAAGAGGAGGTAAAGTTACACTTAAAAACCTTTGAATTCATTATTATGTCAATTGTGCTGGTGAAAGGGTGATCTAGAAGTGGTGATGGAATTCAGTGTATATAAATGAAAGAGATGATACTTATAAAGGTATAACGACTAATGAGTCATATGATTCTTTTTTTTTTTTTTTTTTTCATGTTATTGTGCAGGATAAATTTGATATAGGGTTATTTTCAATATTAATTTGTGTGCTTAAAATAATGAGTTCAGTATCAAGTTTTGTTAATGGGTGTACTAATAAATTAGATGTACAAATCAACTATGTGGGTGACAATATCGTCATTTTAAATAATAACACGGACTATAGAAAACATTTTGGAATATGTTTTTTTTTTTTAATATTGATTATATTTAATTTAAGAATTAAAAGTTTTGAAAAAAGTTAACAAATTAAACCATAAACATCCATTACAATCTTTAGATTATTTTTTTAATATAAATAAAATTAAATAATAAAATACAATATGTTTATGTATAAATAATAGTACTTAACTGGTAGGTAGAAGACGGCCTAATTTGATATTTTTGCTTAAAGCCTCAAATCATGTTGACCCGATCCCGAACAAATTTAAAATGAAATGGATTTTATTACTGTGCATATTAATACATACTTTTGATAAAATTTTATAGTTTATAAAAAATATGTATAATAAGGATTGAGATTAAAGAGAAAGAGAGAAAAAAGTATTGGCATGGTACGGTAGACATTTTGACAAGAAACAGAAATAACACTTTGGATTATTCACAGCACAAACGACGAATATGCATGCTTATTATATCAGGAAAAATTCTTAGAAATAAAAGGTCACATCAAACATCCCTCTTAGTTGAATTTGGTGTGGAAAAATTCTTAGAAATAAAAGGTCACATCAAACATCCCTCGTGGTTGAATTTGGTGTGCATCCCTTCATCCAATTTAATGGTGGGGATTCAAATCATATATGATTATTTCATAAATTTAAATCGTATCAGATATATTTCATAAATTTATGTGTATAATTCTTTTCCTTTATTATAAAAGTAAATATCTTCTAATAGTAGAGGTAAATATTTGGATGGTATAAATAGTTTCTTTAAATATCTTATCTTGTCAATGTTTTTTTTTTTTTTTTTTGGATTACACATATCGATTCCAAATATGTGTACTATTATTGGACTCTCTTGATAATGACACACTGAAAAATGGTGCGGAACTAAATCTCCTAGAAGGGGGAGGAGGGTGCCCAGAAATGAAGAGAAAAGTTAACTCACAATGTAGTGGGAAAATTAACCCACAATACAATGAGGAAATTGTCACTGCATTTTGGTGGCTGCTGAGCATCGAATTTGACACACATTAAGGGAAGCATGCGAAGTGGGGTTGACATTATTGAGGTAACCCACCACACTCGTGAATGTTTACCTAAAAATGGAAAAGGATCAAGACTGTTACGTTGTATTCTCCACTCGAAAGTTTGAAAGAGCAAGTGGGCCTACTAAATATGACGGTGCAATTTACGGTTTTACCAGTAAGCTGTGATTATCATGGGCCTCAAAACTGGGCCTTATTACTGCAGACTTACATCACCGTGGCTCCACCACAAATTGACAGTAACCGACTAACACGCGCATCATGGCCAACGTGGATCCCACCCACAATTTGATGTGTGTTTGAGAGGGGAAAATCCAAAGCCCATAAAACTAAAAAAGAGTTCATTT